>OZ038479.1:69746810-69781810 GCA_964036315.1 Acanthosepion esculentum
CGTTACTCCAAGGAAGCGTACGAAAATTGTCACGCTGCACAAACACAACGGCACGCCTTACCAATGAGCAAATAAACTACAATCGACTGGCTTGGAAACTCTCCTGATCGAGAATTTGTGGTCAATCTACAAGGAAAGACTTCGTGGAATTGACATACAAAGTACTAACATGTGCACTGGGTCAGATTTCATTGAAAAAAATATGAAAAAAATGTAAATAATAACGGTATTATTCGTTTTGTTCCAATTATTTTGATCAAGGGTGTAAATATATGATTTTGATCATTCATTGGCATAAGATAGATAAAATCACGAAAATGTTTATTCATGTCCGCATCTCAGAAACTCCCGTCAAGACGAGAACAAGACGAGAATAAGACGAGAATTATAGCAGCCAGTAGACTTGGGCAGATTTATTTTCATGAAAAATTGCTTTAATAAGAATATTTTATAGATTTCCTCAGACAGAAGCGCTGACTATTCGGCTAACTCTTTGGGTAGTTCGAATAAAAAATATTATGCTACTGGAAGCGCAGCAGAACTAGTAAAATATTGGAACCTACACTCGCTACGACGTGGGCAGCCTTGTAAAAAAATGGAAAATTATATTACAGTTAAGTCGTTTATCAAGTTTTTATATGACAATATTTTATTTTTAATGTTTTTTTTCAGTCTGTTGGTAATTTAAGATGCCTGGTTGTAATGTAACTGTAGCAACCTGACAGATTCTCTCATTTGTATTCTTGAGCAAATACACAAAAATAGAATGGTGTGTAATGAGTATTCTCACAGATTTATTTAACCCGTGGAGCTAGGCGGTCCTAAGAGAATTAGAAATGGAGTCTATTATTGGAGGTTAGAATTTTAACAACAGAAGATATGCAGATAATACAACGTTGATGCCGTGTAGTCCATTCATAGAATATTACCATCACATCTAGTCTGGTGCATCAACTATGTATTCCTGGGTATGACGATAAACTACATCCGGCAGCAAGAACTCTGAACTAGAAAATGGAAGTTTTGAGGAGCGTGGAACAATCTCTTAATCGCTGTTGTTCCCACCCGGGGTGGTAGCACTTGTTAGGGTCGTAGCTATTTGAAAATATGGTTAAACAATATGAACGTTTAAAATACATTTTTATTGTAAAAATACCAGCAATATATTTTCTATATATAAAGATGTTGTGGTGTCCTCCCTCTAAAGAGTCTCGTCCGCCTTCTATAAAGTTAGTAGAAGAGAAGGCCTTGGGGGATCAGTCGCCCGAACTGTTCGTAACTGTCGAAATCTTTGACTCGGCAGAAAGGAACTCGGACGAGGCTTTGCCGAAGGGCAAAGTTTCGTCCGGGGAGGTCCCTGAACCCGATATAGGCAAACAAGCTGAGTATCATCTACCATGTATTCAGCTGTGAAAGCAGAATAACATACATCATAGTTATATTATTTCAAGAGTCAAAGAAAATTAAATTCCGCCATTAAATGACCTATAAGGAATTGATATTGTGTTAAACATCCCCCTAAAAAAAAAACAAAAAAAAAACAAAAAGAAAACAAAAAACAAAAATACGCTTCAGCTATGTATTTAGAGATTCTTGATGAACCTAAAAAAAATTTGCAATGTTATTGGTCCTGACTTGGCATCTCAGCCTCAGTCAGATTTCGCACCACCGTAACGTAGATTCCTTGCATCTTTTCTATAAAGATTTTTATGGTAAGCTTTCTTTGATGAGCTTTCCTCTATGGTACCCAGAATTTATGAATTTAAGTGCAGTACTATATTGGCGGCAAGGTTTCGTCATTTTACAGTTGAAATGGCCAAATGCAACCGTAATTTCTATGCTAGCAGTTTCTTCTATCGGACCTCCCGCTTGCAGAACTCTCTTCCGGCTTCTTGCTTTCCAGTCATCTTCGATCCTCAAAAATTTAAATGCTGCGTCAATCGCACTCTTCTACCTTCTTAAGTCTTATTTTTTTTTTTATTGACGTCTCTCCTTAATAACAATTTTTCTCATAGTTTCTAACACCTTTTCCGTCGTAGCGGCTTTATTGCCTTCATTGAAGCGAAATGATTAAAAAGAAAAAGTGTTTAAGAGGGAAACAGCGAGTAATCTGACTAAAGAGCTTGTGTAAATGGTTGGTTCATTGTTGATTGATTCATTTTTACAGTTTATCCACCCTTTGCAGGTTATTTAAATCGAGAATAGGTTTTTACAGTGTCAGAATGTTTCTTGGCGTTAATAATGATTTAGAGACACAAATCTTACTAATTAACCCTGTTGTATAAGAGTAAGTGACGTTGCCGACACTGTGGTTTGAAACTAGATCTGCAGTAAGCAACACGGGCGATTCTATTGTTAAAGATCATAAAGGAAGTGAATAAATAGGAAGTAGCTTGATGACTGTTCACTCTTCTTGTCTATCCACTACTGCTAAACGTTCACTCTCTCTACTTTACTACTATACGGATTACGATTCTCTTTTGATCATTATACTATTTAGCAATTACTACTTGGACAAGTATTACTAGTGTGGCTATTATTGGAAGGCGTTAACACTAGTACCGGCGACTACGAATTCTCGAATATAAAGAGCATCTTTGGAAGTGATAATGAGATTTCGCTTGACATAGCAAAAGTGACAAGCGAAGCTGTCTGACATCATAAAAGGAGCAACAAGCGTTCCCAAGGAATCACAAAAGTTTTCATTGCTAACAACAAATAATAAATAAATAAAATTTTTAAAACTGTCCAGCAACCATAAAAGTCATTTATTTCTACCCGACTCCCGCGCGTAATTTTGAATCACAACAGCAAATTCTATTTAAAATTTAAATGCAGCATTAATTGCTCTCTTCTGCCTTCTTAATTCTTATTCTTTTATTGTCCTCTCTCCTTAACAGCAGTTTTTCACATAGTTTCTAACACCTCTTCCGTCGTAGCGGCTTTATTGCCTTCATTGAAGCGACATGATTAAAAACAAAAAGTGGGAGAGAGGTAAAAGCGAGTAACCTGACACTATAGAACTTGTGTAAATGGTTGGTTCATTGTTGATTGATTCATTTTTTACAGTTGATCCACCCTTTGCAGTTTATTTAAATCGAGAATATATTCTTACAGTGTTAGAAGGAATGTTTCTTGGCGATAATAATGATTTAGAGACACAAGTCTTACTAATTAACCGTGCTGTATAAGAATAAGTGCCGTTGCCGACACTGTGGTTTGAAACTAGATCTCCAGTAACTAACACGAGCGATCCTATTGTTAAGGATCATAAAGGAAGTGAATAAATAGGAAGTAGCGTGATGACTGTTCACTCTTCTTGTCTATCCACTATTGCTATACGTTTACTCTCTCTACTTTACTACTATAGGGATTACGATTCTCTTTTGATCATTATACTATTTAGCGATTACTACTTGGCCAATTATTACTAGTGCGGATATTATTGGAAGGAATTACTACTACTACCGTCGTCTACAAAGTCTCGAATATAACGAGAATTTTTGAAAATGATAACAAGTTTTCGCTTGACATAAGCATAAGTGACAAGCGCAGCCGTCCAACATCGCAAAAAAAATCATAGCTGTGAAAGAAGAGGCGTATTCATAGCTTTCCCAGGTGTAAATGAATATGACAAACCCAACCGGAATTCGAACTCGGCCCTCAGATTAACAATTCTGTGTCGTTATCTATTACATGACCTCTGCGCATACACGCGTGCAGCACCTGTTATTCCCAACCGGTCACCCATCTAGGGACTGACCAGGTTCGACGTTGCTTAACTTCGGTGATCGTACATGAACCTTGTGTAAATGGATAGCAGGGGATTGAGTGTGTCTGTAATAGGTTTTGGTTTGGTTTGGTTTGTTATAGTACATATCAACCTCAGTAGGTTTTGGTTTGGTTTGTTTTGTTTTACTGCATATCAACCTCAGTAGGTTTTGGTTTGGTTTGTTTTGTTTTACTGCATATCAACCTCAGTAGATTTTGGTTTGGTTTGGTTTGTTTTACTGCATATAAATCTCAATAGGTTTTGGTTTGGTTTGTTTTGTTTTACTGCATATCAACCTCAATAAGTTTTAGTTTGGTTTGTTTTGTTTTACTGCATATCAACCTCAATAGGTTTTAGTTTGGTTTGTTTTGTTTTACTGCATATCAACCTCAATAGGTTTTGGTTTGGTTTGTTTTGTTTTACTGCATATCAACCTCAATAGGTTATTTAATACCGACAAATTTTTTTATTGCTGCCAATATTTTTTTTTCAAAAATGTATTGCTGGTAATATTTTTTCATCAAAAATCTATTTCTGGTAATATTTTTTCTCCAGAATGTATCGCTGGTAATATTTTTTTTCAAAAATGTATTGCTGGTAATATTTTTTTCCTTCCAAATATTTATTGCTGGTAATAATTTTTTTACAAAGTATTTCTGGTATCAAAACCTATTTTTACACTTTCATTGTGTTTTGACCCCAGGGTCAGGGTAGACCTGGGAACTACATCAATTAAGAGGTGGTTTCACGCTGCTCAAAACCTTCTGATCAGAGGCCTTGATGTTGGATGTAGTTTATCGTCATACCCAGGACGCGGATGCAGTTTATCGTCATACCCAGGATGGGTGTGCAGTAGGAATAAGACAAATACTGCTGAGAGTTGCAAATTACTAGAAGTTGGGGAGAGCTATGGCTGCCCATTTTCTGAAGAGACACGGTGAAGAAAAGACGGAAATGATAAAATGGGTTTTGGAAATAAGCTGGGAAGAGAAAATTAAGGAAACTGTGACATAATCGAAATAAAAAAAAATAGGAAAAATTCATAGAACTCAAAAAAAAAATCTTCTCGATTGACTCCCAAAAACTGATAATAAATTTAGAAATGAAGAGGGTCACGTGACGGTAATAAGTTTTTCTTCAGTCCAACGCCAAAGGGAGCAGAGGAATACAAATTCATTTGAATGAAAGAAAAAAAAAATAAGTGGATAGATGATATATAGAGAAAGAGAAAATGAACACACATGGCAAGGAGGGGAGAAGGGGAAATGACAAGGAGAGACTGAGAGAAAGAGAGAGATAGAGTATAGAGAGGGGGAGAGAGAGAGAGGGAAAGGGTGGAGTTAAAAATAAATTAATTTTGAATGTAGAAACACTCCTGATGAGCTTTACACGACAGAGATGAGCTAATAAAAAAATTATTGAATATTTTGAGATTTATTTTTTGCTGCGCTTATCTCCCTTGGCAAATTGAAACGAAACTGCTTTTCTCCCTGCAGGAGGCGAATGTTTAAATATTCCCACTTTAATAATTTTAAGTTGCTATTGCGAGATTTTGACGTTCTTTTTTTTCTTCTTATGGCTTTTGGGCTTGTTTAAACTCGACGTTTATTTATTCACGATCCAATTTTCACTATTTCGAAAAAAAATTCTTTTAACTTTTGCTTAATTTATTTTTTATTTCTGTATGTTTTTCATTCATTCTTTCTTTTTTGTTTTTTTTCTTTCTTCACTTTTTTTGTGGCCAATTCACTGTTTTTTCTTGGCCCTTTTCTTTCTTTTTTTTACGATTTCTGCTTTCATTTCAGTTTTTATTTTAAATGTTTCCTCTTTTCTTTTCTTTTTCTTTCTTTCCTTTTCCGTCATTTCTGTTTTCATTTCCATGTTTTGCTTTGTTCATTCGCATATTCGTTCTTTCCACTCTTCTTTGCTTGCTTGCTTCTTTCTTTCTTTTTTGTTTCTTTCCTTCTTTCTTCCTTTCTTTCTTTATTTTTCCATCATTTCTGTTTTTATTTCATTGTGTTCTTTTTTCATTCGTTTATTCTTTTTTTTCAGTTGATATTTATTCGCTTGTTTCTTTCTTTTCTTTCTTTACCATTCCTTTCTGACATTGTTTCTTTCGTTTTTTTTATATCGTTCTTTTTCCATCATTTCTCGTTTCAGTTCCTTGTTTTCTTTGCTCATTCCTTTATTCTTTTCCCCCATTCTTCTTTGTTTTCCCGTTTCTTTCTTTACCATTCCTTTCTTTCTTTCTTTCTTTCTTTCTTTCTTTTCTCTTCGCCCTTAATTTTTAACTTCTTTGTATTATTCATGTATTCCTTTCTTCTTTTTTCATTATTTCTGTTTTCTTTTCCTTCACTTCTTCAATCAACTTTGTTTATTTATTTCTTCACTCTGCCTGTTGTCCTTTCATTTAATCTTTCTTTCTTCCATTTTTCTTACTTTTTTCTTTCTTTGACATTTAATTCATTCATTCTTTCTTTCTTTGCTTTTACTGTTTTATTTTTTTCACTGTGTTCTCCATTTATAGATTCTTTCTTTTTTACACAATTCCCATTTTCATTTGACATTTCATTCTGTTCTTCAATCATTTCTCTTGGACTCATTGTCTGCTTTTTTCCTTTCTCTCTTTCTATCATTTTTCTATACCTGATTTATTTTCATTTGTTCTTTCTTTCTTTCTTTACTAGTCCTATTTTTATTTCATTCATTCGTTCATTCTTTCTTTCTTTCTTTATTTCTTTACTATTCCTATTTTCATTTCATTCATTCGTTCATTCTGTATTTCTTTCTTTATTTCTTTATTATTCCTATTTTCATTTTATTCTTTTCTTCTTTCATTCTTTACTATTCCATTCTATTCATTTGTTGTTTCTTTCTTTAATATTCCTATTTTCATTTCATTCGTTCTTTCATTCTTTCTTTCCTTATTTCCTTCTTTCTTTCATTCATTCTTTCTTTCTTTATTATTCCTGTTTTCATTTCATTTTTATTTATTTCTTTACTATTCCAATTTTCATTTCATTCATTCATTCTTTCTCTCTTTCTTTCTTTCATCTTTCATTACTATTCCTGTTTTCATTTCATTTTTCTTTCTTGCTTTCCTTTTTCTTTCTTTCTTTATTATTCCTATTATCATTTCATTCGTCCTTTCTTTATTAATTTCTTTTTTCCTTCCTTCTTTCTTTCTTTCGTTCTTTCTTTCTTTCTTTGTTATTCCTATTCTCATTTCATTTGTTCGTTCTTTCTTTCTATCTTTCTTTCTTTCTTTACTATTCCTGTTTTCATTACATTCATTCTTTCTTTTTTCTTTCTTTCTTTCTTTCTTTCTTTGCTATTCCTATTCTCATTTCATTCGTTCTTTCTTTCTTTCTTTAATATTCCTATTTTCATTTCTTTCTTTCTTTCTTTACTATTCCTGCTTTCATTTGATTCTTTCTTTCTGTCTTTCTTTCTTTCTTTATTATTCCTGTTTTCCTTTCTTTCTATCTTTACTATTCCTGTGTTCTTTTCATTCATTCTTTTTTCTTTCTTTACTATTCCTATTTTCATTTTATCCGTTGTTTGTTTGTTTGTTTCTTTGTTTCTTTCTTTTCTTTCTTTCCTTGCTATTCCATTTCATTCATTGGTTCTTTCTTTCTTTACTATTCCTGCTTTCATTTGATTCTTTCTTTCTTCTTTCTTTCTTTCTTTCATTCTTTCTTTCTTTCTTTACTAGTCCCGTTTTCATTTCATTCGTTCTTCCATTCTTTCTTTTCTTTTACAGTTTTATTTTCTATTGTATTCTTCATTTACTTGTTATTTTGTTTTTCAGTATTCATTGTTTCCGTCAGCCACATTTCCTTTCTTTCTTTTTTGTGCCATTATTCCTGTTTTCTTTCTTTCTTCTCTATTACTATTTTCGTTTCTTCTTTCTTCTTTTTTTTCAGTCTGTTTTCATTTCATTTAATCTTTCTTTCTTGCTGTCTCCGTTTCGTTATTGTCTTTTTAATATTTCTTTCTTTCTTTCTTTCTTTTTCGCTCTTGTTCCCTGAACGATTAATGATCTCGTTTGTATTATTCTTTTATTTTCTTACGATTCCTTCTTCACTTTTTTCATTACTTTGAAAATGCTTCCTTTCCGTTCGTAAAACTTCTCCCGCCTTTCATTTATCTGCCATGTTCTTCGCCATCTTTCCTTCTCCCTATATTTTTGCTAATAGCATTTCTTTCTGAGCTTCTTATTATATTAAGCCCGCATTATCTATTCCTAAATTCATTATAATGTTTTCTTCGAATATTCTTAAAAAATATCCATTTTTTGGACACAAACTCGGTGACCAGTGGTATAAAAAACGCCAACTTAATTCCCATCAATTATATTCATTATGTGCCTACTCTAGCATTCCGACCGACAACAAATTTTCCGTGTGTTAATGAATTCATGAGACAGTGTTGATAATAGACACAGAAAGGAAACTGCAGGAACTCCTATAGAAGACAGTAAAGGATAGCGAGAAGAAAGGACTGTCTATTGTCACAAATCAGAATAAATGGTTGTCAGCAAAATGGGCAACCCAAACTAAAAACTACGAATTGGTGACTCTAAAATCAAGCAAGTACAACCATTTAGATATTTAGGAAATGATTTAACAGAGGTCGAGAAATGGGACACCGAAATCCGAAGACGCATTGGAATAGCGAAAGATGCCTTCCAAAAGCTAAGCAAATCATTAAGAAACAGAAAAACTTCGTTAGAAACAAAGAAAAGAATATTGAACTGTTATGTAATATCAGTCATCCTATATGACCGTATAAAAATAAAGAACTTATCTAAGATACACATATATCTCTATCTATAAAAACAGGATGTCTGTGTGTGTGTGTGTGTGTGTGTGTGTGTGTGTGTGTGTGTGTGTGTGTGTGTTTAACGAATGCACGGCCGCAATTTTCGACGGATTTGCACCAAAATTTATATGCACCTGCTCCAAGTTAGTGAGAAGGCCAAGACCGACTTTGCATTTCCCAACTCGCATCGATAGTGGAAATAATCGATTTTGTCATGCTTCTACGGTAGTTTTCATGTAGTTTGCGGCCATTTTCTGCTGGCCATAGTGAGAGCCTATAGCTGGCTGCCACGAATAGGCAGGAAGATTCTATTGGCCAACCTGAGAGCGAACAGCTGACTGACACGAATGTTAACTAGCATGCTAGCATGCAAAAAAAAATTGATAGCTGCAATATTCACAAGTGGGAAAAATTTAAATCTGCATGGCATCGCTTGCTTAAACTCAACGTTGATTCTGATTCCGCAGAAGTGGGTTGGGTGTGAAAAAGTATTTGTTGTTAACATTCTTTTTTCATTCGGTTTTTCCAGTTACGAATCCTTTTTTAAAGCTGATCGTTTTGTGTTCATTTTGTTTAGTTCTTTTTTCGTAACAAATTTAATGTTTAGTATAGAGCTTAGAAAAAATTCGCAGTGTGAGATAGGCAAGAAGTAAGGCATGTAGCAACATCAGCACGGCAAAGGGCACCCCTTTAAAGGCAAGGAAGGGCAAAAATATTTTAAGTCAAGTGATAGCGATTGCTGTATGAGTCGTACGATTTTTGAATCAAGCACAGGCAACGCCGGGCTAGTATATGTATATAAGTCAGCTTTATACCCTATAACGATTTTCTAAGCGTAGCTTAGATGTGGCACAAGGCCGAAATAATGTGGCAACCGGTGAGGATCAAAATCACTACTCATTCGTAATTGTGTTAGCGAGACAAGCTTGTTAACCAATACCCCGCCTTATACCCTATATATAATAATTATATACGATTAAGTATATGCAATCTTGAGTAATCAAATTTTACTACAATTGGAAACAAAAAGTATAAAAGCAAGCAAATAATTAAGAAACAGGAAAAAATCGTTACATCCAGAAAAAAGGACAGTTGAAACTTTTAGGGCACATAATGACGGCTGCCCATTTTAGCCTCTCAGCTGACAACGTATTTTACGTGTGTTAATGAATTCATGTGACAGTGTTGATATTAGACGCAGAAAGGAAACTACCGGAACTCCTATAGAACAGCGATGTAATACGCAAGTATAGTTTGGAATTAATATTTAGGTAAACAAGCTAACAAATATCCATGCATATTTCAAGCAAAGGTTTAGACAAAGATAATCGACATATGCAAAAGTCTTTGATAAAGAACGCCCATAGAACTGTTGGAAATGACAGGTAACCATTGCATATGTGAGAAGGATATTAGAATGATCCGGAACCTATACTGAGACCAAACCGTCTGCATATGGATGGATAATGAATTCTGTAAATATACAAAAACAGAAAGGGGTGTAAGACGAGGATGTGTCTTCTCAGCGGATTTATTCAACCTCTACAGTGAAGCGATTCTGATAGAATTAGAAGTTCTACTAGGATTTATGACAAACTACAGGAATTCCTACAGAAGGTAGCGAAGGGAAATGAGAAGAAAGGATTTAACAACGATTGCAAGAAGACACAATGCTTGGTTATTAGCAAAAGCAACAGCTCAACATGTAAATTGCAAATTGGAGATACCAAAGTCAAAAAAGTACCAAAATTTTAATATCTGGGAAGTGTGACACTGGGATCCGAAGGAGCATTGGAATACTGAAAGATGCCTTCCAAAAGCAAGCAAAGAATTAAGAAACAGGAAAAACTCCGTTAGAACCAGAAAAAGGACAGTTGAATTTTTTAGGGCACATAATGATGGCTACCCATTTTAGCCTCTCAGCTGACAACGTATTTTCCGTGTGTTAATGAATTCATGAAACAATGTTGATAATAGACGCAGAAAAGAAACTACCGGAACTCCTATAGAACATAGGATAGCGAGAAGAAAGGACTGTCTATTGTCACCAATCAGAATAAATGGTTGTCAGCAAAAAGGGACAACTCAAAGTGAAAACTACGAATTGGAGACACTAAAATCAAGCAAGTACAACCACTTAGATATTTAGGAAATGGTTTAACAGAGAACGAAAATGTGACACCGAAATCCGAAGACGCATTGGAATAGCGAAAGATGCCTTCCAAAAGCTAAGCAAAGTATTAAGAAACAGAAAATATTCGTTAGAAACAAAGAAAAGAATATTGAACTGTTATGTAATATCAGTCCTACTATATGACCGTATAAAAGAAGAAAGAATTTAACAACGATTGCAAGAAGATACAATGCTTGGTTGTTAGCAAAAGCAAGAGCTCAACATGTAAATTGCAAATTGGAGATACCAAGGTCAAAAAAGTACCAACATTTAAATATCTGGGAAGTGTTTTAAAAGAGAACGGCAAGTGCGACACTGGAATCCGAAGGAGCATTGGAATACTGAAAGATGCCTTCCAAAAACAAGCAAAGTATTAAGAAACAGGAAAAACTTCGTTAGAACCAGAAAAAGGACAGTTGAAACTTTTAGGGCACATAATGATGGCTACCCATTTTAGCCTCTCAGCTGACAACGTATTTTCCGTGTGTTAATGAATTCATATGACCGTGTTGATATTAGACACAGAAAAGAAACTGCAAGAATTTCTATTGAAAAAGGTAAAGGATAGCGAGAAGAAAGGACTAACCCTCTATTGTCAGAAGAATGTATGGTTTACGAATTGGAGACACTAAAATCAAGCAAGTAGAAAGATCTTTCAAAAACTAAGCAAAGTATTAAGAAACCAGAAAATTTTATTATTGTTTGATTGATCGAACTGTTTTCTATGGCTTAGATTATTTAAAGCCAGAAAATATTTTTTTGATTGTAAGAAGTTTGCAGGGAGATAATAATCATTCAGTGATACAGGTCATGCTAACTGGCCAATAACGGGGAGGTTAGCAGAGAGAACCATAATAACGACCCGGACCGCAATTGGAACTCGGCCTTCCGATTAATAAATCCGAGTTTTTATCTGTTGCATCACCCGCACCTCCAATCGTACAGCTCCTGGTATTCCCAAGCGGTCATGTTAAATAATAGTTTAGCAGGCTATTATTTTTAGAGGACGTGTATCTCGGCTCCGACTTCCGGAGGTTGACAGTTGGGGTCAGATGTGAATCATAAAAGGGAAGTCGATTTTCATTGGCTGAGATAGCGTTGGAAAGACAGATAGGAGAAAAGGTTTTAGCGAGTTGTTTCTTAGCCGTCAAGCGACGTAGACGTGTTCTCTTTCGTGTCCGAAACGGCTCCCCAGTGAGGAGGTGCGACTCTCACTGGTTAATTAGATAATGTAGATGTTGACATGGTTAATAAAAATAGGTCTTTCATTGCCGAACCGAAACGATTGGGGATCGCCGGCAAAGCAAAAATCCGAGCTGTGATCATTTACTGCAATTAACATGCAACAGCTATCCATCTAGGTACTAACCAGGCTCGACGTTGCTTAACTCCTGTGATTTAACGGAAACCGTTTTTTCAAAGTGATGTGGCTGTAAGCAAAATTTCGTTAGAAACAAAGAAAAGAGTACTGAACTGTTATGTAGTATAGGTAATCTTATATGACAGTGGATGCTGGACAACCACTTCACAGATGAAGAAGAGACTTGAAGCAATTGAAATGTGGTTCTACAAAAAGATGCTAAGTATACCGTGGCCTGAACAAATGAGCAACGTTGAAGGTTTAGGCAAAATGGAAATAAAAAGTAATGGATAGCGGCTCAGATTGAGGAATCGGAGAGCTGAGTTCGAATTCCAGTCGAATTCAGTACATTCACTTGGGAGAGGTATGAACACTATTCTTCTAAAAGCTATGGGAAAATAGCAGGACAGACCGGGTTCTACAGCCTTAGATGGCAACTGGTCTACCGCAGAAAGAAATAGCAACCTACTGCCGGAAAAAAATCTGCCTCATCAGTCATGTATCGAAAGAAACATGATCGCCTAAACGTGTTTCACGCATAGCACATAATTGACTAGGAGACACGGATTAAGGAATCGGAGAGCCGAGTTCGAATTCCAGTCGAATCCAGTACATTCACTTACGTGAAAAGTATGAATACCCTTCTTTTCTCCCCCACCCAGCTATGGGTAAATAGCTGGACAGATCGGGTTCTATAGCCTTGGATGGCAACTGGTCTACCGAAGAAAGAAATAACAAGCTACTGCGGGGAAAATATGCCTCGTCAATCATATATCAAACGATACACGATCGCCTAAGTGTGTATCACGTATGGCACATAACTGACTGAGTGATACGCAAACAGAGGTAACTTAAATTCTTAGTGCACATAATGAGGAAAGAGGGCTTGGAAAATTCGATACTCATAGGATTTATTGAAGCCAAGAGGGACAAGGGAAAGCAGAGATTTACCAAATTAAAGCTTGAGTAAATGGTTGACACAGCAGAAAGAAAGAAAGAAAGAAAGAAAGAAAGAAAGAAAGAAAGAAAGAAAGAAAAAAGAAAGAAAGAAAAAAGAAAGAAAGAAAAAAGAAAGAAAGAAAAAATGAAGTTAGAAATGTTTAACATCTCCTTTCAATACATCATAAAAATGAACTATTTGATTGTGTGGAATGTGGGGGAAAGACACGCCTTTAGTTTCGGTGAGAAAGAAAGAAAGAAAGAAAGAAAGAAAGAAAGAAAGAAAGAAAGAAAGAAAGAAAGAAAGAAAAAAAGAAAGAAAGAAAGAAAGAAAAAAATGAAGTTAGAAATGTTTAACATCTCCTTTCAATACCTCATAAAAAATGGACTATTCCATTTGATCGTGTGGAATGTGGGGGAAAGACACGCCTTTAGTTTCGGTGAAAAAGAAAGAAAGAAAGAAAGAAAGAAAGAAAGAAAGAAAGAAAGAAAGAAAGAAAGAAAAAATGAAGTTAGAAATGTTTAACATCTCCTTCCAATACATCATAAAAAATGAACTATTCCATTTGATCGTGTGGAATGTGGGGGAAAGACACGACTTGGTTTCAGTGAGAAAGAAAGAAAGAAAGAAAGAAGTATTTAACTTCTGACAATACCTAATAAATAATGGACTATTCCATTTGATTGCGTGGAATGTGGGGGAAAAGACACGACTTGGTTTCGGTGAGAAAATAAATGTAAGAAAGAAAGAAAGAAAGAAAGAAGGGAAGATAGAAATGTTTAACGTCTGTTTCAGTGAAATGGAAAACGTTGGCAGTTCCAAATCTTTCCATTTGTACCCACTTAACGAACAGCATTCATATTTATGATTGTTATTGCAATATATTGTTAAAATTGTTATGTTCAAATATCTAACGATGCGATAACGGAATTTCTATGTATATTCTATTGTCTTGGAGCTCGACATAAGCTTACTCAATCATTAACATAAGAATTGATTCCTCAGAAAATTAAAATAGGAAAACCGTGAAATTTTGACGGTTTAAAACTAGTTATTGTTATTATTATTATTAGTAGTAGTAGCAGCATAAGTAATAGTAGTACTTGTAAATTATAAGTAGTAGCATGAGGAGGATTTGTTTTTAATTTCAACGATTGGAGGGAGATATTTCAGAAACATCATTTATTTCTGTCTCAGCCAACCGTTACCGACATTTGTTTTCGTTCTTTTCAGTAATAAAATACGTGATAAACAAAGCGAAGGAGAACATGAAATAAAAAGTTCCCTGCATTTGTTTTTCCTTGTCGGCATAGAGATTGCGCCTTCTTCTCAGTTATTACCCTCCACCATCTTCCCATTCGCCGCAAAACAAACAAAAAAAAAAAAAGGAAAAAGAAAAATAATCGTTGAAACTTAATAACTTCGAAAATGGCTTCTCGAATCAAGTTAGGAAGAAAATAGCGGATTTGGCTCCAGTTTTTTTTTTCTTTTCTTTTTCTTTCTTCCTCGAATCCAATCTTTTTACATTGTCGGTTTATTAACACGAGATTTTAGATTTTCATGCCCGGTCCGACCTAGATTGTACAAAATTGTGAGAGAAAAAAAAAAAAAAAGACCCAACAAAAATAAAACCATAAAAGAAACCTGACGTCAACAATTACAAACATCGACAATGTTGCTAACAATGATATTATTAATAATGAAGGTTAAAGGAAAAAACTCTCCCCATCGGAATTTGGCGAGAGGTGGGTGAGAATTTCGCATCAGTGCCCACTAAACCAGAAGGCCGCGGACCGGTAACAGCCCGTGTATCATTTTCTACCGGGCCGCAAAGAAATAATTAACTCGTTTAAAATTATATAATAGATGGATTGAACTATAAATTGGACTAAAATTTCCAATATCATAGCTTTGTGAAGTGGGGTCTTTTGCAGTGACAGTAACCTCACTAGACATCAGAAACAAACTTCGAGTATCATTGTCTCCGATCATTCCAAGATGGCGCCGTCTAGTTTCAGGGAAACAAGCTCAGGGCTCCCAGCGATTCTACATTATGGTTAGTGGATATTGATGCGTTAATAGTGCAATAGGTATTGACCCAGGAAAACTAAACACGCAAGGGTGTGGTCGGGATGGAGGCCAGACACGAGAAGCAAAAGATTATACACTTTTTCCTCCCCTTTAATAAATTGCATTTTTTTTTTATTGGGGCTCGCTTTCCTTTATGGAAATGCATTTAAATTGCACATATGTGGATCTACCAGTCCGTGGAAAGATTGTCCGGCATGAAGCCAGTCTGTGGCATATAAAAAAAGGTTGGAATCTAAATTGTGCTCACTTAGAGTGTCTTTTGAATGCAGGTTAGGCATCAAGGGCGTTGGCTTATTTCTTTTCTTTTCTTTTTTACTGTGAGTTTCACCTATTTGCACTATTTACATTGTTCGGAATATTGTCCTCACCTTTATCGTCATATTCACGACGTTTCGACTAATCATTACACCACGTAGAAATACAGTGTAACCCGGATATAAGAGAGTTGTCGGGACCGGAGAAGAAGTATCTTATATCCGGGTTTCTCTTATATCCGGGTTTGGTCTATTATATATACATTAACACAGGCTCTAATTTGGGACCAGTGATAATCTCTCTTATATCCAGGTTTCTCTTATATCCGGGTTACACTGTACTCTAAATTTTCTATGCGTAGCTTAGATGTGGTACAAGACCTCAAGCATAGGGCACCCAGTGAGGGCCGAACTCTCTATTCAGTCGTAAAGAGACAAGCTTGCTAGCCATTCCATCACGTCGAGGAGCTTTAAATACTCTAAGCGTATCATAGATCTGTCACAAGGTCGAAATCACTACTCAGTCGTAATTGATCGAGCGAGACAAGCTTCCTGGCCATGACACCACGTCGAAGTGCCTTAACTATTTTCTAATCGTAGCTTATATGTGGCACAAGGCCTAAAGTATGGAACACCCAGTGAGGATCAAACTCTCTAGTAATTTGTAATTGATCGAGCGAGACAAGCTTGCCAACCATTACACCAGTTCTAACTTAAGACTATAGATAGCTGCATCACATGTTAAAGTCGTGTAAAATTATGCGAATATTTTTTTCTTTTCAAGTTAGAAAAAGCAGTAAAGATTTGAAAGCAAAATATTTAAAAAAAAAAAAAAATAAAAATAACAAAAAACAAACCCAAAACAATGATTCTTTATTTCTCTTTAGCACTATTTGATGAAAGTCGATGCTCCAGGGTGTTGTTGGCGTTGATATGACTGCGAAGGTGGGACATTCTACTACCCCCGGGTTTAATTCTCGGAATAATTTTACTCGGATAGACTAAGATTCGTGAATATTAAGACGCCAATGAAGGAGAAAAATAAGAACAGAAACGAAATAATAAAAGAAGAATAAAAAAACACAGAATGTTTTTTTTTTATGTTGAGAATTTTCGCCCGCCGAGAACAGGAATAAATTTGAGTAAGCGTTAATCTACATATATGTATACATTCATACACCCAAGGGGAGGAAGAAACTCAGACATCTAAATCACAAACACGCACGTACACACACGCTCTATCACCTACAAAACACATATTCATATATACAGTATGGTTCAAAATTCTCCAGTCATTTTATACTATTGTCAGTTAGTCATGCGTGATACAGCCTTAGGCGATCATGTATCTTTCGATACATGACTGACGAGTCAGATGTTTTACCCGCAGTAGGTTGCTATTTCGTCCTGCGGTAAACCAGTTGCCACCCAAGGCTATAGAACCAGTCATTTTATACTATTGTCAGTCAGTTACGTGTCATGCATGATACACCCTTAGGCGATCATGTATCTTTCGTTACATGACTGACGAGTCAGATTTTTCCCCGTAATAGGTTGCTATTTCGTTCTGCGGTAAACCAATTGCCATCCAAGGCTATAGAACCAGTCATTTTATACTATTGTCAGTCAGTTACGTGTCATGCGTGATACACCCTTAGCCGATCATGTATCTTTCGATACATGACTGACGAGTCAGATTTTTCCCCGCAGTAGGTTGCTATTTCTTTCTGCGGTAAACCAGTTGCCATCCAAGGCTATAGAACCAGTCATTTTATACTATTGTCAGTCAGTTACGTGTCATGCGTGATACACCCTTAGCCAATCATGTATCTTTCGATACATGACTGACGAGTCAGATTTTTTCCCTGCAGTAGGTTGCTATTTCTTTCTGCGGTAAACAAGTTGCCATCCAAGGCTATAGAACCCGGTTTGTCCTTCTATTTACTCATAGCTTGCAATGTGTAGATGTATTCATTTTTTGTTTTTTTTTGTTTATGCTTATTTTAAATACATTTTATCCTAAAAGTATTCTTAATTTACATACAATTTTTAATTTTCTTTTTTTTCAAACAATACACATAAATAATATGGACTGGTCCACTATTACTTTAGTCCGGTATATATACCAAGATTTAAATCATTTAACGTTCAGTCCTAAATCACCTAGTGAAAATTGGGAACGCACTGATCGTGTGTAAGGCATGGTCTTCTCGGAATCCCTTCAAAGTGTTTACTGGAATCTTTGCTAATCAATCCGGCTAAGAATTATTGTCGATGTTTAAACAAAATGATAGATGTATCTGCGTTTTAGTTGCATTCCTTTCACGTCAGACGAGCTTCACTCACTTTGTCGCGTTGATTACCAACACAACTGTTTTTATTTTCTACAAAGACTTGTATTTACATTTTTATACGCGTATCCATCGCTTAGACACAACTTGAAGAAGAGAGACGTACTATCGAAATGTTGTTAAATATTATTTATACTTTTCTTTTTTTTTTTTAAAGTTGCGTTTTTCTCTAAATGTTATGTCAATTATTATTATTATTATTATTTTATTTCCTTTGATTTCTGGTGTGTACACATTACCTTCTGGGTACCGCCCAGAGACTCTAAGGTCAGAAATGGCGTCATGACATTTTCCACTGACCAATTAAAACACACACACATTTTAAATAGATAACTTCCTTTGTAAAGTGTGAGCTGTACACGCGAGAAGAAATTTTTTGTATTTCTTTAAGGCATGGGCTTCAAGGGATCCCTTCAATGAGTCTATTGAAATCTTTTCCAAACAACCCGAGGGCTCCAATGGTCGATTTCAAGGTCCTTATATTTTGATAGATTTTTGAAGAAGATCATTATTATTATTATTATTATTATTATTAATTAATTAATTAATTAATTCACCAAAACTTACTATTTTTTATATATATTTAAATAATTCGGTACAGTTTTAGGAAAATCAAATTAAACAGCCTATTTGGACTTATTTAGATAATTCAATTAAAAATCATTTTCGGCTCCGTTCGACTAATTTCTAGTAATAGGAAATATCAGACGACAACAATGCCTACTATTATGAACGCTGTAGGTTTTCTAACTTCCGAGTGAATGTTGACAAGACAGATATAAATTCTTGCAATACAAACGCAATGAAATAAAAATAACATAGATGAAATATTTATTTTAAACGCATTTTAAATTTTTCATGCAAATTAAAAATTACCGTCTATGTTGTAAATGCTATTTGTTACTAATATATATAATAGTTTGAATATTTCAAACACAAGCGTTACAGGTACGAGGCAAATTTATATTTACCTGGCACAGGGACCCGACCCCGTGCTGGTGGTATCACGGCTACAACGAGCTTAGACCGACTCTGACCAGCTATGACAAGCAAAGACCAGCTCTGACCATCTTGGACAAGCTATGACCAGCTAAAACCAGCTTGGATCAGCTATGACATCCCAAGACCAGCTATGACTAATTTGGACAATCTATGACCAGCTTGGACCAGATATGACATCCCAAGACAAGCTATGACTAGCTTGGACAAGCTATGACCAGCTTGGACCAGCGGCCCGAGTGAAAACACTCGGGTCCACACATTAAAACCTGACCTTGTGTCTCAACCTGACTCAGTGTGGGGGGGGGGTCAAGTAAATATCTACTTACCTGGCACAGGGATCCGTCCCTGTGCTGGTGGTATCACGGCTATGACTAGCTTGGACCGACTCTGACCAGCTTGGACCAGCTATGACTAGCATAGACCAGCTAAGACCAGCTTGGACCAGCTGAGTGAAAACACTCGGGTCCCCACGTTAAAAACTGTCCTTGTGTCACAACCTGACTCAATGGGGGGGTCAAGTAAATCTCTACAGGTACGAGGACTGCAGGGGCTGTGGGCAATTTTTTTCCCTTGCCCAGATGTACGCGCTCGGGTCCCAACTTAAAAAAAAACACCTTGTGTCGAATCTCGTCCTAGTCGGGGGAACGAGTAAATACCGCGTTACAGGTACGTCTGTTTTGTTACCTTCTGTTGCAAAGTGGGGATACACACACATACACACACGAGATTTAAATGTAGGCAAATTTATAAATGATTACTGAAACTGGCGAGGCAAGCGTAATGGACTGACTTTGATTACGAGCGAAGGAATAATCAAATGATTGTCTCATCTCCAGTCGCTAATAAGAAACGCCCTTTTCCACCGTTGTTTGCTTCAGCCAAACAAGGTATTTCTGAAAAAGGAAACAGATGCGATAGCTGTCTATTTGATTCACCGAATTTCTATCCATTTCTTAACAAGAATCGTATTGTCACTTACCGTTAATTTCAGGAATTATTTGCCTCTTGCTATAAAATAGCAAAACAATGTATCGAGGGATGGTCTCTCTTTCTCTCTCTCTCTCCCTCCCTTCCTCTCTCTCTCTTCCTCTCTCTCCCCTCTCTCCCCCTCTCTCCCTTTCCCTCCCTCTATTCCCCCTCTCTCCCTTTCCCTCCCTCTATTCCCCCTCTCTCCCCCTCGCTCTCCCCTCCCATCTCCCCTTCCTCCCTCTCACCCCCTTTCACCCCCCTCTCTCTATTTGATCCTAGTTTTATTAAAGACACCTGACAAGACACTGGGATTAAGCCTTTTCTCATGTCCGTGTAAGTGTTTACTTTTCTGGACATAAATTGTGTAAAAACTGTCCAAATTTTCTATATATTCGGGCGCTTTCGGCTATTCTATTTTCAATGATGTTTTTTTGTATCGTAATTAATTAAGTGAATGCGTAGATTTTTCTATATGTATCTGGAGTGATAGGAATCTTTATTATTATTATTATTATTATTACCTTTGATTTCTGGTGTGTACAGAGACCTAAGTTTAGAAATAGCATCATGACATTTTCCATTGACAAAAATATATATATATATATATATTTTACGTAGATATAGCCCTTCGTAAGGTGTTGGTTGTATTCGTGAGAACAATTTTTTGTATTTCTTTAAGGCATGGGCTTCCAGGAATCCCTTTAATTAGGTATACCGGAATCTTTTCCAACCAATCCGAGGGCTCCAACTACAACGGGGTTTGTTGATGTTCCCATGTGCCACATTTTTGAGATTTCGATTTCAAGGTCCTTGTATTTGATAGCTTTTTGAAGATCTTCAAAGATACATTGCAGTCTGCAGGGACTGCTATATCAATAAGGATACACTTTTTTTGTTTGCAGTCTCTAATAACAATATCTTGGCGGTTATCTTTGATTGTTCTGTCTGTGTGTATAGTGTAGTCCCATAAAATTGTAACAGGTCCTATCTCCGTAACCGGGTCTGCGTGGTGTTCATACCAATTCCTTGCAGTTTCCTTCCCGTAGAAGTTGCTGATTTTCCAGTGCAGATATTGGCCCACCCTGTCGTGCCGGGTTTTATATTAAGTGGGTGCAAATACCATGCAACCTGATACAAGATGATTAATTGTTTCTGGCTAATTATCACAGAACCTGCATTTTGGGCGAACACAATAGTATGTGTGCTTGATAATTTCTAGTTAACAAGCACTGATCCTGTGCAGCAAGGATAAAACCTTCCGTTTCAGCTTTTAATCCTGCACTACGTAGCCACTGATGGGTTCGGGGTTTGTCTACATCAGCTTGTTTGGTACGGGCAGAGTATTGGTCATGAAGCGGTTTATCTTGCCATTGTTTCTCTATCTGGTCGGTTGCATTTTCTTTTGCTATCTTTTTTATGTATTTTGCAGCTCCAGTCGGTGTATTGTGCTTTACATGTATTTCTTCATCCATTTGGAACTCCATTTTGAACTTGTTATTATTATTATTATTATTATTATTATTATTATTATTATTATTATTATTACACCGGTCGGCATCTTTTCAACCCAGATGTTGTTGGGTAATTGGCAAATGTTTCTGAGCAATAATTTCACGCTGAATCTGAAAACCAAGTTCATTTTTCCTATCACGTCACGTTTTCTCGGTACAGATAATCTCTATTTCTCTCAAAATAAGCCAAACTACCAATTTAACTGTAATATGCCAGTGCCAAGTAGAAACAACCTTAAACGTTTTCAGGTTAGAATAACGTATCATAAAAGAAAAAGTATGCCAATAACTTAAAGAATGCATTTACAGCCCTTACATTTCACAAAAAGTTTTCAGAAGAATCTCGCACAAAATTAAATTAAGCCAAACATGTGTCATCAATTTTTGAATCAAAACAAAGACAATACAAAGGAATGAAAAAATACATTCATTTTTGTCCACCCAAAACGTATAAATCTTCTCTTCTACAGTGCTTTTGAAAAGGTTGATCTTTTTTGATTCTCCAGCAGAAATTAGCCATCATATTAACATCCCATCTGCAAAGTGCCTAGTTGGCTATGCCTATCTGGTGTCTGGCGGCTATTTTAAGCGCTGATAAAGAAAATTCTAATCTTGCTATTCTCAAATACACTCGCCTAATACCCTAACAACCCTAATTTGTCGATGTTCCTATGCATAGGTTGCATGACAATACTAGACTTCCGTAAATTCAAGTGATATGATAAAATCTTATGACAGTTTCAGGCTTAAAGTGAAAACTACTAATAAAAACTAAAATCGCTGTTCTTGAATGACTTCTAAAGAGCTTCTTCTATGAAAAGTAGAGAAGAAACACAAAGTTTTAACAAGGTAAAAACATTGAGGGCACAAGGACATTTTCCAGTGAGGTATCTCTTATAAAGTCAAGTCAACTTATCTGGAAGGAAATAGCTTAGAATTTATTTTGAAAGTTATTTGGATACTTTTTCTTGACTGATAAGTCATTTTAACATGAAACCAAATATTTCAACTATGTTCCTCGGTTATTTAAGCTGTGGCATATTCCTGTGAATTAGGCATTTGGGCCAATTTTAAGCAAAATAGAAATTATCTGTACTGAGAAAAACGTGATGTGATGGGGCAAAATGGATTTGATTTTCAATTTCAGCGAGACAAAATAACCCCAAAATATATGCCCATTGACTAACAACATTTGGGTCGAAAAAAATGTCAACCCGAGTTATTTTTTTCCAAATACTGTCAGAACATTGTGGCCGTGTTCATAAATGATGTTATTGAGTGGTCACTTTTTCTTTTTTTTTTAATAGAACGCTTCTATTCTTTCTGGCCTTTTTTTTTACACGGGGAAGAGGCTATTATGGTTGTATTTTCTATGAGTATGTTGCTGATAGAGTTTGATAGGTTTCCATGTGTTTAAATGAGTCCTACTTGAACTATGATCAGAGAGATGTAACGTGAGTCTTCTTGATATGGATGCAGTAGTATGACCAATATAATTATTCATGAATTTGGTGTAGATGAGGAACGCATGAGCTGTTTAAAAAAACGTCTATTTTTTAACATAAATTCACCCCAAGCAAAGCAAAAACGCCACTAAGATACCAGTGGCGACTGGAAGCGAGAGAGAATTTGGGTGGAGACACTAGAAGTAAAGGGGTGAAGCAGAGTTTAGAAAGAACCGGAAACGGAATCCTAAATAGGAAGCAATAGATACACCTCTAATCGTTTTCAAAATGTCGGTGTAGTAAAGTGAACCGGACGATAGGTGAACGTGTCCAATCCTGTTCAAAAGGCGAGGAGAAGGTGTGAACCGGACGATAAGTGAACGTGTCTAATCCTGTTCAAAATACGAGGAGAAGGTATGAACCGGACGATAGGTGAACGTGTTTAATCCTGTCCAAAAGGCGAGGAGAAGGTGTGAACCGGACGATAGGTGAACGTGTCTAATCCTGTTTAAAAGACGAGGAAAAGGTGTTAACCAGACGATAGATGAACGTGTTTAATCCTGTTTAAAAGACGAGGAGAAGCCATGAACCGGACGATAGGTGAACGTGTCAAATCCTGTTCAAAAGACGAGGAAAAGGTGTTAACCAGACGATAGGTGAACGTGTTTAAACCTGTTCAAAAGACGAGGTGAATGTGTGAACCGGACGATAGGTGAACGTGTTTAATGCTGTTCAAAAGACGAGGAGAAGTGTGAACCGGACCATAGGTGAACGTGTGTAATCCTGTTCAAACGACGAGGTAAAGTGTTAACCAGACGATAGGTGAAAGTATTTAATCCTGTTCAAAAGACGAGTAGAAGGTGTGACCCGGACGATAGGTGAACGTGTCTAATCCTGTTCAAAAGATGAGGAAAAGTTGTTAACCAGACGATAGGTGAACGTGTTTAATCCTGTTCAAAAGACGAGGAGAAGGTGTGAACCGGACGATACGTGAACGTGTCTAATTTTGTTCAAAAGACGAGGAGAAGGTGTGAACCGGACGATACGTGAACGTGTCTAATCCTGTTCAAAAGACGAGGAAATGATGTGAACCGGACGATAGGCGAAGCTATCTATTCCTATTGTGGATAAAATATTAAACATAAACAGTAAATAAAATGTCAGAGTTTAGGCGGAGACGTTGGAAGTGTAGATTTGAAGCAGAATTTAGGAGGAACTTAGACCTGCGAATGAAAGAGAATGAGCAGATGTTGGGATAACGAACCGTTGGTTTTTCGCTGTGTTTGCTTATCAACACCTCTATACCGAAATCTAGTTATTTTGCACACATATACTGTATATCTTCGACTAAATATATTCCGGAATCAATTGTATGCCTTCAAATACAGATAAAATGTATTGTAGGTAATTTTACTATAAATAGGTATTGTTAGTAATTTTACTATAAATATGTATTGTTTGTTATTTTATAAAATGTAATGTAGGTAATTTTACTATAAATAAGTATTGTTAGAAAATGTTAGATAACAGACTATTATTTTTTAGTGGCAGTGTATTTTGGCTCAGATCATCTGAGACTGACCTTTAAGGCCAGATGATAGACAAAATAGGGAAGTCGATTTTGATTGGCTGAGCTGAACGTAGGAATGAATTATAGATTAAGGTTTTTCGAGAGTTGCTGTCCGGACAACAGGGTAACTAGACGTATTAGATTGCGTTTGTCCCACCACCCACAAGTGGGGAATGGTCTTTCGATGATTGTTTGTTACACGTCAAAGGAAACGGACATGAGAGATTTTCGTGTTTTCAAGTGGCTCCCAAGTAGGGGGTGTAGTAACCCTCACCTGATAGAAGATGTACCCGTCGACGCGGTTAATAAAATAATAGTTGCATTAAAAGTTCTCTTTGAACCCAAAGAACATTTCGCTACACCGACCTCAAGAAGAGGAGATAACTAAAACGCCCAGTAATCACCAACCAGAAAAAAATGAGACCAACCAACGCCCCCACCAATGAAGGGTATACAACAGCAATTTTACTATTAATATATATTGTAAGTAATTTATGGTTTAAGCTAAATATATTTTGAACGCCTATTGTATGCCTTCACCTATAGATAAAATGTATTTTTTTTAAAGCGTATCACCCTAAAAAAGGCTGGAGGCCACTATCACGCAAGGGATTCTAGAAGGGTTGGAGGAAGAGCAGATAGGAGTGGTAAAGGAGAGGATGTGGAGAAAGAGAAAGACAGTGGGTCGATCAAGGCAAGGGGGTTACAGAAGATTTGGAGCGAGAGCAGATAGGAATGAAAGATGAAAGGATGTGGAGAAGCGAAGAGGATAGATCAAGGCAACTGGAGATGTCGATTGACGCTACACTTAAACCGTTGGAGATTGTATTTGTCAGGGAAACAGTAATAGGGAAGGGAGTTCCATAGGCGAGATGTGCGAGACATGAAGCTATTGGAGTAGAAGAGACGTCTACATCTAACAGTTTCAACGGTGTAGGGGTGGGAACGGGATGCCAGCCTCGTGGGACGTTTAAATTCACGGACAAGCGAAAGCAGCTCCTCGGAGCAATTGCCGTGAAAGTACTTGTAAAAAAGGCAGAGCGAGGCAACATCGCGTCTGTGAGAGAGCGACTGCAGACGAGATGACAGATCAGGGCCAATCACATTGCATATCCGTCTCTGGATCTTATCAAGAACCCTGAGGCAAACAGCAGGGGCCCCAGACCATATATGGCAGCAATACTCCATGCAAGGGCGAATGGTCGATTTATAGACTTGGATGATCGATTCCGGGGAGAAAAATTTCCTGGCTCGGCACAGGGAACCAACTTTCCTTGCGGTGGATGATGCAACTGACTCGATGTATTTGTTCCATCTCAGATCAGCGGACAGCGTGAGACCGAGAAGCCGCAGAGAGGAGCTCTCGAGAAGTTGGTCTTCAGACATTCTAATGGGATGCAGGGATGGATCCTTGTGGTGCTTAATAGAGAGCAGTTTTGTTTTAGAGGCGTTAAAGTTAACCATCCATTTCTCGCCCCAGTTCACAACCGATTGGAGGTCCTTTTCAATTTGAGCTGCCAGGTTAACTTTGTCAGCATCACTAGATTTGTGTTTGAGGCAGGAGTAAATTGTGGTGTCGTCAGCGTAGATGCCGACTTGGGAGTCTATGGCGTCAGGAATGTCGTTTATAAATATGAGGAACAGAGTAGGGCCTAGGATGGAACCTTGAGGAACACCTGAGTTAGTGGGATAGGAGCTGGAGATGAATCCACTGAGAACGACCTTCAATTCCCGGTTTGACAGGAATGATTGTATTAGGTCAAACAATCGACCTGTGATACCAAAACCATGGAGCCGGCATGCCAAACTCTATCAAATGCTTTGGAGATGTCAAGAGCCACGGCACGAGCTTCACCGTTATTACGGATAGCTTGGTAGACAAATTCAGTGATGGCCGTAAGCACATCGGCAGTAGATCGGGCAAAGCGGAAACCATACTGCAGATCATGGGATATCAGATGATTAATCACTTCGGTGTTGATAATGGCCTCGAAGACTTTGCCGAAGAGGGGTACGAGACTGATAGGACGGTAATTGGAAGGGTCGGAGGGGTCACCAGAGTTCTTAAAGACAGGAACAATGGTTGAGGACTTCTAGCAGTCAGGAAAATAGGACTCCTTGAGGTAGCGGTTGTATAATTTAGAGAGTGCAGGCGCCAGTTCTTCAGGACAATGGCTGGTATCCCGTCACCACCAGTAGCCTTGTGGTGATCTAAGTTAGAAATAATGCCCAATACCGACGACGGGGTTATGTGCAATCCGTCCAAGAGGGCCTAAGTTCTGGGAGGGAAATCGGGCAAGGGTACCCCCGGAAGAGACTAGCGTAGAATTGGAAGAAAACTTCCGAGCAAAGCATTCGGCCTTGTCGGCAGAGGTGGTCAGGGCCTCAAACTGATTGAACAGGGGAGGAATAGAGGGTTTGTTATTGTTCAGAACGCTCTTGCAGAGGCGCCAATAATCTTTGGAGCCAAATTTGCGGGATGCAATACGTTCCTTCATCCGAGCAGCAAATAGTGAGGATACGCTTACACTCGTTACGGGCAGAGGTAAATAGACGTCTATTGAAGTCGGACATATCACTACGAAAACGGTGGAAGAAGTGGTTCCTATGGGCAATGGCGGCTGAGCAAGCAGCTGTGAACCGGGGCGGGGGGAGCGCGGTTTGACCTTGAATTTCCTGGAGGGGATGAAAGCTTCGATTCCAGCTTTAACCCAGGAAGAGAACTCTGAAGCACAATCTTGAATGGGGAGCTTAAATACAGCATCCCAGGGGACATCGCGGAGGAAGTCACGAAACGAGACCCAATCAGCCCGTTGGTAGCAGAATGTGGTTCTTGTGGTAGGAGGCTCCTTGCAGGGGCTGGGGCTGAAGGAGATGCTAACAGACACTACAGCATGATCAGAGTTATCGATAGGACAGAGCTGCGTGGCACTACAAGACTCAGGGATGGAGGTAAAACACAGGTCGAGGAGTGAGGCCTTACAGTCACGGTTGTAAGCAAAACGCGTGGGGTAATCGATTATCTGAGTGAGAGATTGAGAGACTGAAAAGTTGAGAGTATGAATGCCTGCGAGGTCGGTAGTAGCGTTCTTAAGCCATTGGTTGTGATGGGCGTTAAAATCGCCAAACACAAATATGTGAGCGTACGGATGGACAGAGAGGGCCCTATCTATGCTGTCAGAAATGTCATCGAGTATCCCACAGTCCTGAGATGATGGAGAGCGGTAGAGGAAGAAAAGATAGCTTACAGCATTGAGAAGAGATAGCCGGAGACACAAGTAGGAATGATCCGGCGATTCGAGAGAGCACTCTCTAGCCAGAGGGAGATGGTCCTTGACGTAGACACCCAGGCCATGCATGTGGGCTAAAATGTATTGTTGGTCATTTTTCTATAAAATGTATTGTTGGTAATTCTATTATAAAATGTATTGTTGGTCAGTTTGCTATAAAATGTATTGTTGGTAATTTGACTTTAAATAGTTATCGTTGGTAATTTTGTTATATACAATGTATTGTTGTTTTTTGTTACTATGAAAATGTATTTTTATACTTTCATAGTGTTTATTTTTTGATTAAGGGATCACTATATTCCCGTAGCTGGGACCCTAATAAAATATACAAAAAATAAACAGTAAATAAAATGTCAGAGTTTAGGCGGAGACGTTGGAAGTATAGAGTTGAAGTAGACTTTAGAAGGTACCTGAAAACAAATCCTAAACAAGAAACACGGGATACACTACTCCTGCTCAAAAGACTAGGAGGAGTGTAAACCGGGCGATAGGCACACCTATTTACTCTTATTAAAGAGGAAGGGAAAATAAGTTATTTTACTCATCTTCCATGCAGGGCAGGCTGATTTGCGCTTACCAAAAATATTTAATTCTATTATTGGTTTTGTTTATCAGCATATAAATCGCAGTGGATTATTTAATACCAAAATCTAAATAATTTTGCACCCAGTTTTTTATTTTATTTTTGGAAATATTAATAGTTTAGTTATAAAAGTTTTACTAATTAACCCATAGTTAGGGGGAAGAGGCGGATTCATATATTTCCCAAAAGTATTTGCGCGTAAGCGAATATAACTAACCCAACTGGAATTGGAACTCGGCTCTCCGATTTACAATGCAAACACGTTATCTATTACACTACCCTTACATGAAAGCTTACTGCACCTGGTACTCCCAAGCTGTCAACCATCTAGGTACTGCCCAGTTTCGACGTTGCTTAACTTCGGTAATTGTACGGAAATCGGTGTTTTCAATGTGATGTGGCCGTATCCCAACAATATTTAGCTTCTACACTCCTGACACTTGAACTTGAACCAAAATGATCAAAGCCGCTGGGAAATCCATAATGAAAGAAATTTAATTATGTTTGTTCTTATGAAAGGTATGTGTACAAATATGTTCTTGTTCCATGCATGCCACGATATTTCATTTAGAAAAGATTAAGATTGTTATTATTTGAAGAGAAACAAAAAATCGATCTTCCCAATAATAAACCCACACACATAAGGTGTCTTGTAAAAAATATTCTTTTTTTTTCTTTGTTTCTTTGCATTTTTCAAAGGTCTTTTGAATTTTCTTTTCATTCTATTTTCTGTGTCCACTATTTTTCCCCAGAACTTTCTTCTTTCCAATAAAGAATATCACACAACCTAAAAGAAATAAATACTTACTAAATGTCCAAAGTCTACCAATAGTTTGCTTTGTCGACATTCACACCCAATTATTTCCATCAAATTAAACGCAAGAAAAAGAAAAAAAGATGGTGGCCGATAAAAAAAAAGTGGGAAGGCTATTGACGGTGTGAATAGTTGGCGAATAGGCTTCCTTGCTTTGGACAAGGGAGAAAGAATGAAAAGCAATCACTGGCAAATACCATTCTTAAAATCAATGAAGTTCTCGATCGATTGAACTATTTATCACTTACTGTTTTTAATCAAGCGAGTTTTATATCTTTTTATTCTTATATTAGTTTGGTGACTTTCGCTAGATTTAATTTTTTTTTTCTAAGTGTTGGTCTTTTTTAGTTTTTAATTTTCATTAAGAAATCCTTCAATCACCGATTGAAAACATTCAAACTTTTTCTTAGGTTAAAATTTACAGCATATACGAGTATTTACACGTTTATACACATCTACACACACTTACAGGCATACACATATGCTCAGACATTTATATTTTTGTATGATCACCCGTTTACACGCATACACACATACTCAACATAATTTTATAGGTTTAAACACAACTTAACGCAAGCTAACATGCAGATGTTTAAGCACACACACACACACACACACACACACACACACACACATATATATATATATGTATATATAAATAAAAAGAAAGAACAGTAAGATATAAAATCCGGTGTTCTTATAGATATTTTTATTTTTACACAATAGTGCTCAATGTAAATTTACAGAGCATTAATATTTTATATTAATTGATTTAAAATATAGTTTTATCGCTACACAGTGATAACCATGTTTCGAAAATGGAAGCGAAAGCCTTTGAATTCAATTTTTTTACCAAGACATTAGTTCCATTTCCTCGTCAAGCGAATTTTGGAGTAACTTATTTTTTTATCTACGGTTTTAAGGCACGACAAAGATTCATAATTGAGGGTTTCCATGGATACCGAGAAATTCATTCATCTAGACAAGGGGTGGCAAGGTGTTCAATTGTTTAATTTTCATTGTATCAGTCAATAGTTACATTCGAAAGCGGGGTTATGTCTAGGGATGGGTGTATATATATATATATATATATATATATATATATATATATATATATACAGGATGTTGCAGCAAAATTCGACACTGGACAAAAAGAAAACGAAATAGGCAATAAAAACCAAAGACCCGACGGTTTGTTTAGCAACAGTTGGAGGTACATACTACATTATTTTTCAATGTAACCGCTCCTGGCGGCGACGACCATCTCAAGGCGACCGCGAAATGAGTCACGAGGGTGATCATGGAGGAGATCGAAAGTTCTTGGGTTAAAAGTAAAATACGGCGCCTTCCTTCATGATTTTCAAAACAAACACCAAGAAGATAATTAGAGAAATAGAAGGGATTATTATAAAAAAGAAAAAGACATAATAAGTCTATATTATTTAATGAAATATTTTTGAAAGATGATAGGCTGCCTAAATACACACACACATATATATATGTGTGTGAGTGTGTATGTGTGTGTGTGTGTGTGAATTTAGACAGCATCTCTCTCACACTCTCTCTCTTTCCCTCTCTCTTTATATATATATATATATATATATATATATATATATATATATAACAGTGAACATAGAATTCAACATTCAGAGGTGACAGGCTGTTTTATGCTAGACGCAGTCATCAGACCGCCGATTGTGTCTAACATGAAACAGCCTGTCGCCTCTGAGTGTTGTCTTCAACGTTCACTTTTATATTTATATTTACATACTCTCTATCTCTGATATTGAGCACTTTATCCCATAAATATAGCACACCTTGAAACTATAATTCTTCATATATATATATATATATATATATATATATATATATATATATATATATATATGAAGAAATATAGTCCTAAGGTGTGCTATATTTATGCGATAAAGTGCTCGATATCAGAGATAGAGTGTGTGTAAATATAAAAGTGAACATAGAAGTCAACACTTAGAGGCGACAGTCTGTTTCATGCTAGATGCGATCTTCAGACTACGATATATATATAATAGATATTTAATATAATATTTACAAAAGGTGAAAAATAAAAATAATAGTAATGAAAATAATAAAAAAAAGCCCATGATATAAGCATATCCATGACATCCACAAAAATGATTAAATACATCTATAAACACATATATGTATTCGCGGCAAACACACACACACACGCACACACACACACGCACACAGCCTTCCCACATTTTTGTTGGTATATATATATATATATATATATATATATATATATATACATGTATATATATATATATATATATATATATATATATATACATATATATATATATATATATATTTATATATATATATATACATACACAATACAGAAGTACACATATACATACATATATAGACGCACACATAGTTACAAACCTAAACATATATTTTTCAATATTTGCCGCAAAATAAATGTATATTTTAAGACAATTTTAACCTATTTTTATGGTGACATTTAAATATGATTTCACTTTTCTGCTTCAATAACTGGCTTGTATTTTTGTATTTATTTTATATAGGTATAGATTGCATCTGTTACTGAAGCTGTTAGGTGTTTGTGAGTTACTGATGATGTTCCATTCGATCTGTGGGGTGAAGCCTCTATCTTTTAATTTTCAAAAATGTTTTGAGAAACCTGTTTACTGTTTCAAAGAAGTGTCAGAGAACGAATTTTTGGGATTATATAACATCTGTTTCCAATTCCAAGCAGAAATTCCGATGTATACTATTTTTTTCATTTTTATTCTCTGATTACAATCTTCAAACATTTTAATGCAACATCAGTCACCATCTTCTGTCTTCTTAAATCTCATTCATCTTTTGTCCTTTCTGCGCCTTGGAGCGGTTACTCCAGTCTCATCACCAAGGAACTGAATCTTGAGCAAACTAGGTGCGATATTTATCTGGCGATGAAAGAGCGCCTACTATATATATATATATATATATATATATATATATATATATATATATATATATATATACCAATTAGTAATTGGTAGGGATAATTCCAAGGAGGACATTAATCCAAAGAGAGTTCCATGCAAGTAACAGAGCAATAATAATAATAATAATAATAATAATAATAATAATAATAATAAAAGACAATACTTGGAAATCAATTTCTGTTAGAATTTATTTCGTGAATTTATTTAAATTCTCTTCGGATCGAAGTTTTTTAGGAATTAAATCAATTTGGCCAAACAAAAGAAAAGAAAAAGGAAAAAGAAATTTTTTTATATTAACAGTGGAAGAAAGAAAAAGAAAAATTTCAATATAAGATTTTTAAAAATTATATATTCACGATGTAAATTAAAACCAAAATGGATTTTTAGGATTTCCTTTACTCATATATATATATATATATATATATATATATATATATATATATATATATATAGCCAGCGTGTCTGTGTCTATATATATATATATATATATATATATGAAGAAATATAGTCTTAAAGTGTGCTATTTTTATGGGATAAAGTGCTCAATATCAGAGATAGAGCGTGTGTAAATATAAAAGTGAACATAGAAGTCAACACTTAGAGGAGACAGTCTGTTTCCTCTAAGTGTTGACTTCTATGTTCACTTTTATATTTATATTTATATATATATATATATATATATATATATATATATAATGCAAGACTCTTCGGTAAATCGAATCGAGTTCTCTCAGTCACTGTGTGTTTATCTAAAAATAAATACGCTTAAATTGACTTTCTTCTCTGCCGTGCGCCAACGGCTTCAGGGTAAAATTTCCGACTGACGCGAATTCAGCCGGTTTTCGATTCTAGCCAGAGGCAACCGGACGTCTAGCCACACTGATGAGCTGTGATACAGCGAAACAGTCTGTCTGTGGATGACAATATATATATATATATATATATATATATATATATATATATATATATATATATATACCAATTAGTAATTGGTAGGGATAATTCCAAGGAGGACATTAATTCAAGTTCAATGTAAACAACGGAGCAATAATAATAATAATAATAATATGTATATATATATATATATATATATCAAAAACAAATATTTTAAAAACTCTAATTCAGTTAGCTAAAAGAAGCCGCACATGAACTCAAATATCATCCCGCCATTGATATAAGAAAAGCTGATGAATAGAACATTTTCGTAGTATTAAATAAGGATGAATAGCGCCAAAAACTACAGTTAATACTAGAATGATACCACAAAATTCAAGAAACTATACAAAAACACGACTTCTTATTTAAAAGTACGCGTAAATGAACTAATATCTACTAATAACACCGAAACTGGCGAATATCATCCTGGCTATCTATACGGGAATGTTAAAATTCCATGAATCCGGCATTCCACCGCTCCCTATTATATCACCAGACCGTACACCAGTATATCACTTATCAAATCTTTAAATCAATTAATTCTACCGTACTTACCTACAGTATTGGTTCTACTAACGAATTCTTTTTACGAATTCTTCACCCCAAGAAAAAACTAACGACGACGAAACACTAACATCCTTAAACGTTGAAAATTAGTTCCCTGAAGTTCCCGTCCATAAAACATTTGAATTTATTTTAAATAACATTCATCACCATTCTTCTCCGTCACCCTTGAAAATTGACCCCACAATTTAAAAATAAATAAACAAGTCCCTTTCCAAAATCAACTCGGTAATATTAATACCCAGACCGAAGGCGTCGCTATGGGCAGCCCTCTCAGTCCTATATTTTTAAAATCTTTCATCTGGCTGACTTAGAAAACAAAATATTTAATAATATTAATAAACCCACCATTTATGTAAGATGTAGTGATGGCAACTTCATCGAAAATAAATCTGTTCATGACATCATAAAACTTTAAAAACAATTTGAAATAACGCCATCATCTTTGTTGCCATATTTATCACGAAGTTTCGGATGTTGTACGCTCCGGCCTTCTTCGGGTTGTTGGAACGTCGAACTGAACTCTTTATTTCGTTCGCTGGGGTAGACTGTTCTAGTTCCACGTCTAATTGATGTCAGTTATCAGTCATCTCCTGTTAATTCACCTCTCCAAGTTCTCCACCGCCTTAACCAGGTATTGAACTCTTTGAGTCCTGTCACTGAATCTAACTAACGCCTTTATCCACTGTGCCATGCGTCCTTGAGGACATCTGTTTATGAATTTCTGGGTATTATAAACCTAATGTCTTCAGCAAGCATTTTTACCAGTGCTCATATTACAATTTTTGCTATTATCATATATGTTTTTTACCAGAGCTCATATTGCAATGTTCGTAGTTATTATTGCTTTTCTCTGGCACTCCTTATTACCGTTTCCCATATTGTATTCATTTCTATGTTTGGTCGACTCAGGAGATTTTTGTGGCCTAGCATATGTGCTGATTCCTTAAGCTTACGAATTTTCCAATGATGTTCTTTGTCTATGGATAGAAAATGGAGATCACCGTCCTCTGTGTGAGTTCAAAACCTGGTTAAGGCGGTGGAGAACTTTGAGAGGGGAATTAACAGGAGATACCTGATAACTGACATCCATTAGATATGGCACGTGGAACTAGAACAGTCTACCCCAGCGAGCGAAATAAAGGGTTCAGTTCGACATTCTAACCACCTGAAGAAGGCCGGAGCGTACAACGGCCGAAATGTTGTAATAAATATGACGACAACGATGAGGACAATAGCCTGAATAATGTAAATAGTAAAACTATTTTTATTACAAATTTTGCAACATATAAATCATGTATGAGCTTTTCAAAAAGTATCGGGACTGGTGCTATAAAAAAACAAAACAAATACCACATATCAATTCGGCATCCCATCTACTTCAAAGAAGTCCCCTACTGAATCCATACACTTTATTCAGCATCATTTCCATTGATGGAAGCATTCCTGGATTACCTTTTTGGGGATAGTGAGCAGCTGCTTCAAGGCATTCTCTTGGATTGCCTTGATTTCTTCAATTCTTGTTCCTTTCAAGGGGAATAAGAGAGTTGTC
>OZ038479.1:69784310-69804310 GCA_964036315.1 Acanthosepion esculentum
ATACATAGGGTCAACTAAGAATAATTTTAAAATTAGATGGAGACAACACAAAAGCTCCTTCAACAACATCCAAAATAGAAGTCAGACATCTCTATCTCAATACTACTGGCATTTAAAGGAAACGAACAAAACACCGAAAGTAAAATGGAAAATAATAAATAGAACTAGAACATGTAAAACCTGGGATGACCCATGCCCTCTGTGCCTACACGAAAAACTGCACATAATTAGATGTCTAAATAGTGAAAAGTTACTAAACCATAGACATGAGTTAACGGTGTTCTGTCGTCATCAAATGATTTTCGCATTAAATAATTAATAAATAGATTTAAACAAATTAAATCCATAATTTAAAAGCCTTAAAAAACTCAGCCCAATAATTATTGAGAAAAACCCTTTGATAAAAAAAGCCATGTAAATAAACAAATAAACAAACAGATCAAATAGATAATAATGAAACATAACCTTCTAGTCACTCAACGACTCAAGGCAAACCCATAAATAAAAAAGACGCCGTCTGACTAGCATAAGCCAAAAACACTCTGGACATTGTAACTTGATACGCTTCTTTAGAAAGGGACTGGCCTGTAGATAAAAATTAATTCTTAATTCTTAGCCCCTTAAACCACCAAACTTCAACGGCCGAAACTAGCCGTTTCCATAGCAACAAATGTTCCAATGATACCGTAGTTATAAACACCAGCTAACCAAAAGATAGCTTATTCCCAAATTCTCGCTTGACAAGGAAGCGGGTCCAGACGCCTTAACTCTTCATAACTTAAAAAATTATGTTAGGGGTCTCGGCTCTCGCTTTTGAAACATGAGAACTCTTATGTAGCGGAGGAATCATATTTTTTAAAAAACTAAAAATATTATTATAATATATATATATATATATATATATATATTACGTATATTCAAGTCACAAACAAGCAAAGATATGAATGTATTAAAAGATACAGGTATACCAAATATATTCGTTCAGTCAATCACGTTTAGACGATATAATTTGGTGTCTATTTTTTACCCGTTGTTTTAAAACCAAAAATAGCCATCCCATATTATTTCTGTTTTTTCTCCTTTGTAGCCCACAAAGCAAAACAAATGACCTGAATGTCTTAATATGGCCGTCATATCCAATAAACCGTTAATATGAATACAAAATCGCCAGAAGTAGATCACATTAGGCGCCATTTTGCATGAGTCACTTTAATTCTTTTCTCGCTCTTTCTTCTTTAATTAGGTTTGAAATAAAATTTTATGTATTCATTAGTCGCGGTCGATTGACGCTTTTATATCCTATAATATTTTTTTGATCATACTAACTATTCTCTGAGTTGCATATTTTTTTATTTTTCTCCCTTATGTTACTTTCTTTTATGTTTTATGTTCCTGTAATAATTTTTCTATTCATTGTCATTTGCAATTGATTTCAACTATATCTGTTTTGCATTACTCTTCTTTCATTTTGCTTTAATTCTTTTAGATTTTGTTTGTTTGTTTCCTTTGTTTTTTTCTACATTACTCTCTCATATTATCCACGTCTATTTCCTTCATATCTATCTATCTATCTATCTATCTATCTATCTATCTATCTATCTATCTATCTATCTATCTATCAACAGAAGGGGATATATAGATAGTTAGCTAGCTACCTCCTGTTCATATATATATATTTACCAACATATTTCATTGCATTGATCTCTCTTTCTTCCCTTCTAACTCTCTCCATATATATATATATATATATATATATATATATATATATATATATATATGATGTTATGACTTGGGGTCATGGCAAATTTCGGGTCTTCCAACATCATACTTGCTCACCCAAGAGACCCTACCGAAACAGTACTATTCCGACAAGCGATATATATATATATATATATATATATATATATATATATATATATATATATATATATATATATTCCAACTTAATTTCAATAAAAACAAAATAAATAGATAAATAAAAAAATATTTTTTCCTCAGCAATTTTATAATTTTAAACTTAATAGAGATTAAATTTAAATTTTAAAATGGGTAATTTTAATTTCAAATTTTATCGTATAATTCAATACTTATTAGTTAGAATAAATTCTATTTTGGTCTAACCCTAATCTTAAGACATTAAATAGTACGTAACCCAACACTCAGCTTACAGCCGATGAAATTCTTAACTAAACACTAAAAAATGCATATATTCAACTCGCCGTGTTATTTCATTCAATATCTCCATAAAAACATAATGCATACCAAATAAAAGCTTATTGCATGAACTTTGTTTCTATCTTATTTATTTTTATATGTACTACAGTGTGCGATGATCATTACAGTTTGAAAATAGAGACATTTTGGTGATTTCGCAAAATTTTGGCCATTTTTTTCACTGACGGCAGTTTAGACTTCCTCAAATTTTGTAATATGCGCACTCCATAGGGTTTACTACAATTTTGGTAACACGTTATTTTGAAACTTAACATTCTACGCTTCATTTTCATCTATTTTATATTTTTAAATTTTAATGAGAAGTTTGTAAACAATTCAAATAAAAGGTTTGATCCTAAAATTCAACTGCTTTTTGTAAAAATAAAAACACATACAATTATCATTAAAACACTCATTTAATACTCTATGAAACTAAATCAAAATCAAATATGAAACGATAGCACCATTTTGCGCGTTGCGATTATGTGTAACCATGTGCGACTCGCTCGGCCATCATTTCAACTCCACGCGGGACTCAATACGCAGCGTCAACATGGACACAAAAGAATCGACCAGCATGTTTTCTATGGACGAAATTTTCAAGAAAATTGGTAAGAATTTGTTTTAAATATTAATTTTCTATGCTATGTAAAATGTAAATGGGATTTAAAACCGTTTTCGCCATAAAAAATATGAAACAAAAATCGATTTGTTTACTTTACGCTCAGATTCAAATCACGAAAAAAAAACGTAGGACTTATTGATCGAAAAATGTTCATATTCAAAGAATGAGATAAAAAAACATTCTACAAAAAAAATTCTAGAATGTCTTTTAAGTTTTTTGCAGTATTCTCACAATAATTATCAGCATTTCAGTTACCAAGTAACATTTTGTTTAAAGTTACCCCTTCAAACAATTTTCTTACTTTTTAAATTATCTAATGAATGGATTTTAGTTACGATTTATTGCTATCTAGATACAAATTTATGATTTCATATTCATTTTCCTAATTTATTATTTCTTATTAATATTTATTTCATACGGATTATTAGTAATCATTAGTGGGTATTGCTTGGCGTGTGTTAAGCTTCTCTCTCTCTACAGTCCAGAAATTGTACATGTTGAGTCAGGACTGTACTTGTTCAGCATCTGCTCCATATACATTCTAATCTGTTGGTTTTAGGTCATTTTAACCATGATAAATGGAAAGAGCATCCCCAGAAATGACTAGATATGAAATTTGGTGCTTTTAGTGTAAGAAATATTCATTTTATAACACAATTCAAGCAAGTCTAAAATCGGCCTTTCAAATAACTTGTGACAAAAGGTTAAAAAGCAATTTTTTTCAATTTTGAAGTGAAATAATCCAGAATATATCCATTCTATCACTCCAAAAAACATTAGGCATATTACTGGTATAGTCATAATGTGATATTTGAAATTTGGGATGAATGTGGGTCATATTTCCAGTTTTATGAAATGTCAAACCTCAGGTTATGAGTTGTTTGCACGTCGTTGCAGAAGATTTGATTTATAAAATTTGCATATTCATTTCAACACTTCTGGTGTCTTATCAAGTGGAACGTGGAACGAGAACAGTCTACACCAGTGAGCGAAATGAAGGGTTCAGTTCGACATTCCAACCACCTGAAGAAGGCCGGAGCGTACAACGGCCGAAACGTTGTAATAAATATGGCGACAAAGATGAGGACAATAGGAGTTTCAACGTGATCTGGCTGTAAGGTTTCCCATTTGTAATCTGCCATTATTATTTTTTTTCCTTTCGCACTTTTCGCTCTTTTTCTCGTTCTTCTTATTCCCTTTCCTTCCTTTTTTTCTTAGCTTTCTCTCTTTCTCTGTACATCCTTTCCTTTCTTTTCGTCGCCGCCATCTTTCGCGTTTTTTTATATATTTTCTTTCTTTTTACTATTTCTTTGACTTTATTTTTCATACTTTCTTCTTTCATTCTCAATTTCATGCATTTGTTCTATCTGTCTGTCTGTCTCTCTTTCATTCTTTCCATTTTTCGCACTTTATCTTCTTTTTCTCTTTCTTTCTCTCTCTCTCTCTTCTTCTCTTTGTCTTTTAAATTTCTTTCTTCATTTCATTCTTTTTCTTCCATTTTCGTTTCTGCTTATCGACTTTCATTCATTCTCTTTTTCATTTCATTCGTTCATTTTTCGCTTACTTCTCTCTATCTCTCTTTCTCCCTCCTTCGGTGTCATTCTTTCTTTTCCTGCATTCTATCTGTTTGTCTCTCTCATTCTTTCCATTCTTCGAGCATTATTTTCTTTCTCTCTCTCGCTCTCTCTCTCTTCTTCTTCTCTTTGTCTTTTACATTTCTTTCTTCTTATCCGTCTCTATTTTGCTTAACGACTTTGATTAATTTTAAAAAATTTCTTTCTTTCTATTTAGCTTACCTCTCTCTCTTTCTCTCTCTTTCTCTCTCCCCCTCCTTCTGTTTCATCCTTTCTTTTTCTGCATTCATTTTATCTGTCTCTCTCTCTCATTCTTTCCATTCTTCCAGACTTATCTTCTTTCTTTTTTTCTTTCTTTTTTTCTTTCTTTTTTTCTTTCTTTCTTTCTTTTCTTCTCTTCATCTTTTACATTTCTTTCTTTTTATCAGTCTCTATTCTGTTTAACGACTTTCATTCATTTTTTAAAAATTCCTTTCCTTCTTTTTTAGCTTACTTCTCTCTCTTTTTTTCTCTCTCTCTCTCTTTCTTTCTCCCTCCCTCCTTCGTTTTCATCCTTTCTTTTCCTGCATTCATTTTATCTGTCTCTCTCTTTCATTCTTCCAGACTTATCTTCTTTCTTTCTTTCCTTCTTTCTTTTTTTTCCTTCTTTTTCTTTCTTTCATGTTTTCTTCTTTCTTTTTTCTTCCATATTTCTTTATTCCTTAAATATGTCTTAAAGATTTCTACTCAAGCATCTTTAGAATTTTCTCAATTATCTGCTTTCCTTTCTCCTCTGTGTTTCTTCACTACTTTTCCTTTTCACCTCTTTTCTTTTTTTCTTTTCTCCTCTTTCTTTCTTTCTTTCTTTCTTTCTTTCTTTCTTTCTTTCTTTCTTTCTTTCTTTCTTTTGACTCAAATATTCTTTCTTCTCATTCCTTTGCTCTTTCCCTCTCTGGCTTATAATCCTTCCTTTTTTTTTTTGCTTCTCTCTCTCTCTCCCTTTCTCTCTCTCTTTTTCTCTGTTGGTCAGTGTAATTTTAGATTTGTCGCTGCTGTATTGCACAAAAGCCTCCCGAAACACAATTTAAATAAACAAACAAAAAAAAAATAATAATTAAAAGACGAATTCAATAGACGAGGTAAAAAAAAAAAAATTAAAAAAAAATTAAATTCAAACATTACTCCATGAAATAAATGAAATAAGATCACTGGCAAAAGTATTCGAAAAAAAAAAAATAGTTTTCTTAAATTTAAAGGAAATAGAGAACAATGAGAAAAACAAAACAAAACAAAATAATTACAACAAAGAAATTACAACAACAAAAACAACAACAATAATAATAATAATAATAATAATAATAATAATAATAATAATAATAATAAAGCCAAAGAAACGAAACAGAAGAAGCCAGTGGATAATAAAAATAAAATGGCGGGTTAATTTTAGCGGGAAAACTGAAAAGGATTCTAGTTTAATGAGAAGGTCTAATAATTAATGGAGTTATCGAGTGTTAAAAAAAGAAAAAGAAGCCAAACACTGAACAACTATAAAGAATAAAGGCAGAATGGACGAGAAGAATTTAAAAAAAAATATATGCTTCTACAGGACGGAACAAAGAAAATGGCTATTTATACCATTTAAATAAAGAAGAATTTACAAATACGACCGAGACTGACAATAACGTCCAATCTGAGAATTACAAAGAAAAGGAAACCTTAGCGTTTTCTACGTCCCTACTTGTAAAATCCTCTTTACCAAGATTATATACACAACAACATTTTTTTAACATCCTCTCCTTTATAAAACCCATTGAATTTCTTAACGAATGGCATATCTGCCTGAATGGCGCGCGTTTTTTCATTTTCTCGTCTGTCAACGTCTGCTTCCGATCGCAGAAATTTTAATCTTGTAATAATTTATAAGCAATATGGTAACCCTCTCTGTAAAATCATAATGTTTTATTAATGGAATTTCAAATTATCCGTCGCCAATCAATATTAAAATGTTAGTTTTAACAAGCTCCAACAGTTAAAGAGAATCTTCTCTTGAGTGGGGTCTGCTTTAACAGATGACAGAAGATCTGTCACCTAAATCCATTGGAACGATGTAAGGTGCCTTTGCAAAAACTAAGCAATGTAAGACGTGAAAATACAGAAAAGAAGGCTAAACTTCCATCAATCATCAGATAGTTAATATTGTAACGGGGTTGGTGAGTCACGTTGTTAATGTAAGTTACGACGTTGTTACATGTATTTTTTAGTTGGTAGAGTATTCTTTTTCTCTTTCTATTACTGAAAATAAAACGAATAAAACGTACAACGATAACAACAATAAGACTTTGAGACATGCGTTGAAATTAATGACAAGAATGTGTATTTTTCATTTCATGTTGTTATTTACAATATTGGTAGAGTGTGTGTTAAAAATGTTCTCAGTGTTATTGTCTCTTTTGTTTATTTTTTGGTTTGGGCTTACTTGTTTTTACTTGTTCCGAGATTTTTTTGGTTAGGGCTAGCGTTTAAAACCGTCAGCTGTCGATTTTCACGGAGCAAAGAAGATACGTCTGTGTTGTTCCTTTTTACTACTACTACTGCTACTCTACTCTGCTGCCACAGCTTCCTTCATTCTTTCTTTCTTTCTTTCTTTCTTTTGCTGACATCTATTTCATACTTTCCGCATATTTTAATTTTAATTTGTTTCTTTCTTTCATTCTTTGTTTGTCTTTCTTTCTTTCTTTAATTCTTTCTTTCTATTTTCTTTCTTTCTTTCTTTCTTTCTTTCTTTCTTTCTTTTTTCTTTCTTTCTTTCTTTCTTTCTTTCTTTCTTTTTTCTTTCTTTCTTTCTTTCTTTAATTCTTTCTTTCTATTTTCTTTCTTTCTTTCTTTCTTTCTTTAATTCTTTCTTTCTTTTTTCTTTCTTTCTTTCTTTCTTTCTTTCTTTCTTTCTTTCTTTCTTTCTTTCTTTCTGCTAAGATCTATTTCATACTTTCCGCATCTTTTAATTTTAATTTTTTTGCTTTCTTTCATTCTTTGTTTGGTTTTCTTCTTTCTTTCTTTCTTTCTTTCTTTCTTTCTTTCTTTCTTTCTTTCTGCTAACATCTATTTAATACTTTCTGTGGTGGAAGGGTCGTTTTTATAATGTTACTTTCAGCATATTGATAACACACACACACACACACACACACACACACACACACACACACACACACACACACACATATATAATGATAACTGGGTGTAACAGTAAAATTGTCTAATTCTTAGATTAAGCTTTGAACCGTTATATCTTAAAAATAATTCAAGATCTTCTTATTGTAATTTACCCACGCACGCATGGACTCTCCCAACTATAAATAGGAGCAAGTACTGCCTTTTGGAGAGGGAAGTTTCCAGCAGTCAGCTCTGACAGTCAGACCGAACATTCTTGCTGTAACACAGTATTAACTATATTTACCGGCCTGAATGTCCGAGAAATTGTCATAATTAATTAGTTTATTAAAAACAGAGCATTTACTTAAATATTTGTATCTATAAAAAAGAATGTATAAGTATAAAATTGTCTTAAAATAATTGTCGGACTTTGTCCATTTCATAATGTGTGACGTCATCATGGCAAATTGTAGTTTAAAAACAGTAAAATCGACCTTACTGACCGAAACGCTCCTCTGTGGCTAAATCGGTAAAAGCACATCAGGCTATATGACAGTTCCGTATAGGATACAGGTTCGATTCCTTTCGGAGGGCGAATATTTTCTATGACAATTTCTCGGACATTCAGGCCGGTAAATGTTGTTAATACTGTTTATTATAAACAGAGCCTTTACTTAAATATTTCTATCTATAAAAAAGAATGTATAAACATAAAAATGTCTTAATATATATATATATATATATATGTGTGTGTGTGTGTGTGTCTGTGTTATTGTTTAAATTTTACTTTTAGTGGACAACCATATTTGAGTAGATGGTCGGTTTTATTTATTAAAGATTATATTCAATTATTTCCACCTACCGGCCTGAATATTCGAGAAATCTTATTAGAAAAATATGCGTTCTCCGGCAGCATATTTTGCCAATAAAATTTCTCGAATATATATATATATATATATACAGCGTGACCCCCACCCAAACGGGAATTTTTGAAGTGCGTATTGCCAGACATGAGCAAGTGGCAACACGGCGAGACAGTTACCTTAGCAAGTAAACATTTCGCCATTTTAGTAACGAGAATGAAATTCACAGTTGAGATGTTGCAGCAGTCAATGAGGAATTTCATGTGACAAAACTACTTCAGCTGAAGTAAAATTTCAGAAACTTCTTCTGAAATTAGTAAAGACTGGCGTGCTTCCACAAGAAACTGCCAATGAAATTCGTCCGTCCGGGTCGATTCGTCCAAGGCTGTATGGGCTCCCCAAAATCCACAAGGAGGGCGTACCATTGAGACCAATTTTATCAATGGTTGGTTCAGCCCAACACAAGGTAGCCCAATGGCTCTCAACGCTTTTGGATCCTGTGTTGAAGGGTTTTAGTGGATTTTGCGTATAGGATTCATTTTCCTTTGTTGACCTTATACAAAAGTTATCTTCTTCGGGCAAGGTTATGTGTTCTTTTGACATCTGTTCTCTACACACCTGTGTTCCTCTGATGGAAACTATCGATATTTGCTGTGATATGCTTTATCGTAGTACTTTGTCTCCACCAAGCATTCCGGAGTCAGCTTTTGTTGAGTTGATGAAATTTGCCACGTCTTCGGTCGAATTTAGTTTCAACAACACCATGTTTCGACAAATTGACGGGGTCGCTATGGGTTCCCCTTTGGGTCCAGATCTAGCCAACATATTTGTGGGCTTTCACGAAGAAAGAATACGGAATAATGTACTTTGTCCTCAGCTATATCGTCGGTATGTTGATGATACTTTCTGTTTATTCAACAATGAAGTTGAGGCCGATCAGTTTCTTTCGTTTCTAAATGGTATCCATCCAGCGCTAAGGTTCACTGTTGAGAAGGAATCCAATCATCAATTGACCTTCTTGGATGTATTAGTACATCGAACAGCAACAAGTTTTCTTACTTCTATTTACAGGAAACCAACTTTTGCGGGATTGTATACGCGTTGGGACTCCTTTTGCCCCTCCAAACGTAAGATAAACATAATTAGAACCCTCGTACATAGGGCACTAAAAATCTGTTCAGAGTCCTTCTTGGACGATGAGATCAATTTTGTCAAGGATACCCTATGTGGTTTAGGTTATCCACTTAATACTGTTCATTCGGTTATCCGTGACAAAATTGAGGAGTTCAGAAGTGTAAAATATATATATATATATAAATGGTTAAACATGGTTAATCAAATCTTGGATACTTGAGACTGCAACTTCACAACCATTTGTGAGTGAAATATCTCCATTTTGGCCCATTTAATGGTTCTATTGCCAAGCTGTTTCAAGGTCATCTCTGATTCTAACTTTCGTGTTTGTTTTCAGAGTCTTTTAACATGGTTCCAGATATAAGAATTTTGTGTTTCTTTAATTGAAAACTGTGACACACACAGAGATATTTTCGCATTTGTTATATATGGGAAAGATAAAGTAGGTGAGATAATTGGAATTTAGAGAGATGTAACCCTTTAATTTAAAAAAAATGCGACAGACGCTTTTTGGCATTTATTATATAAAATAGATAAAGGAGACGAGATAACGAAAGTTAGAGAGCTGTGTCCCTTTAATTGATAAAAGTGTGACATACACTGACATTTTCGCATTTATTATATAAGATAAGGAAGGTAAGATAAATGAATGCTAGAGTATTGTATCCCTTTAATTGAAAAAGCGTGATACACACAGACATTTTCGCATATATTAAACATAAGAAAGATAAAGATAGTGAGATAATTGAAAGTTAGGGACTTATGTCCCTTTTTATTGTTATTTTCGCGCATATATATATATATATATATATATATATATATATATATATATAAAAACCTGGACAGCACAATTTTCTTATAAATTGGCATACGAGGAAAAATGGAAACAAAAGAAAACACCAGAAACAAGACAAAAGAAATCGTCCAGTACCTTAAGTTTCTGGTATAAAGGAAAAAAGAACACAGAAGACTGCTCAATACGCTAAGTATAGCAAAATAAAATAAATAAATCCTAATAAACCAGGTATTACCTACCTAGATTTTACCACATGGGATCATCAGGGTTAACCAGATCACCCTGATGATGCCATGTGGTGAAACCTAGGTAAGTAATACCTGGCTTATTAGGATTTATTTATTTTACATCATATATATATATATATATATATATATATATATATATATATATATATATATATATATCTGTGTGTGTGTGTGTGTGAGTATAGTACAGGTAATTGATCCGTTGGTATATAATCCGGGTGGATCCTAGTAGTAACTGATATTAAAATAACAGAAATCATAGCCATAATTAAACTCCTTACCCAGACTGCTTCCTCCGAGATAAGATATCTTACGCTCCCACAAATCCCTAACACAAGCCCACTCTCAATAACAAGGCGTCTACTATAGACTGGCTTTGAAAAATACATAAATAAGCGCTCCGACGACAAATACTTAGTGGCTGACGAAAGCCTTTAAGGGACGGTTTGTAATAGTCTATTCCGATGTTGAGGTAAATTTTGTTTTTTTGCTGTAATATATATATATATATATATATATATATATATATATATATATATATATATATATAAAACAAATATTAGTCAGACATACACTTTCTGGTCATCGGATGTGGTAAGCCAATTTCATTTAGCGTTTAGTTATACTCAGAGATTTCCTTCCATACAGATCTGTCTTTCTTTATAACCTGAAAAAACTGAAGGAAGCAAACGCTCTTTGATTTTCTACTTAGTCGTATTATCTCTCATGTCTTTCTCTCTCTCTCTCTCTCTCTCTATCTATCTATCTATCTATCTATCTATCTATATATATATATATATATATATATATAAGCATATCTGTCTTGTGCGGGTAGGGCCTGATTTGTAGAGTTATATATTAATTCTGTGTATTTTGTTAAAACTGTGATTGAGCCCGTCTTGATGGAGTTTTTTGAGGCGCACAGTCCATTTATCGCCAAGGTCTTCTAAAAAAAGTTTAATGTTATCTATTCTGAACTTTTCTATTTTCTCAATTATAGTGAATTTGGCATGGCTTTTAAAAGCGTGGTTCTCTATGCGGAAATATTGTACTACAGGCAATATATATATATATATATATATATATATATATATATATATATGTAAGCAAATGTGTGGATGTAGATACGACGGTATGATGTAAATGTGGAAAAGACAAAGCAAAATCCGAATATATGAGTTTACTGTTTTTATTATGTTTTTGTTTTTGTTATTCTGTCGACGTCAGACGTTTCGGTCAAATAGACCTTCTTCGGGACATGGTTAATGGAGACATAATTATATTAGATTTAAGTTTGATGGAGAGACGATATATACAGGACTGGTCAGAAACAGAAAAACTGAAATTCTAAAGTCAAGTATTCTTTCTTAGAGTCGGATATGCTGGCGTCGCGTGGGCGGCAACTACGAAGACCTGCGCACAGGGAAGAAGATTGTGTCCTAAGTGGAGGGTGAGGGGGACTATTTAAAACTATAGCTTATCGGTACGTTTGTCACGCATTAATCTCGCCACCGAGGTCGCGATCTGAAAGAAACCAGGTCTATTATTTACTGTATGTGAGGTGGCTATCATGCCAGCCTCATAAATCTGTCTAAGGTTCTTATTGTGGATATATTTTAAGATCTTCACAGAGTCGAAATCAAAATTGTGATCAGATTTGGCTATGTGTATAACTAAAGCACTGCTTAGATTACCGAGGCGAATCTCGCATTTCCGAACATAAACGTGACATTCGCCTCGGTAATCTAAGCAGTGCTTTAGTTATACACATAGCCAAATCTGATCACAATTTTGATTTCGACTCTGTGAAGATCTTAAAATATATCCACAATAAGAACCTTAGACAGATTTATGAGGCTGGCATGATAGCCACCTCACATACAGTAAATAATAGACCTGGTTTCTTTCAGATCGCGACCTCGGTGGCGAGATTAATGCGTGACAAACGTACCGATAAGCTATAGTTTTAAATAGTCCCCCTCACCCTCCACTTAGGACACAATCTTCTTCCCTGTGCGCAGGTCTTCGTAGTTGCCGCCCACGCGACGCCAGCATATCCGACTCTAAGAAAGAATACTTGACTTTAGAATTTCAGTTTTTCTGTTTCTGACCAGTCCTGTATATATCGTCTCTCCATCAAACTTAAATCTAATATAATTATGTCTCCATTAACCATGTCCCGAAGAAGGTCTATTTGACCGAAACGTCTGACGTCGACAGAATAACAAAAACAAAAACATAATAAAAACAGTAAACTCATATATTCGGATTTTGCTTTGTCTTTTCCACATTTTCATCATATATATATATATATATATATATATATATATATATATATATATATATATATATATATATATATTGTAAATTGAACTGCACCACATACTTGATATATATATATATATATATATATGAAGTATGTGGTCCAGTTCAATTTACATTACATGAATCATTCATACAAAAAACAGATACTGAAGTTAATGATATAAAATGGCGAGAAGATTACATCTATTCTTTCGTTGTCCTGTTATTACCTGGATGTAAAAAACAAATATATTTTCATATCTGATGATGTCTGTATGCACAGATGAAAGCTTGTAAAAAATAAAAAAAAGACCTTTTGCAACTGGAATTTATCAACAGGTATCATAACATTCATCTACAGGTTCGGGGTTAATGTCATCTATTAAATTTGTTTGCGCCATTTATATCATTAACTTCAATATCTGTTTTTTGTATGAATGATTCATTTAATATATATATATATATATATATATATATATATATATATATATATATTGGCGCCTGATAATTAATTTTGGTTGAGCTCTGTGGGAAGGAAGCGTGGATTTGTAAACAGTGACTATTAAAGCTAATATAGCATGACTCTTCGGCAGAATTGAGCCCTGTCAGTGATTGTGCGTTTATCTAAATCTAAAAATAAATACGCTAAAATTCAACTACATCACTGACGTGCGCCGACGGCTTAATGGTAGAATTTCCGACTGGAGCCAATTCAGTCGGGTTTCGATCCTAGCTAGAGGCAACCGGACGTCTAGCCACACTGAAGAGCTGTGATACAGCGAAACAGTCTGTCTATGGATGACAATATATATATATATATATATATATATATATATATATATATATATATATATATAATTGTGTATTTTCGCAGTAATCTTTTATTTATATATAAATGTAGGAATCGGTTGGAAAAACCTGGGATAGCGCAACTTGCAGTAGAACAAACCGGTACCCGAGAAAAAAATAAGAAATTTAAAAAAAAGAACGAACAACATTAAAACAAAACGAAAACAATCGTCAAGTGTTTAAGCTCCAAGTCAAAAAATAAAAAAGAGTAAAAAGACAGCTACATAAAGTGCTCAATACACTAAATAAAGCGATAAACTAAAATAATCCTAAGGATCCAAGTAAACCTACCTAGGTTTCACCTAAACGGATCTTCAGGGTAAAGCCGGCTCTACCCTGAAGATCCGTTTAGGTGAAACCTAGGTAGGTTTGTCTGGCTCCTTAGGATTATTGTAGGTCATATATATATATATATATATGAAGCCTTGCGTACTGAATGATAATGTGGGGCTATGCGTGAATGGCTGCCGATGTACATGCTCTTATAAATTAAAAGACATTAAATATTTTTATAAATTCAAAAATTATTTTGGAGTAAATAAAAGCGGGAAGATAGAATTGAAAAAAAAAAGTTTAAACTAATGAAACGAATCTGCGTTAGTTCAAATTTAGTTTAATCAATATATCGATAGTATAGATCGATCCGATAGAAATGCTTCGCTCGATTCGTTCCGAACGTTACCGCAGACTGCAGGCCAGACTGTCGATCACATCTTCACTTCGATTTTTAAGAGTAAAAAAAAAAGTCAAAATTGCTCAAGAAAGCAATCTCGGATGGAAAAAGAAAAAAGATGAAGAAAAAGAAATTTTATCACCGATTTTTCTTTCTTCATTCCCGTTAAGTGTCCTTTATTTTGCTCACTAAATTTCATCCAGTTCCCCACCCTATCAAGTCGTCATTAGTTTTTCGTTCTTTTGTAACAGCGTATATGTAATCTTCAGGGTGTGCTGGTGGCGAGGGGCCGACTGACTTGCCGAATTCAATTTCGACCGTTTTCACACAGATACCTATTTTGAAAAGGCATGAATCCAACAATTCTCCGTGTAGGTATAAGTTAACAACAGAATGACAAATCAAAAGGATAATTCCGAAAAAGAAAAAAAAAACCTTTGGTCATATCCTTAGCAAGTGCACTTAGAAATAAAATAAAAAAAAAACCTACTTTCGACGCAAGTCACGTCAGCAACGTACTAAAACTGTGACCCTATATTCGGCGGCGTATGAGGTACTTCGACGTGGTCTAATGCTTGGCACCATTGTCTCGCTTGATCAATTACGACTGAAAAGTGAGTTGGATGCTCACTTGGTGCCCAATACTTTCGGCCTTGTGCCACATCTAAGCTACGCGTAAAAATCATTCGGACACTTCTACGCGGTGTAATGTTTAGCAAGCTTGTCTCGCGAGAACAATTACGACTGAATAGTGAGTTAGATTATCACTGGTTGTACTCCAATTTCAGCCATATGTCACACGCTCTGAAAATCATGTGGGTATCTCAACGTAGTGTAATGGTTAACAAGCTTGTCTCGATAGATCAAATACGATTGAATAGTGAATTGGATCCTCATTGGGTGCTCCAAACTTTCGGCCTTGTGCGGTATCAAAGCTGCGATTCAAAAATCATCAGGGTATCTCATCGTAGTGTAATGGTTAACAAGCGTGTCTCGATAAAACAATTACGACCAAACAGTGAGTTGGATACTCATTGGGTGCTCTATAATTTCGGCCTTGTGCCTCATCTAAGCTACGCTTTGAAAAACATTAGGGCAGTTTTACGCGGTGTAATGATTAGCAAGCTTGTCTAGCTGGATCAATTACGACTGAATAGGGAATTGGAGTGCTCCAAACATTTGGCCTTGTGCCGTACCTAACGAACGCTAAGAAAATCATTTGACGTGGTGTAATAGTTAGCAAGCTTATCTATATAGAGCAATTACGACCTAAAATGACTCACTAAGCGTGGCTTAGATGCGGCACAAGGCCGAGAGTTTGGGGCACCCAGTGAGGATCGAACTCACTATAGTCATAATTGTTCTAGCGAGACAAACTTGCTAACCATTACACCACGCCGACTTGCCCTAATAATTATGACTGAATAGGAAGTTGGATTTTCGTTGGGAGCTTCACACTTTCGGCCCTGTGCCTCATCAAATACATGCTTAAAAAATAATAAGGGTACTTCGGCGTGGTGTAATGGTTAACAAACTTGTCTCGCTAGATCAATTATGACTGAATAGTGAATACAATCTGACTGTGAAGCACCACACATTCTGCCTTGTGCTGCATCTAAGCTACGCTTAGAAAATCATTAGGACACTTCGGGGTTTTATGATGGTCTTGCTGACCATCATATAACCCCGAAGTGTCCTAATGTGTCTCGCTTGAACAATTACGACTGAATAATGAGTTAGATTATCATTGGTTCCGACACTTACGACTATTCATGAGTTAGATTATCACTGGTTGTTCTATACTTTCGGCCTTGTACCAAATTTAAGCTACGTTTAGAAAATCATGAGGGCACTTCGCTAGATCAAGTACGATAGAATAGTGAGTTTGATCCCTTCTTGATGACTCGTACTTTCAATCTTGTGTCATATCAACGCTTTGTAAATCGCGATAAAGTATAGCGTAAACCACATAGTCAACAACACAAATATTTGGGTCTGCAAGCATTTACTTCGTTCAGATTTAGGTAAATATTGATCGTTTACATTTGAGACGGTAAACATTTCCTTGATTCTGCGATAGGAAAATATTGGTCGTTTGTAATTGACTCTGTAAACAAATAGCTGGTTCATTGATAAGTAAATATCGATCATTTATAATTGAGCATGTATTTACTTGATTCAGGGGTAGGAAAATATTGGTCGTTCATATTTGAGTCTGTAAACAATTAGCTGGTTCAGTGATAAGTAAATATCGATCATTTATAATTGAGTATGTATTTGCTTGATTCGGGGGTAGGAAAATATTGGTCGTTCATATTTGAGTCTGTAAACAATTAGCTGGTTCAGTGATGAGTAAATATCGTTCATTTATATTTGACTATGTATGTGTTTACTTGGTCAGGGTTAGGAAAACTCGGCCGTTTATATATGAGCCTTTAAACTGCAGTTTCAGTGATAAGTAAATATTGTTCATTTATATTTGAGTATGTGTTTACTTGCTTCAAGGATAGTCAAATATAGGACGTTAATATATGAGTTAGAAAACAATTAGATGGTTCATTGATAAATAAATACCCTTCATTTATATTTGAGTATGTATATATTTACTTGGTTCTAGGGTAGACAAACAGTGGTTGTTTATATTTGAGTCTGTAAACAATTGTATGGTTTATTGATAAGTAAATATCGTTAATTTATATTTAAGTATGTATTTACTTGGTTCAGGGTTATGCAAATATTGGTCGTTTATATTTGTGTCTGTAAACAGCTGGTTTAGTAATAAGTAAATATCGTTCATTTATATTTGAGTATGTATGTACTTACTTGGGTTCAGGGATAGGTAAATATTGTCCGTTTATATTTGAGTCTGTAAACAATTAGCTGGTTTAGTGATAAGTAAATATTGTTCATTTATATTTGAGTATATATATGTTTTTTTGGCTCAGTGATTGGCAAATATTTAACGTCTGTGTGCATTTGTGCTTCTGTGTGTGCGTGTATTTGTGCGTCTCTGTATATATGTGTGTTTTTGCTTGTGTGTGTATATGTTTGTACGTGTGTGCGTGTGTTTACTTGCGTGCGCGGGTGCCCGTGTGTGTATTTTTCTGCGTTCACGCGCGTGTGAGTGATTTGCGTGTTTGACATGGATCAGTATATAAAATTCTGTGCCTTCCGTTAGTCTGTCTGTCCGTCCGTCCTTAGCATCTCATAAAATAGCCATACATTGACTGATCGAAACCAAATTTCAGGGAGAAGTGCAAGCAGGTAAAGGGGTACAAAATACAGTTGGTTTTACTAGGGTCATGTTAATGAAAATTTAGTGTACTAAGCTACTTAGTGCAATTTTTTTCGTTAATATTTTTTATAAAAATTAAAAGTTTTGTTATTTTATCATACAAAATTCTCCCACTATTTTTTAAAAAAAATTAGTGATTAAAATAACAAATACTTATTTAATAAAAATGCAATATATTTTGCATATCTTTTCTTTATGAATTTATATATACAAGAATCGCGTTTTTATTTCGCCTTACATTTGCGTGAATTATAAACAAATTACAAAATACTCCCACTATGATAATTTGGCCCCAGAAAGAAATATTTATGCATGGCCAGTTGAATGTTGCATGCTCAAGAGTAAGAAATCTAATAATTTATCTTTTTCTTTAAAAATATTGTTTACCATGAAGTCCTATAAAATTAAATTAAATTAAATAAATTATTACACAGCGAAGTAAGGTTTTTGCCAAAGTATTTTCCTAAAGAAATCAGCTTATTCAAATTTCAAAGAATGGTTTGCGAAGTTGAACGAAATGTGGAATTTGCAAATCTCTATCTATAAAAGGCAGGATGTGTGTGTGTGTGTGTGTGTGTGTGTGTGTGTGTGTGTGTGTGTGTGTGTGTGTGTGTGTGTGTGTAACGAATGCACGGCCGCAATTTTCGACGGATGTGCACCAAAATTTACATGCACATGCTCCAAGTTAGCGAAAAGGCCAAGACCGACGTTGCATTTCCAAACTCCCATCCATAGTGGAAATAATCGATTTTTTCGTGCTTCTACGGTAGTTTTCATGTAGTTTTCGGCCATTTTCTACTGGCCAGAGTGAGAGCCTATAGCTGGCTGCCACGAATAGGCAGGAAGATTCATTGGGCAGTGTGAAAGCCAACAACTGACTGACACGAATGTTAACTAGCATGCTAGCATGCAAAAAAAAAAATCGATAGCTGCATTCGTCACAAGTGGGAAAAATTTAAATCTGCATGGCACTTTACTCCAATTGGCTCATTCGCTTGCTTAAACTCAACGTTGATTCTGATTCCACAGAACTGGGTTGGGTGTGAAAAAGTATTTGTTGTTAACATTATTTTTTCATTCGGTTTTTCCAGTTACGAGACCTTTTTTAAAGCTGAATGTTTTGTGCTCATTTTGTTTAGTTCTTTTTTTCGTAACAGATTTAATGTTTAGTATAGAGCTTAGAAAAATTCGCAAGATAGGCAAGAAGTAAGGCATGTATCAAAATCAGCACGGCAAAGGTCACTCCTTTAAAGGCAAGGAAAGGCAAAAATATTCTAAGTCAATTGATAGCGATTGCTGTATGAGTCGTACGATTTTTTAATCAAGCCCGGGCAACGCCGGGCCATGCTGTTAGTCTCGACTAAAATGTCAGCGAAAATTTCATCAATACTAAATACTGTGAGGAAATCAACACGAGTCAGCGTGTTGCAAAAATCTTGTAGTACATTAAAATGTAGAGCAATAGACAGCAGCTATCATTTGTTTAACCATCACTGTGCGCCAATATAAGCGTCGATATCAAATATAAACTTTGCTAAAAAAGAAAAGCTGCTAACCCCTGAAAAATGCATCAACTAAAAGAAAAAAAGAAAAAAAAAAGGAGGAGGTTAAAGAGTCATTAAGTATTCATCTTTCGTCTGTCCAGTTCCTAGTTTGATTCGTCTTCAACGATTTTTCACGACTGCGAATTTCACTTTCCCGTTACACATCAATAAATCCGCCGAAAATACGGTCCAATGCGCAGTAAGGGATTCTGTAAAGAGAATTTCCTTCAGAAATCTTTTGACTCTCTCGCAGTTGCGATCTGCTAAGGAAACAGCGTCGATCGAAAGTTATCAATAAATATAAAATGTGGAAAAAAAAGAAGAAAAAAAAAACAGAAAAAAAAGCTTACCCCAAAACTATTAACCTCCTCTTAACACTCGAAAATTCAGGGGTAGAAAAATATTAATTTTTTTCTTTGTTCGCTGAATTGTTTTCTTTCTTTCTTTCTTTCTTTCTTTCTTTCTTTCTTTCTTTCTTTATCTATTTCTTTCTTTCTATCTATCTCTCTTTCTCTCTTTTACTCTCTCACTTGTTTTTTCCTCCTTAAACTTTCTTTTTTCATATACTTTTTTCTTTCTTTCATTCACTATCAGCATTTCTTTTTTCTTTCTCGATCTGCTTTTATTTTCTTTCTTTGTTCCACTATCAGCTTTCTTTCTTTCTTTCTTTCTTTCTTTCTTTCTTTCTTTCTTTCTTGCTTGCTTTTCTTTCTTTTTATCTCTGCTTTTCTTATGTTCTTTCTTTCTTTTTT
>OZ038479.1:69809310-69811810 GCA_964036315.1 Acanthosepion esculentum
AGAAGGGTCTGTTATGTAATCGATCCTGAAATGTCATCTCGACTTCAGTCACTTTCTCACCGACGTGACGTAATTTCCATCTGTCTTTTTTACAAATGTTTTCATGGCAACTGATCTGACGAGCTTTTTTTCCGCGATACACCGGTTACATGAATTTAAGCGCCCTACTCGATTGGCAACTAGGTCTCACCGTTTTACTGTTGAACTAGCTAGATGCACTCGCCACTTCTACTCAAACGGTTTCTTTTCTCGCACTTTCCGCTTGTGGAAGTCTCCCTTCCGATTTCCTGCTTCCCTGATAACTACAATTTTCAAAAATCTAAAGGCAAACTCAATCGCCATCTTCCGACTTCTTGAACCCCGTTCCTTTTTTGTCATTTCCTCAATCCTCTCCATTTACAGTTTTCTCACTTTCTTTCGCTTCTAGACATTCAGCCTTCCAATGGCGTCCTCGAAACACCATATCAGCAATAATTTCTCCATTGAAGTAGTCAACAAAAAGGCCAGTGATGACATAGATAAAAAGGAAATCTTCCACAACAGCCTCCTCTAAGATATATGACTGATAAAAGTCGTGTTTTGTTGAATTAAAAAAAAAACTGACACAAAAACATTGAAAGCGAATATAAAGGTAAATGAATGAAAGCAATGATTCTTTTCGAATTTCAACATATTCCTGAAGAAGTTCGGGAAGTAGGAGTCGAAAGATCATGACAAAGAGAACAAAACCGATAAAAACCTGTCTCGAAAAAAATCATTATATGATAGGCAAGTTAAAACATTTTTATTTGATAGCGTTTTGTTATAGAACTTCAGGCAAAACGTATTTTAAAATGAACTTTTCAGCAAAAATTATTCCTTTAAAATTTTGTATTACATAAAATCCAACTCACTTATACCGTCACGTTTTTCGTTAGATATTTATCTTCAATCCAGTTCGGAAGGAATATTTCTCCAACAGTCGTTAAATATAAAAATAACACCAACTTACCTGAAAAAAAAAAAAAAGAAAATTAAAAGTAAAATTAAAAATCCGTTAAAATTTAACATATTAATTAAAATTTGACATATACTATTTACATTGTTCGGACTATCGTCCCCATGCTTGTTGCCATATTTATCACAACGTTTCGGCCGTTGTACGCTCCGGCCTTCTTCAGGTGGTTAGAAAGTCGAACTGAACCCTTTATTTCGCTCGTTGGAGTAGATTGTTCTATTTCCACGTGCCATGTCTAATGGATGTCAGTTATCAGTTATCTCCTTAAGGACACATGGCACAGTGGATAAAGGCGTTAGTTAGATCCAGTGACATGACCCAAAGAGTTGTGAGTTCAATACTTGGTTAAGGCAGTGGAGAACTAGGAGTAGGGAATTAGTAGGAGATAACTGATAACTGACATCCATTAGACATGTCATTCCAATTATCTGAAGAAGGCCGAAACGGTGTGATAAATATGGCACCAAAGATGAGGGCAATAGTCCGATTAATGTAAATAGTGTACATAATACCTCATCTCAGAAATATAGACAGATACTGAAATTTGACATATATCGAAAACGATAAAATCAGTTGCAATAAGCAAAAGCATATATCAAAACGTAAGCTAAGCTCTTATATATTCTGTGTTCTTTCAAGATGTTGGCGATCATGGCTCTCCACAACTTTACGTCTCTTTCAGCTCTTAATACATTTAGTCTTTTTGCTATCGCAAGGCTCCTGGTCGGGAGATTGGAAATTTTCAGGGGCGTGATAGAACCTCTTAATTTCTGTTGTTCCCAGGTCCACCCTGACCCGGGGTGGTAGCACCTGTTAGGGTCCCAGCTATGGCCACATAGTGAACCCCCAAACAAAAACAAAACACTACGAATATATAAAAATACATTTTCATAGTAAAATGTCCAACAATAGTTATTTATAGTAAAATAAACCAACAATAACTACTTATAGTAAAATGACCAACTTAAAGGAAAATGACCAATTTATAGTAGAATCACCAAAAATACCTATTTATAGTACAATATAATACAACGTATAATACCTATTTATAGAATGTCCAATGATACTTATAGTACAATTAGAAACGATACATTTTATAGCAAAATGACCAACAATACATTTTATCTGTAGTTGAAAGTATGCAATTACCTTCAACATATATTTAGTAGAAGCCATAAAAATTGTGTTCAAAATATTTACATTTCGGTACTAAATAATCCATACAAGTGTATACATATGCCGGTAAAAAATCAACCAACCAACTTTTTGCTATCTCTCCCAATTCATGTTCTTACATCCATTATAATGGTAAAACATCAACAATCTGTATTTATAGTATAATGATCAACAATACCTACTTATATCATGCCATCCCATAAGTTCTGTTCGAATTTTGAATTTTGAAACAAGTGACCAAATGTTACATTTAATTACAGATTCAATTTTTTCCCTGATTATCTATGACTTCCTTCCATCTACTAACAAGCTTACTAATTCCATTAC
>OZ038479.1:69816810-69829310 GCA_964036315.1 Acanthosepion esculentum
CTTTCTTTCTTTTTTCTTTCTGTCTTTCTGCCTATCTTTCTTTCTTTTTGCGTTTCTTTCTTTTACAACGTTTTTCTACGTTTCTTTCTTTTACAACGTTTTTCTACCTTTCATTCTTTCTTTCTTTTATCGGTGCATTTTACGTTTCTTTTATTTTTCTTTCTTCTTTCATTTCTTTCTTTCTTTCTTTCTTTCTTTCTTTCTTTCTTCTGTTTGAGTTTTTTTTCTTTCTTTCGTTATTTTTTATCTTTCTTTCAACGTTTTTTTTATCTTTCATTCTTTTCTTTCTTTATTTCTTTCTTTCTTTTTACGATTTGTAATTTTTTTCTCTCGGCGTTTTTCTTTCATTATTTCTTTCTCTCTTCTTAAGTTATTTTCTTTCAGTTTTCTTTTTCTTTCAACGTTTTTCTTTTATTCATTCGCTCTTCGTCTGTTTCTTCTTTTATGTTACTTTTTATTTCTTTCTCTGAACGGTTTTCTTTCTTTTATTCATTCATTCTTTCTTTTCTTTTTTATTTCTTTCGTTCTTTTTACGTTTTTATCTTTCTCACTTTGAGCGTTTTCCTTTCATTTTTTTCTTTCTTTCTTTCTTGTTATTTTTTTTTTATTTCTTTCGACGTTTTTTTTTATTCATTCGTAATTTCCTTCATTCATTAGTTTTATATATTTTTCTTTCTTTCTCTCAACGTTTTCCTTTCATTCTTTCCTTCTCTTTATGTTTCTTTTTTCTTGCTTTCTATCTTTTTGTGTTTTCTTTTTCTTCAACGTTTTTCTTTATATAAATGTATTAATCATTTCACCCCAAACAAGGCAAAAAAGCCACGAAAACACAAGTGGTTACATTTAAAATTTTTGAAGATCGAAGTTGGCTGGAAAGATTAAAATATAATTTTAAGGTATGTTATATATATGAGTAAGTGTTCGATACCAGAGTTAGAGCGTATGTAAATATAGAAGTGGACATTGAGATAAACACAGAGTCTGTTTCATTCAGTCTGTTTATGCATGAAAAAAAAAACTGTTGCCATTGTGTGTTGACCTCAGTGTCCACTTTTATATATGGTTTGGTTTGTTCTATATCAGCCTTATTAAATTTAATGCCGACAAGATTTTTTGTATAGTTTCGTATGGATAGAATATTCTTTGATATGGTTTATTTTCTTTTACCACATATCAATCTCAATGGGTTATTTAATGCCGACAGGAGTTTTAGGATAGGTTCGTATGAATAGAATAGGTATTCTTTGATTTGGTTTATTTTGTTTACGGCATATCAACCTCAATGGGTTATTTAATGCTGACAAGATTTTTAGGATAGGTTCGTATGAACAGAAAATGTATTCATTGATTTGGTTGATTTTGTTTTATGGCAGATCAACCTCAATTGATTATTTAATGCCAACAAGATTTTTAGGATAGTTTTGTATGAATAGAAAATGTATTTATTAAATGGTTTATTTTGTTTTACGGCATATCAACACCTCAAAGGTTTTGTTTAATGCCGACAAGATTTTGATTGCTGGTAATATATTTTTTTCAAAAATATATGGCTGGTATTTTTTATTTTTAAATGTATAGCTGGTAATTTTTTTTTTCAAAAATGTATTGCTGGTAACAATGTATCGCTGGTAATAATTTTTCTTCAAAAAGATTATTGCTGGTAATAATTTTTTACAGTATTTTTGGTATAAAACCTATTTTACACTTTCATAGTCTTTCGACACCAGTTTGGGGTTTAACTATTTACCCATAGCTGGGACCCTAACAGGTGCTACCACCACGGGTCAGGGTGGACCTGGGAACACCAGCAATTAAGAGGTGGTTCCAAGCTCCTCAAAACGTCCTGATGCGGATGTAGTTTATCGTCATACCCAGGGCATTTTTTTTATTTAAAGTTTTATATATATATATATATATATATATATATATATATATATATATATATATATATATATAGTAAAGGTAAAAAATCCGTTGGTATATAATCCAAACGAATACTAGTATTAGCAAATATTAAAACTGATTCACAAAAAGAGTTAATGTATTTATTACTACAGAAAAAATAATTAATAAACAATAAAATCCAAATATGGGGTGATTTTGGATTTTGTTTATGATATACATATACATATATATATATATATATATATATATATATATATATATATATATATATATATATATATATATATATGTATGAAGAAAAATCAATAAGAAAACTGTAGTTTTAGCCGACACGTTTCGTCCAATGCGGACCTTTTCAAGGCAAGATACGAATTTATTGAAACAAAGTATCTTTAATCAACACACAATATGTCCTTAGTAACTAGTAGAATTTAGAAACGCTATTGTCTATTCATCTGGTCAACTGGAAATTGTGAGGAACAGTTTTGGTAATTTATTACAATACATTGGAGAAACATGCAGACATTTAAAAAAAATGTATCTCTAAGCACAAAAGAGACCCCCTCTTAAATAACAATTTAACAAATGCACTAATCATACACAGATATAAATTACACTCAAAAAAGGAAAATAATTCACTCAGAAAGAACATCCTCGAGAGTGCCGCCATTGAATTTTGTTCAAATATTACTATACGCCCAGGTTTTTTCCCAATGTCACCTTTCCTAACAGAATCACTACTCTCCCAAGCCAACGTACACAACAAATATAAGAAATCAAAAGACAACTGCTGAATTCGTCAGCACAACAATACAAACAACATTTCTACACGTGAAAATATTCACTTCAAAATTCGTTTGAAAATGAAACATAACTAGGCACTTTAATTTAATTTAATTTCTATAATTGAATTGGAAGTTATTAGCTTCTGTTTTTGAAACATGGTAATTCCTGGGTAGCGATGGAATCATATTAAAAAAAATTGTAATCTAGGTCCTAGACTGTTTTTTAAAAATAAAAACAAAAATACTAAAGTCGTCCTGGGTATGACGATAAACTACATCCGCGTCCTGGGTAAGACGATGAACTATGTCCAACAGCAAGGCCTCTGATCAGGAGGTTTTGAGGAGTGTGGAACCACCTCTTAATTGCTACCTGACCCGGCGTGGTAGCACCTGTTACTGTTCCAGCTATGGGCAAATAGTTAACACCCAAACATGTGTAAAAATAGGTTTTAATACCAGAAATAATTTGTAATAACAAAAAAAATTATTACCAGCAATAATTTTTGAAGGAATAATTATTATCAGTAATACATAAAAAAAAAAACTACCAGCAATACAAACAGTTATATATTCTTTGAAAAAAATATGACCAGCTAGAAATTTCTTCAAGGAAACATATTCCCAGAAATAGATTTTTGAAGAAAAACATTACCGGCAATAAAAATTTTGTCGGCATTAAATAACCCATTGACGTTGATATGCCGTAAAACAAAAACAAAAACCAAAAAATACTAAAGAACTTCGGATCATCAATCTAACGGTTCTTTCCTATTTTGTCAATATATTTACACACACACACACACACACACACACACACACACACACACACACACACACACACATATATATATATATATATATATATATATATATATATATATATATTATACTAATAATTATACTTAGTTGGTGAAAAAAACCGGATTGGCCAATTTGCAAGTATATCAAAATAAATTGGTATCTGAAGAAAAATAAAGGAAAGAAAAAAAAAAGAAAGAAATAGAAACATCCGAACAGGGCGAAAAATAATCGTCCAGTGCCTTAAATTTCCAATCCGACAAAAAAAAAAACGCCAAGCGAGTAACGAAGATAAAACAAAGAGTGCTCAGTACGCAAAGTAGAGCAAAGCTAAATAAAATAAATCCTAAAGAGACAGGAACTCACCGAAATGGATCTTCAGAATAATCTGGCTACAGAGGAAATGACAAGGAACATATTTATTTATAAAGCCAACAGTAAATACTAAAATTAGCATAAACCTAAAATAGCATAAAACCATGTGACAAAAGAAAAAATAAATAATTAAAAAAATACTAAAAAAAAACAAAAAAAAAACAGAACCTCTATTCCCTATCAATCCTTGTCTTTAGCCAGTTTATCCTGAAGATACATTTAGATGAAACCTAGGTAGGTAGTTCCTGGCTCTTTATGATTTATTTATTTTGCATATATATATATATATATATATATATATATATATATATATATATATATATATATATATATATATATATATGATGAAAATGTGGAAAAGACAAAGCAAAATCCGAATATGTGAGTTTACTGTTTTTTTATTTTGTTTTTTGTTTTTTTCTGTCAACGTCAGACGTTTCGGTCTAATAGACCATCTTCAGGACATGGTTAATCCATGGTTTTGGAAAGTGCCTGAAAACCATACCACGGGTTGACCCAAGACTTGTGAGTGAAATTGGTTAGACGGAACCTTTGGTCTATTAGACCGAAACGTCTGACGTTGACAAAAAAAAAAACAAAAAACAAAATAAAAAACAGTAAACTCACATATTCGGATGTTGCTTTGTCTTTTCCACATTTTCATCATACCGTCGGATCTACATCCACATATTTGCTTACATATATATAAATATATATATATATATATATATATATATATATATATATATATATATATATATATATATATAAAACGTTCGCATTCTGACAATGAGACCCGGGTTCGAATCACCGTAGTTGATTTGTCAGGAAGGAGACTTCCTGATGTTATCGAACTGGAGGGGGGCGATCCCAGCGTGCGGCACATTTGAAAAGTTATGAGTGAAATTGGTTAGACGGAACCTTTGGGTACCGTCAATAGCTGTGTTAGCACGATGTCACCGTGGCTGAGGGCATGAGTGTGCTGGCCTTGTTCAAATTTTTGATGCCGCTAGATAACAACGCTCTTTCCCAGAAACTGTAACTAAGGTCTGCTCAGCATAGTTACAGTATAAACCACAGGTGGGCTCTGTGGGTGTTGAATAAACACAAATGCGCCTGAGCAAGCGTCTGCAATAGGGATTGTCTAGCCACCCTAGTAGACCGGTATCCTCGAATACAAGTGGCCAGCTATATATATATATATATATATATATATATATATATATATATATATATATATATATCTGGAGAAAACAACTGAAAGGTTGCAAATTAAAAACAAATTGAATTTTTTTTTGTGAAAGTATTTATTTATATTTTTTATATATATATATATTTGATATTTCAGATCTGCCCCGATCTTTCATAAGAAATAAATGTATTCAGAAGATATTTCTGATGAAAGATCGGGGCAGGTCTGAAATATCAAATATATATATATATATATAAATATAAATAAATACTTTCACAAAAAAAACATTTTTTTTTTAATTTGCAACTTTTCAGTTTTTTTCTCCAGATTATATACATATCAAGAAAGCATACGTGGCTTCTCATTATGCTATATATATATATATATATATATATATATATATATATGATGAAAATGTGGAAAAGACAAAGCAAAATCCGAATATGTGAGTTTACTGTTTTTATTTTGTTTTTGTTTTTGTTATTCTGTCGACGTCAGACGTTTCGGTCAAATAGACCTTCTTCAGGACATGGTTAATGGAGACATATTTATATTAGATTTAAGTTAGATGTCTCCATTAACCATGTCCTGAAGAAGGTCTATTTGACCGAAACGTCTGACGTCGACAGAATAACAAAAACAAAAACAAAATAAAAACAGTAAACTCACATATTCGGATTTTGCTTTGTCTTTTCCACATTTTCATCATACCGTCGGATCTACATCCACACATTTGCTTACATATATATATATATATATATATATATATATATATATATATATATATATAATTTCGGACGTTGTATTTTCTCGGTTGACGTTAACATCCTTAGAATTTTAAACTTTATTCAATTCACAAGGATATATTGTTTTCATGTCGCTTTCCATATTTAAGGAATATTTGGCAAATTATTTCTCGTGCAGTATCACTCGCATTAACTGTTAGACATGATGCCTCTTTGGCCATTTTCAAACATTGAACTCTTCGATAAGTGTCTTGACGCAGACAATTGAACGTTGACTGCCAGGTTCTTGCTAATGACTGTCACGGTTGAAAGAACTTAAACAAAAACAGGAGAAACATGAATTTCAAACTGTTTGTTCACAATTTTGAACTTGATATGTTATAAAAAAAACTAACGGATTTTATTGTCAATACGAAACTTTTATTAATTACGTTATTACAGTGGACATATTGTGTGCATGCGCGTCTGAGTGTGTATTTTTGTTTATAGTTTATTGCATGAATTATTATTGTCTGACTAATGTTATTTCCAAATTATCCTTAGCCCATGTTTCTGAAATGTAAATTGAAAAAATTGGGGTGGGGATTTACCTGTAGTTTCGGAGGGAAACAATATGATTTATTATCGGTTTTAGACAATGCCTAAGTGTGAGTTATTGACTGCTGTCGAAGTCTGTATCTATCTATTCGACTTTTCAAAATCTCTCTTTCTGCTTCTCAATGATTAGCCTCGACGTTTCCCTCTCTACGTAATTTCACTCTTTCTTTTCTCAATCTTCTCCCCCCTCTTCTTTTCTTCATTATCCATTCAAAGAAGGAATGAATAAGTCATTCCTTCTTTTTTCATTGCGTACTTCATTTGTTTATTTATTCATTTTTTTCTCTCTATTTATCCATACTGTCTTTCTTTCCTTCTTTTATTTTTCTCTTTTTTATTATTCTTTCTTTCCTTTATTCTTCCTTTTGTGTGTGTGTGTGTGTGTGTGTTGGGGGGGGGGGCTTTATTTTTTATTTTTTCTCAGTATCTTTTTTTCTTTATTTCTTGCTTGTTTTCTTTCTTTCGCTTTTTACTCTGCTTTCTTTCGCTTTTTACTCTGCTTTCTTTCATTTATTTTTCCTTCTTTCTCGACTTTCTTTATATTCGCTCTTAATCCGTCTCTTTGTCCTTCTTTCTTTCAATTTCTTCTTGTATTGTTCGATATTTGTTTTTCTATCTTTATTTCTCCTTCGACAGTTATACCAGTTTGTCTGTTCTCTTCCTTACACAATTTCTTTGTTTGCTTGTTTGTTTGTTTGTTTGTTTCTTTCTTTCTTTCTTTCTTCTACGCTTATACCCGTTTCTATCCTCCTCCTAAAACAATTTCTTTCTTTCTTTTTCTTTCTTTCTTCCATACTTATACCCTTTTCTCTATTCTCTTCCTCATACAATTTCCTTTTACTTTCTTACTTTCCTTATGGTTTTTTTTCGTTCTTCCATTCTTTTTTTCGTTTTTTTTTTCTTCGACCCTTACACCCATTTCTCTGTTCTCCTCTTAACACAATTCTTTTCTTTCTTTATTTCTTTCTTTTTCTTTCTTTCTTTCTTTCTTTTTCTTTCTTTCTTTTTTTCTTTCTTTCTTTCTTTCGTTCTTCGACATTTATACCCTCTTTTCTGTCCTTTTCCTCACACTTCACTTTCTTTTTCTTTCTTTCATTCGTTCTTTCTTTCGTTCTTTCTTTCTTTCAATCTTTCTTTCTTTCTTTCTTTGACCCTAATATCCTTTTCTCTATTCTCTTTTTTACACAATTAACGTCTTTCTCTCTTTCTTTCTTTCTCTCTTTCTTTCTCTCTTTCTTTCTTTCTTTCTTTATTCGGCACACATACCGGTTTCTCTGTTCCCTTCCTTACACAATTCCCTTTTTTCTTTCTTTCTTTTTCTCTTTTTTTAAGACTCATAGACGTTTACTTTATCTTCTTCCTTCCACTATACCATTGATCCGTTCTTTTTTTCTTTGTCGCATTCGTTTTCTCTAATCGACATTCTTTCTGCCATGCTTACTTTCTTTCTTTCTCTAATTATTCTTCATTCTTCCATCTCTTTCTCCCTCTTTCTTGACTTTCTTCTTCTTTTAACTTGTTCTCTTACTTCTCTTGCTTTTTTTTCTGTCTGTCCCTCTGTCTGTCTGTCTTTTTTTCTTTTTTTCTTTCTTTTTTTCTTTCTTTCTTTTTTCTTTCTTGTGTTTGCTAATCTACTAATGTGTTCCGGCATTCTTCAAAATATCACCCTTTTCTTTCTTTCTTTCTTTCATTCTTTCTTTCTTTCTTTCTTTCTTTCTTTCTTTCTTTGATGTTTATAGTCGTTTCTCTATCCTACTCACTACACCATTCCATTCTTTCTTTCTTCTTGGCTTTCTTTATCGTCATTCCCCCTGATTTTCTTTCTTTTCTTTTTCACTCTTTCTTCCATTTCATATCTTGCTTTACCTTCTGCCATTCATCCTAAGTTACTTTTCCCGCCTTTATTCATCCCACGTTTTTGACCTTTTTTCTAAAACCCCATCCAATTTTTTTTTCTCATTCTATTTTTTCTTCTCTATTTCGTCCTTTCTCTCTTCATTCATTTTGCTCCCCTTTTTCCTCCCCTTTACACTTGATATTTTGGCTTTTAGTTCATCTTCCTTCTAAACTACCACCTGGCATTTATTTTTTATTTTTTAAATTCCTTCGTTTTTCTTTCCGTTTCTCACTTCGTTCTCATTGAGTCCGCCCCACCCTCTCACTCCATACCCTCTGGGTATTCAGCATCTAATGAACTTTTAATGTTATATTTCGCTTGCCCCCGACTGAGATTCGATATTTAACAGTTTTAAATTTGCAACATTAAACACCTGCTGTTAGGACCTGAAGACCCCTGAAGAAGTGCGTCTCTGTGTTATTCATATGCAGCAATCATTGCCTTTGCTGCATTTTCTGCACGTCAGGGTGTTTATGTAATATCTTCTTATAAACATGGCAATAACTGTTTTTCTCTAGAATGTTTGGGGCTAATTTTGGCTCAAAATGTTAGGATGAGTCGTAAGTAATTTCCATTTTTGGAAACTTGTTGTAGTGACGTATGTATTGCCACAATCGTAGATGACAGTCAATAATAAGTTTGGAATACACTACCATACATTAGTTTCGCACGGGAGGAGCAGCGTGCACAATGAGTTAAAGAAGAAATATTTTAATGGAAATGGATTTACGTCACATAATGTTATTGGAGTTTAAGCAAGAAAATAATTCTATGAAGATATGTACAAAAAATATGTAATGTTTATGGTTAAGGAGTCATAACAGACCTGCAAGTACGAACTTGTTTTGCAAAGTTTCGTTCTGGCGAATCTTTTTCTTTCTTTCTCACTTTCATTCTTTCAACGTTTCTTTTTCTTTCTTTCTTTCTTTTTTTCTTTCTTTCTTTCAAGGTTTCTTTTTCTTTTTTCCCTTTTCCCTCATTCTTTCTTTTTTTGTTACTTTCTACCTTTCTTTCTTTCTTTCTTTTTTTCTTTCTTTCTTTCTTTCAAGGTTTCTTTTTCTTTCCGCCTTTTTCACTCATTCTTTCTTTCTTTCTTTCTTTTTTGTTACTTTCTTTCTTTCTTTCATTCTTTCTTTCTTTCTTTCAATGTTTCTTTTTCTTTTTGCCCTTTTCCCTCATTCTTTCTTCCTTTCTTTTTTGTTACTTTCTACCGTTCTACCTTTCTTTCTTTCTTTCTTTCAACTTTTCTTTTTCTTTCCGCCTTTTTCACTCATTCTTTCTTACTTTCTTTCTTTTTTTGTTACTTTCTTTCTTTCTTTCTTTCTTTCTTTCTTTATTTCAACGTTTCTTTTTCTTTCTGCCCTTTTCCCTCATTCTTTCTTTCTTTTTTTGTTACATTCTACCTTTCTTTCTTTCTTTCTTTCTTTCTTTCAAGGTTTCTTTTTCTTTCCGCATTTTTCACTCATTCTTTCTTTCTTTTTTGTTTGTTTGTTTGTTTGTTTCTTTCTTTCTTTCAATGTTTCTTTTTCTTTTTTCCCTCATTCTTTCTTTTTTTGTTACTTTTTACTTTTCTTTCTTTCTTTCTTTCAAGGTTTCTTTTTTTTCCGCCTTTTTCACTCATTGTTTCTTTCTTTCTTTCTTTTTTGTTACTTTCTTACTTTCTTTCTTTCTGTCATTCTGTCTTTCTTTCTTTCAACTTTTATTTTTATTTGTTTCTTTCTTCGTTTCCTTGTTTCTTTCTTTTTCTTTCTGCTTTTCTTTCATTCTTTGTTACTCTTTCTCTTTTTTTTATTTCTTTCTACCTTTCTTTCTTTCAACGTTTCTTTTTCTCTCTTTCTTTCTTTCTTTCTTTCAACTATTATTTTTCTATCTTTCTTCCTTCCTTCATTTCTTTCTTTCTTTCAACGTTTCTTTTTCTTTCCGCTACCGTAAAAAAAAATAAGGAATAAAAATATCTTCTATTCTTTCTTTTTCTTTCTACATTGTTTTTTTGTTCTGTTTTCCCTTCTTTTTCTCATTCTTTTCTTTTTTGACAGGATATTTGTCCCGCTTCTTTATTCTTAAATTTTGGCGCAAAATGTCAAGGATTCAGAAGTAATTTCCGTTTTGAGGAACCACTTGCTATGGCGAATGAATCATCATAACTACTAATCAAAGATGACAGTTAATAACAAATTTGGAGCACAGTAACATATTTCAATGGCAGCGTGCACAGCGAGTTAAAGAATAATCATCTTAATTCAACTAATAGAAAGAATCAAAATGTATTTACGTGACATAATATTATGGGCGATCAAGCAAGGGAATAATGCTATGAAGACGTCTACAAAACATGCTCCCTGTTCCGAGCCAGGAAATTTTTCTCCCCGGAATCGATCCTCCAAATCTATAAATCGACCATTCGCCCTTGCATGGAGTATTGCTGCCATATATGGTCTGGAGCCCCTTCTGTTTGCCTCAGGGTTCTTGATAAGATCCAGAGACGGATATGCAATGTAATTGGCCCTGATCTATCTCATCTGCAGACGCTCTCTCACAGACGCGACGTTGCCTCGCTCTGTCTTTTTTACAAATACTTTGACGGTAATTGCTCCGATGAGCTGCTTTCACTGGTTCCTAGGCCTCATGAATTTAAACGTCCTACGAGGCTGGCACCCCGTTCCCACCCCTTCACCGTTGAAACTGTTAGATGTAGACGTCTCTTCTACTCCAATAGCTTCATGTCTCGCACATCTCGCCTGGGGAACTCCCTTCCTTATTCCTGTTTCCCTGACAAATATAATCTCCAACTATTTAAGTGTAACGTCAATCGACATCTCCAGTTGCCTTGATCTATCCATTTCCCTTCTCCACATCCTTTCACCTTTCATTCCTATCTGCTCTCGCTCCAAATCTTCTGTAAACACCTTGCCTTGATCGATCCACTATCTTTCTCCACATCCTCTCCTTTACCACTCCTATCTGCTCTTCCGCCAAACCTTCTGTAACCCCTTGCGTGCTAGTGGCTTCCAGCCTTGCTTGGGGTGATAAGCTTAAAAAAAAATCTATCTATCTATCTATCTATCTATCTATCTATCTAGCCATATCTATCTATCTAGATATGTACCTATATCTATCTAGCTATTTCTCTCTCTCTCTGTCTGTCTGTCTGTCTGTCTGTCTGTCTCTCTCTCTCTCTCTCTATCTATCTATCTATAAATCCAACAATAATTTCATATAACATATCACATTTTCTGGTTTATATTTTATTTGAAAAAATATTAAAATAGATCCGAATTAAACAACTTAAAAACTGTTAATTATAAATTTCAATTTAATTCTGTATTTTCCTTAACACCTAAACATCACAATAAATTATAATTTGAAAAAAGTAATTATGAATAAGGAGTCATAACAGATTATTGAATAAGAAATTTAGTTTGTCAAGTTTCGCTCAGAAGAATCGTTGTTGGAAGATGAATCCAGATCGGTTCGTTCATCGGAGTTTCTACGGCAAAATATTCTAAAATTACCAAATGATGTTGAACAGGTCCCAGTCTACCCTATGGCGGCACTTAGAAAAGAGGGGATAAATCAGCAAGATGGATGTTTCACTTTCATACGCTCTTGTCGGAAAGAACAAAACAGATGGTTAATGAAAAAAAAACCGTCTGCATACGAACAGAAAATTCAATAAATATACCAACATAGAAAGGGGTGTAAGACAAGGATGTGACTTCTCACTGGACTTATTCAGCCTAAACAGTGAGGTGATCGGAGAGAATTAGAACTCCAATCGACATTCCTTATTGACGGTCAAAATATTTACACCATAAAATATGCAGGTGACACACGGTATAGAATATAATGAAGGAAGGCGAAAAGAAAGGACGAAACCTCAATTGCAAGAGGAATTGACTTATTTTATTTATTTATGCAATTATGTTATTTTATTTTAGTTTGAGGAATTATTTATGTATTATTTTTCTATTTAAAAAATAGATGGTTTTCAATTAAACGTTTGATTTTTATTCTATGGTTATGCAATTTTGGCTTGGAAAAGAGGTATTTGTCTTAGGAAAGTAGATATTTGAAAAAAAAAAAATCCGGTGCGAAAAGTTTTGATTTTGTCTTTATCCATATATATATATATATATATATATATATATATGTGTGTGTGTGTGTGTGTGTGTGTGTGTGTGTGTGTGTGTGTGTGTGTGTGCATA
>OZ038479.1:69834310-69901810 GCA_964036315.1 Acanthosepion esculentum
CGATTATAAACGCACAATTACATTTCTTAATTACTGCGGATCTTCTGATTGGTCGAAATTAAACAATTACGATGCGCTAAAAAAATAATCTATCTCATAAGGACACTTAGGAAACCCGATGCGGCTTTTAACTAATTTTATAATATTTTAACAACTTAAATGTAAAAATCTATTATAATTAAAGAAATAACAAATAATTGTATTAAAAATTCATTTTTCATCGAAAAAAATTTTCGGTTTCAGAAAATATTGTCTATATTCATAAAAACAACTAAAAGCAAATAAAAGCATTTGAAATTAAATATTTTTGTTTTATTGAGTTTTGTATGTTACAATTCAGAGCTGATTTTCAGATACGTGCGATCCAATTAAAAAAACAAAAAACATGAGTTGCATTCCTGAAATCCTTGTGCATTTAACCATTGTAATTACTAAACCCGATGCGATCGAATTTCTTGAGTTTTCATAAAATTAGTTGGGGGGGGGGGGTGTAATAAATATAAAAAATATTTCTGCCATGACTTTAATAAAAGGAAACATATTTCTAATAATTTCCATCATCTATGAATAGTTTCTGAAAGTTTTATTAACTTCCGACAATTATTTTTATTTTTGCAAGATTTCCCAAATTAAATGTGTGTCATACAAAAAAAAAACGGGCTAAAAATTGTATATGTTATTTTACTAGTTCCGGTGATACAAATAGAAACAAGGTATTTTTTATCAAAATTAAGAATGTTCCAAAAAGAAGTAAAATTTTTTTTAAATAATTTAAAAAAATTTGGTCTTTCGTCTTCATAATAACATAAGCATTTAGACGATAAAATTTTGTTTTAGTCAAGTTTGGCGCCTTTTTTTATCATGCTATGCCATTTTTTTAGCGATTTCGATTATATATATATATATATATATATATATATATATATATATATATATATATATATATATATATATATATAATATAGTCGCCTGACGATTGCACTAGCAGGAAACAGACTGTCGCCTCTAAGTGCTGACTTCCATGTCCACTTTTATATATATATATATATATATATATATATATATATATATATATATATATATATATATATATATATATTAATGAATATCAAACACTTAAAATAACATAGGTAATAATTTTTATTTCATGAAAGCAGTAAAAATAGTCTTTAATCTTTCAGAGGTGCAAACCAAATATAAACGGAAAAATATTACTCCAGATTTAATTCAAGATATACAGAAAGCGTGTTGAGGGAATGGGAGAGAGATAAAAAGAGAAGGAAAGATTCAAAATTATGAACAAGTAATGTGTAGCGTAGGGAGTGGGAAGAGGAAGAAGCCTCGAGGATTTATTCTCAGTCGACTTTAAGATTTGAGTTGACCTATTTAATATGACATACACTACACAATGTTGCATTTCGACTTAGAGGTTGAATGAAAATCTTGTTACGTCAATGGGAGTTAAGAAACACTGTGTTACTTACTGGCTAAGAATCTGACGTTTACATATTTCATTTAATATATATATATATATAAATATATATATATGTTCCATTTAATATATGTATGTGTGTATATATATATATATATATATATATATATATATATATATATATATATATATATATATATATATGTAAGTGAACATAGAACTCAACACTTAGAGGCGACAGTCTGTTTCATGCTAAACGCAATCGTCAGGCCACGATGCGTCTAGCATGAAACAGACTGTCGCCTCTAAGTGTTCACTTTTATATTTACACACGCTCTATCTCTGATATTGAGCACTTTATCCTATAAATATAGAACACCCTAAGACTATATTTCTTCATATATATATATATATATATATATATATATATATATATATATATATATATTTGCATACAAATTACATTTATATATATATATATTTTTGAATTGGACATAGCCCGACAATTTATTTAAAGAATAATAAACAGTATTAAATAACATTTTTATATATATATATATATGTATATATATAAATGTAATTTGTATGCAAATATATATATATTTGCATAAAAATTACATTTATATATATATATATATATATATATATATATATATATATATATATATATATATAAATGTAATTTGTATGCAAATATATATATATATATATTTGCATACAAATTACATTTTTATATATATATATATATATAAATGTAATTTGTATGCAAATATATATATATATATATATATATATATATATATATATATATATATATATATATATATATATAGCTGGCTACTGGTATTCGAGGATACCCGTCTACTATAGCGGCTAGCCAATCCCTATTGCAGACGCTCGTTCAGACATATTTGTGTTTGCTCAACAGCCACAGAGTGGTTTATACTGCGACTATGCTGTGCAGACCTTACAGTTTCTGGGAAAAAGCGTGTTATCTAGCGTGATCAACAATTTGAACAAGGCCAGCACGCTCAATCCATCGACCACGATGACGTCTGGCTTCGTGCTAGCACAGCGTTCGATGGCCCCTAAGAGTATATATATATTAAAAAATACAGCTTAGCTTCGGTAATCGTACGGGAACCGGTGTTTCTATGCGTTATGGCCGTAAGTCATGTCTTTCGATAAGCATGTCATTTAAGAAAAGTAAGTTAGTGTTATAGCCATGCATTCTCAAATGCTGCCTGCCCATGTCCTTGTATCTTACTCAGATCAGACTTAGTTCAAATCGGTATTTATTCGGGACATGCGTATATATGCGCAGGTTCCTGTACACACAATAGCAAGATAAATTGAAACTTGCAGATGCTTGCCTAAAAAAATAAAAAAAATAAACGATATTTCTCACGCGAAAATAAAACGCAGAATATAAATATTAGTTCTCACGCAAAACTCGCAGTTATCATTCACTCAAAGAAAGCTGTATTGGCAAGACACAACGATTTTATCGCGAAACGCAACAAATTCATCCTCTGTAATTGTATAGTGTTGTAGAAAACTCTTCAAAGATGTTATCTGTGATGCACACACGATATCCGGCAGAGAAGTCTTGAGGAGAAAATGAGAATATGAAAGGATTATTGATGATGTTTGAAATTGCATCTGGGGAAGTACAATATTTGTAAAAGTAAGGGAAATAGCACCGAAAAAATATTGAATTTATTGGTTACCTTAAGAATTGCATGAAGACGCCTATAGGATTTGTTTGTAAAGAAAATCGGTATACAACACTACAACTGCTATAATCACCATAACAGACACAAGTAAAAGCGAGGTAACGTTAGAATTATCGGTACCAAAAAACAAAACGGAATAAGCAAACTGAGATCGAATTAAGGTTATGTCTGCTTTGGTTCATTTATCACTAATAACCTTGGGGGGGGGGAAACACACACGGATCATATATCTTCTCACATTCTCATATATCCTCAGAGAAGGAGAATCTTTCAATTCTCTCACAAGGAGAAGATCGAACGTTCGAAGAAAAAGAAACAGAAACCACATACCCTCGTTTCGGCTAAACGATGTTAATTTGATAGAGTTCAAAAGTGAATAACCATTTTTTTCTTACGTAAGAAATATTTAGGCTCGTATTTCTAATAAGACATTATCAACATTCATTCAAGAATATGAAAACATCAAAGGTAGTCAATGTTAAACACACTTAATATCATATAACTTCAAAAAACAGTACGAACGTTTCATTGAGCTACATTAATGAACCACCTAGCAAGGTTTAAACTTGTAAAGCACTGAATAGGAATAAGTTTTTGTCGCTTTTCTTATATTCGTATCATGAGCCGTTATGAAATAATAATCACTTCCTGCGATTCCTTATATAAAACAATACCACAGTGAAATACAACCATCTATCAAATATGACGTAATATTTCCGTATTTACAGTATTTCTATTCAGACAATAGTCTTCATCTTTGTTGTTGTTATCACAACGTTTCGGTCATTGTGATCTCCGGCCTTCATCAGGTGTATATCGATCTGGGTAACCTACAGAACATACTTGACTAAACCCTTTATTTAATCTTACCTCGGTCGGCTGCCCATTTCCGTCCTGGGTATGACGATAAACTACATCCACGTCCTGGGTAAGACAATAAACTACATGCAACAGCAAGGCCTCTGATCAAGAGGCTTTGAGGTTCGTGGAACCACCTCGTAATTGCGGGTGTTCCTGACCCGTGGTGGTAGCACCTGTCAGGGTCCCAGCGATGGGAAAACAATACCCCCCCCGCCAAACTAGGGTCAAAATACTATGAAAGTGTAAAAATAGGTTTTAGTACTAGAAATACTTTGTAAAAAAAAATATTACCAGCAATATATTTTGGAAAAAGAAATATTACAAGCTATACATTTTTTAAATAAAAATATTGCCAGCGATATATTTTTGAAGGAATAAAATATTACTAGTAATGCATTTTTGAAAAAAAAAATATTACCAGCAATAAAGAATTTGCCGCCATTAAATAACCCATTGAGGTTGATATGACATAAAACAAACCAAATAAAACTAAACCAAACTAAACCAAACCAAACCACTATGAAAGTGTAAAAATATGTTTTAATACTAGAAATACATTGTAAAAATATTACCACCAATAAAGATTTTGCAGTAGTTAAATAACCCATTGAGGTTGATATGCCATAAACCAAACCAAACCAAACCAAACCAAACTAAACTAAACTAAAACAAAACAAATCCCTATGAAAGTGTAAAAATAGGTTTTAATACTAGAAATACATTGTAAAATTATTACCACCAATAAAGATTTTGCAGTAGTTAAATAACCCATTGAGGTTGATATGCCATAAACCAAACCAAACCAAACCAAACCAAACTAAACTAAACTAAAACAAAACAAATCCCTATGAAAGTGTAAAAATAGGTTTTAATACTAGAAATACATTGTAAAATTATTACCACCAATAAAGATTTTGCAGTAGTTAAATAACCCATTGAGGTTGATATGCCATAAACCAAACCAAAGCAAACCAAACCAAACCAAACTAAACTAAACTAAAACAAAACAAATCCCTATGAAAGTGTAAAAATAGGTTTTAATACTAGAAATACATTGTAAAATTATTACCACCAATAAAGATTTTGCAGTAGTTAAATAACCCATTGAGGTTGATATGCCATAAACCAAACCAAACCAAACCAAACCAAACCAAACTAAACTAAACTAAAACAAAACAAATCCCTATGAAAGTGTAAAAATAGGTTTTAATACTAGAAATACATTGTAAAATTATTACCACCAATAAAGATTTTGCAGTAGTTAAATAACCCATTGAGGTTGATATGCCATAAACCAAACCAAACCAAACCAAACCAAACTAAACTAAACTAAAACAAAACAAATCACTATGAAAGTGTAAAAATAGGTTTAAATACTAGAAATACATTGTAAAATTATTACCACCAATAAAGATTTTGCAGTAGTTAAATAACCCATTGAGGTTGATATGCCATAAACCAAACCAAACCAAACTAAACTAAACTAAAACAAAACAAATCACCATGAAAGTGTAAAAATAGGTTTTAATACTAGAAATACATTGTAAAATTATTACCACCAATAAAGATTTTGCAGTAGTTAAATAACCCATTGAGGTTGATATGCCATAAACCAAACCAAACCAAACCAAACCAAACTAAACTAAACTAAAACAAAACAAATCACTATGAAAGTGTAAAAATAGGTTTTAATACCAGAAATACTTTGTAAACAATTTGCCAGCAATAAATTTTTGAAGAAAATTTATCACCAGTAATACATTCTTAGCAGCAATACATTTTTATAAAAAAAAACATATTACCAGCAATAAAAATCTTGTTCGCATTAAATAAGCCATCGAGGTTGATATGCCGTAAAATAAAACAAAACAAAAAATCATTTTCTTTTTTCACTCTTCTGTCAAGTTCATTCCTTGCTAATTCTGGTTATATTGACTTTCTAAGCGTATCTTAGATGTAGCACAAGGCCGAAAGTATGGGTCACCCAGTGAGGAACGAACTTACTATTCAGTCGTAACTGTTTTATCGAGACAAGCTTGCTAACCATTACACCAAGCCGAGGTTCCCATATTCTAATTATAGTTTCAAACTTTTGAACTGTAGTGTAGGTTCAACAAAAGAGCTCTGTGGAACACCGGCATTAATGAAGATATATATATATATATATATATATATAGAGAGAGAGAGAGAGAGAGAGAGAGAGAGATCACCTAGTTTTTATTTTTACTATTGCTCAATTATTTCTCAGCTGTTTCCACTGAGAGCAAGTACATATTGTCTGGCATAGGGATTGAACTCACAATTACTATTTCACCAAATGCATGAAGCAACGCTTCAAGACACTGCGCTATTCTCCCGTAGGACGTCCTTATTTATTTCAGATTTTGAGACATTCTTGTTTATTATAGTTTACGAAATAATAATAATAATTTACATTAGCGCTATTCACTTTAGAATACCAAACTATGTTTTTCCACCGCAAACTTCCTTTCCTTCTGAATAAACAGTAATTGTTCGCTATCAAGTTTGCTGATGGAGCTAACATTTTTTTTTCTGCTACTGCCTTCATAGTTGAATTTACAGTCGATAGGGTAAAAGTACAGCTCACCCCCCAGTACATTCGCGAAGTCAAGCAACAATGAGCTTTTTCTGTGTTTAAAGCGGTGACCCCCAGCTGCTACTGGAAGAAACTTACAAATCATACTAAGCAAAGATTATGTACTATATTTACTTTATTCAGACTTCTGTTCTCATCTTCGTCGCCATATTCACGACATTTCGGCTGTTGTACGCTCCGGCCTTCTTCCGGTGATCGAAATTTCGAACTGCATCCCGTGGATTGAGGATGAAGTAATAGACAGAGAATATCAATGGAAAACAGAAAAAACTTAAAGAATCAGCATATATGCTAAGGCCATAAAAATTTCCTAAGCCGGCCAAGCATAGAAATGAATACAATATGGAAAGCAGTAACACAGAGTGCTAGAGAAAAGCAATAATAACAACAGAATTTAATATGAGCTCTGGTAAATAAAATGATTACTGGGGCATTAGGTTTATAAGTCTCAAAAATTCATACACCTAAAGGACACATGACCCAGTGAATGAAACCGTTGGTTGATCCAGGGACGTGACTCAAAAGAGTTGAGAGTTCAGTCCTTGCTATATAAGCCTGGGGGGTGACTTAAAGGGAGATAACTGATACTGAAACATCCTGATGAGGCATGCCACGTGAAACTAGAACAATCTGTCCCGGTGGACGAAATAAAAGGTCCGGTTCGAAATTCCAATCACCTGAAGAAGGCCGTAGCGTACTGTCATACACGTTCACCGTAGGCTGAATGTAGTAAGTAATTTGTACAATGAAACAACATCAATATCTAGTAGCAGCTGTTCAGTAATTCTTAAGGTCTTCCATATCCGTGGTTGGCAGCGAATATTCGGAGAAAGTAGCAGATCGTAGTTCAGTAGTTCTTCTGGTCATCAATATCAGAGGTCAGCAGTGGATATTCGGAGAAAAAACAAAATGGCCGCCTTTATACACGTCGGATTGAATATTGTAAGTCTTCTGATTGGTTAACCTTCTATTGGCGGACTATAAAATGAATCAGCTCATTTTGGTTGTCTCATTAGTACATAAGGTATACAAAAAAACTCCAACACGTACGACGTCCGAAACGTCGTAGACATAATAACGAAGGTGGGGCCAACAGTCCGATCAATATAAATAATGTAAATAAGTAAAAGATAGTTGGCACCAAGAATGTCCATAGAGGAGAACATGATTAAAAGACTGTGTGTACACCATCCCATGCAGCTGTTGTCAGAAATATAAAAGAGAAACAGGCCACCCCCTTAAGATACGATTGCAGGGACACCCTAAAGACGTAACACGAGTGAAAATAGAAAAGTCAGGAGTGGCTGACTACACATGGTGGGAAAAGGGAAATCACCGTTCCACTCTACGACAACGCAAAGTAACAAAAAGAATTCCTTACTTAGATGCGAATTTTTTTTTTCAAATAATTTGCATAAGGGTTTATGCCGTGGAGGTATAAATTTATGCCGTGGAGGCCCTAAGGAAAAAGGTCGGCAAAACAGTTGCCATTAAAATATTTGTAGCAAAGACAGAGAGAAGTCACGGCACGGCGGTGGAACTCTCCAAAATAAATGATAAAGAAAAAAACGTGTTGCAGAGAGCAATGGTCACCCTTGAAATATTAAGAATTATAGTGATATAGAATTTTGAAAAATAGATGGGAAAATCTGGGTGAACTTCGTGCCCAGAGAATCTGTGCTTCGTCAGAATTATTAATATAAGATGTCAAAACGATAGTGCTTAGATGAACTGTTGGGAAGAAGAGACTGCTCATTTAATCCTGAAATGGGAGAGGTCAGTAATCGGGTTGTTTTCTAAGTTACCAACACCCCAGGGGTTTTTGTCGCTACCGCCGCGTTTATTTAAGTGCGTGTTTGTGCGAAAACAAACAGTAGTCAATCGGAGTCAGTCGAAGCCGACCAGTGAGTGAGAGAGAGAGAGAGAGTGATAGAGAAAGAGAGAGAGTGAGAGAGAGAGAGAGGCAGTGAGAGTAAATGCGTCCGCTTGCTGCTGTAGTAAGGGAGGAATTGAACTTAAGTTATCTACAATATTGACGCAATACTGCCAATGAACCCGCTTATATCCCGATAGTGAAATAATTACGGCAACTACTAAGAACAAAAAGGGTGAACCCGAAAACTACATCTCTCCTTTCAGAATTTTTTTTTCTGAACTTTATTTCACATACACAACATATTACATCCGATGCTTGCGTCTAGCAGATCCCACGCAAAGACTGCAATTTGGGGGAAACAGGTAGGTCCATAAAATCTCGTGTTTCCGAATATAAACGAAATATTCGCCTTTAAATAATGCTTTATTTGTACACATAACTAAATCTGATCATAATTTCGATTTTGACTCTGTGAAGATTTTAAAATATATTCATAATAAAAACCTTAGAGGGATTTATGAGGCAGGCATAATATCCACTTCACGTACGGTAAATACTAGACCCGGCTTCTTTAACATCACCCCTTTCCTGGCAAGATTAATGCTTGACAAACGTACTGATAAGCTCTAGATTCAAATAGAATTCCACTTTTTCATTTAAGATAAAGTCTCTTTCTTGGAAACGCGTTTTCGCAGCATCGACCACGTGACCCCAACGTGACGCCAACGTGACCGAATCCCCTCAAAAATGGAACGCTGACTTTATAATTTCAGTTGTTCTGTTTCTGATTAGTTTTGTGTCTATCGCCTTTTCATGTTGACTTAAATATCGTCTAATCCTAAGTATGTTTCTAATAACCATGTCCTGAAGATGGTCTACTAGACCGAAACGTCTGACGTCGACAGTAAAACAACATTAAAACAGTAAACTTGCATATTCGGATTTTGTTTTGTCTTTTCCATATTTTTGATCATACGGTCGGATCTACATCCACATATTTGCTTACATATATATATATATATATATATATATATATATATATATATATATATATATATATATAGACTTTTTTTAAGCAATTCTCCCCAAACAAGGGAAAAATGGGTTTGAGAAAAGGCTAAAAAGAAGAATGGAGGAGGATAAAAATAAAATGAAGAACTGTGATCAAGGCATCAGAATATGTCGATTGACATTACATTTAAATTTTTGAAGATTATAGTTACCACATGATGTAAAAACTTATCAATTTTCCCAGGAATGACTGCAAAGTACTTTCCCCTCCCCTTTTATATGGCAAAAGCACACAAATGCATGCTGGGATTTTCTTTCTTTGGCAATTATTTTTCTAAGGCAAATCCAAGCGGGTTACAGAGGATTGAGAACAAGAGTAAAGAGGCGTGATTGAGGGAAGGATTCAGAGGAGGACGGGGAACAAGCTCAGGGTGTCAGATGTCGATTGACATTACACTTGAATATTTGAAGATTATAGTCGTCGGGGAAGCAAGTAAGGGGAAGGGAGTTCCACAGACGGGAAGTGCGGGAGAAAAAGCTGTTTCAGAAGAGACGGTTACATTTAACCGTTTTGACTGTGAAAGAGTCAAACCGAGATGCTAGCGTGGTAGCACCTTTAAATTCCTGAAGTCCGGAAACCAGTGACAGTAGCTCGTCGGAACAGTTGCCGTGAAAATATTTGTAGAAGAGACACAGGGAGGCCACAGCACGTCTGTGGAATAGCGATTGTAGACTAGATGCCAGATCAGGACCTATTATCTTGCATATTCGTTGTCAAGGATCTCGAAACGAACAGCGGGAGCACCATACCATATATGACAGCAAGATTATAAGCAAGGAATGATGGTTGATTTATAGATTTGAAGGATGGACTCAGACTAGGAAAACTTTCTTGCACGACACAGAGAGCTAACTTTCCTTGCGGTAGATGATGCTATTGATTCAATGTATTTATTCCACCTCATGTCAGTGGACAGCGTGAGAGCAAACAGGCGTAACTAGGCGCTCTCAAGGAGTTGGGAATCAGTTATTCTGATGGGAGGCAGGAAGGTGGGGAGAGGAGAGCAGTTTCGAATTTAAAAAATACATGAAACAATCTTGGCACCATTTGATCGCCCAAGTGATTAAGAATACCTTATTCAATAACCCTCTAACCTGGCTGCTGATCTCGAAAAGAAACTCCAGTTTGTGGTTAAGTAGGGCAGCAAATGGTTTGTAAAGTGTAGTGCTTCCACAAACTGGAGGTCCTTTCCGAGGTCAGCAGCTAGGTTAGTTTTGTCAACGATACTTGATTTACTATTGAGGCAGGAGTAAATAGTGGTGTCGTCTGCGTAGATGCCAACTTGGGAACTGATTTTCAGTTTCACATTACTCAGTCCCGATCTGTCTTGTCTATAAATGAGACCACTACGTTCACTTGTCCGAACTTTGCTTTTACGTGTCGACGAAAATTATTAGTTTGTAAACTTTTGTCTTATTAATGTTAATTTGCCTTGCGTATATTATTTGCTTGCTTGCTTGATATTATTTCATTTTGCCCTGTTACTTTTTATTTGTATTGCAAACTTTGTTAATTCTGTTTCTTGGACAGTTCTGTTACTTGGCCATGGCTACTCATTCCACAGGTTATGAGCCCAGGAATATATTCTGTTTCAACGGTGAAGAATCAAAATATAAACTATGGGAAAGAAACTTTTGGGGTTCCATGCGAATCTAAAAAAATACACGAAACAATCCTAGCACCATTTGATCGTCCACGTGATTAAGAATACCTTATTCAATAACCCTCTAACTGGAGTGGCTCTTGAGCATTGTGTTGCGTAAAATATCACACACCTCATGTATCATTGTCATTTCCATTATAACCCTCTGGAGCCTTCTATTGGGTTCCTATTTAGCAAAAATAAATAATAATTATTATTTAAAGTGTTTTGTGTCTTTTTTCCCCAGAAGCCGAGAATTATAATTGAAATGTTATTTTCTTACGGCGATGATCGATTAAAATTGAATTAAATAAAAACAAAGAAAAAAATCATAATAAATTTAACAAACATTCGCCTTATTCTTCAAGTCTTTATTGTATTTTTGCCTTATTGCCAGAAATCGTTCTGGTTTTGATTGTCGACAAATTTTGAGACAAATCATCGGAAGCCATATTTGTTATGTTGATAAACACCGTAAATAAAAATTGCCTCGTTTTCACCAGGCTAATTAATCGCCTACAATTATAAAGACTAAATAAAATAATAATTTATTTATTTATTTATTTTTTGCAGAATATTTAAATGAATTCTTACAAAATTACGCTAAAATAGAAAGAATTATATGAAGTCCTAAAATATTTTTCCCTCTTCAAAACAGATATTGAGACATGAAATAGCTTAAGGATGAAATAAATTTGGTTAAACGAAACGAAATTCTAAGGAATGGAGCCTGGAGCCGTGGAGAAAGAAAAGGAAGAACCAGTGGAAGATCGAAGCATTGAAGAATGAAAGAAAGAAAGATGGACATCGAACAAGTGCAGACGATCGGTGGGATATCGAGGGGTTTAAGAAAGAGAATCATCGGTAGAACACGCAAGTGTAAAATGTTTGGATGAATTGCAAATCGAAGAGAGAAATTAAACCAGCTTCTTCTCACTCTTCTTTTTCTTCTTCATTGTCTTGATTATTTCAGGATACTTTTCTGCTTCTTCTTCTTCTTGTTCATCTTCTCCTTCTATTACTAATAATAATAATGCTAATACTACTCATATTACTTCTTCTTCTTCACCTCCTCCTCGTTTTCTTTTTCTGATAATTCTTCTTCTTCACTGACTACTTCCCCATCGCTTCTTCTTCTTCTTCTTCTTCTTCTTCTTCTTCTTCTTCTTCTTCTTCTTCTTCTATTACTACTGCAATTACTAATCATAATAATAATATTTCATCTTCATCGACTCCTCCCTGTTTTCTTCTTCTATTTCTTCTTCCTCTCAATTACCTACTCAACATCGATTTCTACTTCTACTTCTACTACTACTACTACTACTACTACTACTACTACTACTACTATTGCTACTACTACAACTACAACTTCTTATTTATCTCTCCATTTCTTCTTTTCTTTCATGCCTCCTCATTCTTCTTCTTCTTCTTCTTCCGCCTTCTTTTTCCTTCTTCTCCACTACCTATTCCCCATACTTTCTTCTACTTCTTCTTCTTCTTCTGCTGCTGCTTCTGCTACTACTACTACTACTACTACTACTACTACTACTACTACTATTATTATTACTTCTACTTCACTTCTTTACTATTTCCTCATCGCCTTTACTTTTTCTTCTACTACTACTACTACTACGACTACTACTTCTAATAATAATAATACTTCCTCTTCTTTCCCGCCCCATCATTTTCTTCTTTTTCTTCTTCTTCTTCTTCACTGCCTTCTTGTTCTTGTTGTTCTTCTAGTACTACTACAACAACTGCTACTACTTCTTTTTCTCATCGTTTATTTTTTTTTGTCCCCCTTCTTTTTCTTCGTTCGTCACTGCCTATTTCCGCATCCTTTCTTCTTCTTCTTCTTCTTCTTCTTCTTCTTCTTCTTCTTCTTCTTCTTCTTCTTCTTCTTCTGCTACTACTACTACTACTAATAATAATAATAATAATATTACTCCATATGCCTTGTTCTTCAAATAAGTAAGCAATCATGACTCTCCACAACTTCCTATCCTTTATAGCTCCTGCTAATGCTTTCCTTGTCACTATTCATCCCACTACCAGTTGTTTATTATATGTAGTGACACAGTCAAAATAAGCTTGCCCTATTTTTCATAGAGTTCAGCGACTACTAAACAAGTGAGTAAAAAAACAAAAAACAAAACAGTATTTACTTTAGTTCAATTTATTCGAGTGTTATTTTCGCACTGTACGTCCTCGCCCTGCTTGGACCAGCCCGACACGAAGATAACGGCGACTATTCGATCTTGGCTGCCTTATGATCAAACTGAAACCACAACGTGGGATAAGGTTAGCTCGGGATTGAAACGGTCACTTCAGCAACCAACCGTGGGGTTGGAAGTCTTGGATGAGCAGGGGAGGATGTTGCACAGATATGAATAGAATGAAGTCTCACAGATAGATAGATAGATAGATAGATAGATAGATAGATAGATAGATACGAGGGTCATTCAATAAATACATTTTTCGGTATAAGGACTTCTAATACAGATAAAAGCTTATTCTTTTTTATTTTATTTTTTTACTTCTTTTTCACATGGATTTAATTTCTTTTGCACATTAAAAAAAAAAAACTTTGTGAGTTTTGGCGATTAACAAAGATGGCCGACCAAGAAGCATGCTCCAGGATTGAACAGCGGTCAGTTATCAAGTTTTTGGTTGCTGAAGGGTGCAAACCAGTTGAAATTCATAGGAGAATGTCAACTGTGTATGGTGCCACATGTTTCAGCCAAAAAATGTCTACAAGTGGGCTAAATTGTTTAAAGAAGGACGGAGCAGTGTTGAGGATGAAGACAGGCCTGGGAGGCCTACAGACGTGAGGTCTCCTGAGGTGATCAAATCAGTCAATGACCACATTCAGTCTGACAGAAGGGTGACAGTGGATGACATTGCAAGGACTTTGAGCTTATCTGTTGGCACAAAAGCAGGGGTCATCAGTCAGAAGAAGTCATCTTGCATCATGACAACGCAAGGCCTCACACAGCAGCCCAAACGGTGCAGACCACCAACGAGCTGGGTTGGGAACTGCTCCCTCATCCCCCTTACAGCCCAGACCTTGCCCCTTCAGACTTTCACCTGTTTGGTCCCTTGAAAGCGTTCACGAGAGGCACGAAGTTTAAAAGTGACGATGAAGTCAAAAGTGTTGTGAGCGACTGGCTGAGACTTCAGTCCAAAGATTTTTATGTTGAGGGAATACGGAAGCTTGTGCACAGATGGGAAAAGTGTGTGACAGTGCTGGGAGACTACGTTGAAAAATAATTTTAAAAAAAGTAAGCTTCTATCTGTATTAGAAGTCCTTATCCTGAAAAATTCACCTTATTTATTGAATGACCCTTGTAGATATTGAAGAGAAAAGGATACAAAAAAGATAGATAGATATGAATAAACCGTGATAGATATATATTGATGAGAAAGGAATACGACATATATATATATATATATATATATATATATATATATATATATATATATATATATATATATATAGCGAGAGAGAGAAAGAGAGAGAGAGAGAGAGAAAGAAAGAGATAGATAGATAGATAGATAGATAGATAGATAGATAGATAGATAGATAGGAATAGAATACATTCACGCACATATTCGTCAAGTTGAATTTGTAGATCTGATGAATTGGATCGTGATTACGATTGCAATGTAATAAATTATAACCATGGAATATTAGTGTTTGAGCCTTTTATATTATATTCTTAATCTGTCATGGACATTGAGTTCTACCTGGATTCTATCCTCTTAGCAATTTATATATATATATATATATATATATATATATATATATATATATATATATATATATATATATGTTGTGGGGCAGAACCCCTTTTACACAAAATGGACTCGTCAGACAGAGAGAATACCTGCAGGTGGAGATACGTTGAGTCTGGGTGAGAGATACGGAGACAGTACACAGGGTGTTCACAAAGACTTATACGAGAGTCCAGCGAGAGAGATAATTACGGCTTCACTTACAGAGACTTGTACATATACTTTCTACTAACCCGCATTCCTGGACTACTAATCTTCACTTCAAGTCTGTATTCTTACGTTTAATACACTTAATTTTGTATCTCAATTACTGGAATTGTTTATTTATTTGTACAGGATTCCATTCCACAACAATATATATATATATATATATATATATATATATATATATATATTGACAACTAATATTATCAATATATATATATATATATATATATATATATATATATATATATATATATATATCTATTGACAACTAATATTATCAATATATATATATATATATATATATATATATATATATTGACAACTAATATTATCAATATATATATATATATATATATATATATATATATATAGAGAGAGAGAGAGAGAGAGAGAGTGAGTGAGAGATAGATAGATAGATAGATAGATAGATATTGAAGAGAAAGGAATTTTAAATAAAAGATAGATATGAATGAACCGTGATAGATAGATAGATAGATAGATATTAATGAGAAAAGAATACCTAAAGATAGATAGATAGATATTAAAGAGGAAGGAAGGAAGAGAAACATTGATAGATAGGTAATCTGTTTTTCAATCGGCGCAAGGTGTGCTTTGTTAATTTTAAAGCTTAAAAAACGAATCTGCTCTCTTTTTATCATCGGAGAGAACACTTTTTACCTTCAGTCAGCATGGCTGATGCTAACCTCCAGGGTAGTGACTCAGTGCACCTTCTCGGACTAACGTTTTCAGCTGACATGAAGTGGAAAGAGTATATTGAATAAATTGGTAAGTCTGCAGCTAATAATATTGGTTCGCTATGTCGAGCTAGACAATTTTTCTCAGTAGAATCGATCTTACATATTTATTCGTCCTTGCTTGGAATGCTGTTGCCATAGATGGTTTGGTCCCCCTGGTATATATTTAGAGATTCTTTGTAAAATCCAAAGAAGAATCTGCAATATTATTGGTCTTCACTTGTCATCTTGGCTTCAGTCTCTATCTCACCGCCGTAACGTAGCTTTCCCTGTGCCTTTTCTCTAAATACTTTAATGATAATTACTCTGATGAAATTTTCTCTATGATACCATGAATTTAGGTGCAGTATTAAGATGGTAACTAGGTTTCATCCTTTTGCAGTTCAAATGGCTAGATGCAACCGCATGTTCTATGCTAACAGTTCCATCCCTTGCACATCTTTATTGTGGAATTCTTTTCCCGGCTTCTGGATTTCAAATCAACTTTGATCTATAAAGATTTAAATGAATCATCAATCAACTTATTCTATATTTTGTGGAACCTTTAACCGTCAGTTCTATGCTAACAGATTCTTCTATCGCACCTCTAACTTGTGGAACTCTCTTCCAGCTTCTTGCTTGCCAGTCAATTTTGATCTTCAAGAAATTCAGTGCATAGTTATCTTCTTTCTTCTTCTTAATTATTGTTCTTTTATTGCCCTCTCTCCTTAAAAAGTAGTTTTCCTCATATTCTGTAACACTCGGGATCATCTTGAGTCTTAGAGGCTTTGTTACCTTACATGGGGGTGAAATGATTAAAAAGAAAAAGAAGAAGAGTTTGTCGATAATAACTTAGAGATCTATCTTGACGACAAGAATTCCCAGAAATCCGGGTTCTACTTTTAACTAACCCTGTACGTTGTTAAGCCGGTCGAGATAATACCGCGGTGGTGACGTTGTCAGGAGAAGTTTTAGGATTGTATCAATCTGATTGTGCGTAAAATGAGGTGGACAGTATTTCGAGATTCACTTATCGGACTCCGGGCGCCTTCTAATCGATAAATGTCAGCCGGCAAAGCGAACGACCTTGAATGAACACGGGGACGGAACTGGTGACTTTGCCGAGCTGTTCGTCTCACGATAACAGCAAGAGAAACTAGAGCATTTTGACAGCTATTATATCACAGAATAAGAATCCGACAGCACAAAGACCCGTGAATAATCTCCGCGGGTTTCAAAATAGGAAGGTTTCGTTGTCTTCGGGTTTTTATTGCCTGTATTTAGATAAAGGCTTCATTTGTACAGTGGGCTATGATAAGTTTTTAGCCGCCCTTGATTACAGCAATTTTGGCTCGTGTAATAATGTCCTTTTTTGTTCAGACAATACCGTGTTAATACTCTCATCTATGAACAATAGTAGACTTATATCTTGCAATGAAAGTTCGTTGAAGTAAGGAAATTAGTGAATTTCAACGAGGGCAAATAATAGAATAGCATCAGTTTGGCAAGTCAGGTAGAGAAATTGCTATGTTTTTCCAGGTTAATCATCAAATGATTAATGATATTGTAAAGAAATTTAATGATGAAGGCTATTGTCGTGTGTTACAACGTCCAGGAAGACCAAGTATAGTGTCTGAGCGAACGAAAAGGGCGCTGAAGAGAGAAGTCATCAGAAAACCGTTGTCAGAGTGTCAAAGATGTCGCCAACACCATGGAAATGTCGCCATATGCGGCGAGAATGACTCTGAAAGAGTTTGGCTATCAAAGAAGAGTTGCAAGAAAGAAGCTCTTGATTTCAAAGGTTAACAAGAACAGGCGTATGAACTGGTCGAGAGAATTCGAGAGCAAAGATTATGAAATTTGACCGTCTGTAATTTGGTCTGATGAAAGTAAATTTGGTCTGATGAAAGTAAATTTGGTCTGATGAAAGTAAATTTGGCCAATATTCGAATTCGAGACAGGTTCATGTTTGGAGAAATCAGAATGAGACTTGGAACATTGAATGTCTGCAGACGACCGTGAAACATGGAGGAATTGGAGTAATGGTGTGGGGCGTTATCTGGTCTGGAGGGAAATCTGAGCTGATTCTTGTTGACGAGCAGTTGAATGGTCCAAAATACTGACAAATATTAGAGAAAGGACTACTCCCACAATTTGAAACCAATCAGATTGACAAAAATGTCTACCTTTTTCAAGAAGATGGAGCGCCATGTCATGCGAGCAAACTAGCAAAGGCCTGGAAGGAATCGCAAGGAATCAAGTCACTGCCATGTGTAGCCTAAAATCTTGATATAATCCAATAGAGAAAGTTTGGTAGCACCTTGACCGAAGACTTCGAGAGTGTGCAACCTAAATCACGTCAGTGGCAACTCTTAAAGAAACATCGCTAAAGGAGTGGCAAAATATGGATCAAACGGTTGTTGATAATTTGAAATCCATGAAAAGTCGAATACACGCACTGAAACTAGCAAATGGAGGACATACTCTATACTAGTTTCAAATACTGTTTATTTATGTTGAGTAGGGATTACGTAATTAAGTTTTGAAATTGGATGTAGTTTATTTCTCCTGGCTAAGAACTTTTCTTAGGCCAGTGTACGCCTCACTTATAAGAATTAGCTAAAACATTCTCGCTGTTGGCTAACCTCCCAGAAGGCCGAAACGTTCTGCATGTGTTAAAATATATTTCGCTGTCAAAACCATTTTATTTGCAGATCATTACTCTTATTGTTATTACCTGACATCGGCTTCAAGATTACAAGATTCGCAACAAAATCTTGCTGTTTTATTGTCGAATTAGTTTTCTTAGTTTTTCGTGTTAACATCTTTGAAGAGAGAAAAAGGTCAGTGAGTCGTCACTGAAATTATTTTATGCTTTATCTGTTGAGGCTCGGAGAAACAGTGCTGTTTAAAGTTGAAACTGGAGTTAACTTCCATGGTGTTTGAGTGATATTTTGGGGGGAAAAATAAGCTGTTTCTTGCGTGCAACAAACTTGTATGACAGAGGTCGTATTTTTGTTTTGGCAAAAAAAAATTTTTTGTGATGTCTGCCAGTTGAAGAAGTCGAGCGTAATGGCATGAGAGAAAGGGTCAAGCACAAAGCGGTAGAGATGAGGTGCATGTTGTTTGCCTGTTGATCATCGTAGGATATCCACCAACCGTCCCACGCGGTCGGATGTGGCACAAGGCCACATTTAACGTGGGGTATCAGAGCACGTAGGCTCGGCCAAAAATTCCCCGTAGATCCCGTATAAAACGGGATCGGGTAGCTGTTTCCCGAGACGAGACTCTGCCCTTCGATATAGCCCCGTCCGGGGATACTATCTGCTCAGAAGCAGAGAGTTTCACAAGCACAGCCGGAGACGAATTACCAACTGCAGGATATCTACCAACCGGCCCACGCGGTCAGATGTGTCACGAGGCCGAATTTAATGTGAGGTATCCGAGCACGTAGGCTCGGACAAAAATTCTCCGTTGACCCCGGGTGGCCCTATAGGACTTGGAACTCCAGACGTTTTCGCTCTTGGGATCATTGGGACAACTATATATATTTTAACAAGAGAACAACCATATATATTTTACACTGGATATAGGAGTGAGCCGTTCGTTAGCAAATGTATCACTTTAATTACAATAACAGAAACGAATCAATAAAAAAGGAAACTAAAAAAGGAAACTAAGTATAAAATTATTATTTAAATTTTTTTTTTTTATTTCTTTTATTATTAGTTTTAATTATTGTTGTTGTTAAAACCAAATATTTGAGAGGTAACTAATGAAGAAATTCACAACTGAACCAAAAAATAGTAAAGAAAACACTATCATCAAATTATCTATATGTTTTTATGGAATTGGTATGCCCAAAGATGCATTAAAAAAAAACACATTAAAAACACCAGAACTCGATATTCATGCTCAGACTGTTATCAGAAAGAAGCGAAGGATGCAGAAGAAACGTGTAAATTCAGAAGAACGTGTACCTGTGTTTTATAGACTACGCAAAGGCGCTCGACAAAGTACACCAAAAAAATTTTTTTTACTAAACTCAGTAAACTTGACCTATTCGGGAAAGACATTAGAATAATCAAAAACCTCTACTGGCAGAAAACTGCCTGCATAAAGATAAGAAAATGAGTTCGGCTGATATACAAAAATAGAAAGGGGCATAAGACAAGGACTTCATACCAGACTTATTCAACCCATACAGCGAGGCAATTCTAAGAGAACTGGATTTCCTACCAGGATTCACCATCGGCGGTCACAATCTTAATAATATAAAACATGCAGATGGCACAGTGCTGATAGCAGACACGGAAAGGAAACTACAAAACCTCCCACAGAAGGTAGCGAATGAGAGCGAGAAGAAGCGACCAAGGATAAAATACAAAAAGACATAATGCATGGTCACCAGGAAAAAGATGAGCCTAAAATTCAAATTGCAAGCCGGGGACTCTAAATTAAAAGGAGGTACAGATATTTAAATATCTGGGAAGTGTTCTTACAGAGGATGGAAAGTCCGACACTGAGATGCGACGACGTATTGGTACGGACAAAGATGCCTTCCAAAAGTTACCATGTTTCAAAAACCGAAGCTAAAAACTTCAAATTTAATTATATAATTAAATTAAAAGCATTAGTTCTGTTTCATCTTCAAGCGAATTTTGGAATATCTTATTTTTAAATCATTTAGACAGGGGTGGTAGCGTTTTCATTTTTAATTATATAATTAAATTTGAAGTTTTTTGCTTTGTTTTTTGAAACATGGTAATTCCTCTGTAGCGAAGAAACCATATTTTAAATCAGTTAATTTATAATATATAGATAGATATTTAAAAATGTGATATATTAATGTAAGAAAGAAGGAAAAACAGATAGATCGATACATAGATCTGAATAGCCATATATGAATATTTAAGAAAGTGACTTTTTTTTTAAATACGTAGATATTTAAGAAAGAGACACATTTATGTGAGCAGGAAAGATAGATAGATAGATAGATAGATAGATAGATAGATAGATAGATAGATTAGATATTGAAGGGAATGAGATAGGTAGATAGATAGATAGATAGATAGATAGATAGATAGATAGATAGATAGATAGATAGATAGATATTGAAGGGAATGAGAGATAGATAGATAGATAGATAGATAGATAGATAGATAGATAGATAGAGAAGGGAATGAGATAGATAGATAGATATTGAAGTGAATGAGATAGATAGATAGATAGATAGATAGATATTAAAAGGAATGATATATATATATATATATATATATATATATATATATATATTGAAAGGAATGAGATAGATAGATAGATAGATAGATAGATATTGAAAGGAATGAGATAGATAGATAGATAGATTGATAGATAGATAGATGCATCCTTTGCTTAAGAACGCACACAAAATGTGATGCGTTGATAAATAATAATTGAAATGAAAGGAAAATAGACAAAAACCGTCGAACGGAAAAGCAAATAAATTTTTAAAAAGATAATATTATCAAAAAAAAACCTGACTCTCGACCACTTTATTTTCCTTTTCACACTCTCCATCAAGAAAAACGGAAGACAATTAAAGAAAATGAAAGAAAAAAAGTCCCAGAGGAGAAAACTTATTATATTAAGCAATGTACGGCAGACATAATGGCGGCAGAGAAGAAAAAAAAAAAAAACTTGGGCCCAACGAAAAAAAAACAAAAAAAAAACAACTTATTTTTACTGAACACTTTTGCTTGGTACTTGGTATATAAAGAAATGAGAGAGAATCAAACTTTAAACTTCGTAGCTGTGCAATTGAAAACAAAATGATGCGGGCAAAACGAAATACTCATACGTCTAATAAGTCGAAGATTCTAATTTAATTACGAGTCAACAGAAATTAGGGTCACGTGTACAAAAACGTGAATCCTGTTTGCGTTTGCCCACTACTGAGAAAAAAGAAACTGAGGTCGGGAAGTCGTCTCTGGAAGGCCTCATTTGCTATGCCAATTCACTGTAAGGAAATTTAACCTAGGAGGAGTCACGGAATCAGCTAGAAAAAAAGGAGAGCCGAGTTCGAATTCCAGTCGAATCCATTACATTCACTTACGTGCTAATACTCTTGGGGGATGGTATGAATCCTCTTCTTTCGACCACCCCAGCTATAGGTAACTAGCAGGACAGGCCGGGTTCTATAACCTTAGATGGCAACTGGTCTAACGCAGAAAGAAATGGCAACCTACTGCAGAAAAAAAATCAGCCTCGTCAGTCATGTATCGAAAGATACATGATCGCCTGAGCGTGTATCACGCATGGCACATAACTGACTAGGAGGCACGGATTGAGGAATCGGAGAGCCGAGTTCGAATTCCAGTCGAATCCATTACACTCACTTACGTGCTAATAGCCTTGGGAAAGGTATGAATTCTCTTATTCTCACCCCAGCTATGGGTAAATAGCAGGACAGACCGGGTTCTATAGCCTTGGATGGCAACTGGTTTACCGTAGAAAGAATTGGCAACTTATTGCAGAAAAAAAATCTGCCTCGTCAGTCATGTATCGAAAGATACATGATCGCCTAAGCGTGTATCACGCATGGCATATAACTGACTAGGAAGTACGGATTGAGAGCCGTTCGAATTCCAGTCGAATCCATTACATTCACTTACGTGCTGATACTCTTGGGAACGATATGAATCCTGTTCTCCTCTCCAGCTATGGGTAAATAGTAGAACAGGCCGGGTTCTATAGGACCTGGATGACAACTGGTCTACCGCAGAAAGAAATGGAGACCTACTGCGAGAAAAAATCTGCCTCGTTAGTCATGTATCGAAAGATACATGATCGCCTAAGCGTGGATCACGCATGGCGCATAGCTGACGGACTAACCTAGAATGGGCTACCATAGCGGGAGTTTCGCGCCCACACAGCAAAACCAAATCATTAATCTAAATCGTCGATTCATGTTCTTAAATAACTTTGTCAGACTTAGCGCTACCAAACATGACACTGTCAACCACACGATGTTTTTTCTCTTCAGTTCTATTGTAGTTTACAAACCAAAAAAAAACAAAAAAATACGAATAGATTTCCCTTTTTTTTAATTTTTTTGATAGTTTATGGATTTTAATTTTAAATAATACATTTCATTTCTTTATCTTTCTAACTTTCTTTTTAGAAAGTTTTGACAGCAGAAACACATTTACAGAAGCTTTTTAAAACCATTGCTAGTGTTTGTAAATTATATTTAATTATTAATAATTGCAACAGTCCAGTTGTTGTTATTTTAAATTAATTGTTTTAAAAATAAGTTTCTTTTTATTTTATAGATTTATCTGGTTGTGTTTTACTTTTTTTGCGGGGAGTATAATGGGAGTTAGAAAAAAAAATCATGAAATGTAGCCATAACAACACACCATTACCTGCCTTAGGTCTTCTCGCAGACTTAGTAGGTAGTGTTACCATAGAAGAAATCGAAATATAATAATGATAATGACATGACAACAACAATAATACTAGCACAACCCCCGCCCTCCCAAAAAAACAACAAAAAAAAACGAATACCGTAATTCCCCATGTATAAAACGCATTTTTCTAAAAAAAATAATAAGCAAAATTAGGGGCGCGTATTATGCACATCTACAAAAAAAATTCTGAAAATATGCCGTTTCATAGGTCGATTTCAATTGCGAAATGACTACTCACCACAAACATACGACAATTTGACACTAACATTCGGCGATTACGACCCCATAAGGATGTCAAATACAATCATATATACCTAACAATATTTACAAAAGTAAATTAGAATAAGAATTATCATAAAACTTAATTTGAATAATATTATTCTATGTTTAAAAACATTTTTAATAAGAGTAGGAAACGCTAGTCGTAATTAAATTGGAGAGGTACAATTTATAGGGCTTGATTACCAAACAAGGGGTGCGTATTATGCGTGAGTAGAAGTATTTTCACACAATTTCAGGGGTGCGAATTATGGCTGAAGGCGTATTATACATGGGAAATTACGGTATGCCCACAGACATAACAAGGTAGCGACATATGTGCACTGGAAAATATGGAAGAAGCACAAAATCGAAACCATTGAGAGATGGTATGAGCACCAACCAGTCACAATTACTCAAAATAATGATGTAACTATCCTCTGGGACATGCCAATTCAAATTGACAGGGGAAAAAATCCGACACACCAGATATTATCACAAAAGACAAGAAAATCAGGAAGTGTATGCTTATTGACACAGCAGTACCATCTGAGAGAAACACCTCCATGAAAATTATCGAGGAATTGTCCAAATACGAGAAGCTTATCGAGATAAAGAGGATGTGGGGAATGAAGGCTGAGACTGTACAAATAGTAATCAGAGCACTGGGCCTCGTGAAAAAAGAAAGGACAATTTTACTAACAGTATCCTTGACAGCATCAACATACAAGTTTCCTAGAAGATCGCTCTACTAGGGATATTCCATGTACTAAGATAATGCTATCAGTTAAATGACAATTCTTCTATGAGACCTAAGGACCATTGTTTGGAGCCGGCTCCACAGAATACAAAGCAGGAGACATAACATACGCAAATGTTGATGATAATAATAATAATAATAATAATAATAATAATAATAATAATAATAATAATAATAATACAGACTGCAATGTATCTTTGAAGATATTCGAAAAACTGTCAAAATACAAGGACCTTGAAATAGAAATCTCAAAAATGTGGCACATGGGAACATCAACAATCCCTGTTGTAGTTGGAGCCCTTGGACTGATTGGAAAAGATTCCAGTAGGCTGATTGAAGGGATACCTGGAAGTCCATGCCTCAAAGATATACAAAAAATTGTTCTGATAAGTACAGCCCACACTTTACGAAGGGGTTTATCTATGTAATTATTTTTTATTTTATTTTATTTTTTATTTTTTTGCAGTGGAAAGTGTCATGATGCCATTTCTAACCTTAGGTCCCTGGGCGGGACCCGGAAAGAAATGTGTAAACGCCAGATATCAAAGGAAATAAAAATAATAATAATAATAATAATAATAATAATAATAATAATAATAATAATAATGATGAAACATGTATTTCCTTTAATTATATTTTCTCTTTCCTCTTTTTGATTTCCTTCATTCTTTGTACATCTATTTTTCTTTCATTGATTTCAGTTTTCGAATTCCTGGCCATTTCTTTCGTTTCCATAATGTTTCGTCTTTTTTACTTTTTCTTTTTTCCTGTTTCTCTCCTTTTTTTTTTACCTGGTGTTTTTTTTTCTTCTTCTTGCTTCTCCGTTTTCATTTACTTTATTTTTCGAAAACGTTTTTCTTACGACTATTTTTCACTGTTAGATAAAACGAAAGTTTTATAGACTTCCCCAGACCTGTGTCAATTGATTTACCTATCGCCAAATCTAAGAGCTTTTCTTCATGCAAAATACGCCAGCACGAAATTCTATTTACACCTGTATGCAGATGTTTTACGATGGGCCTGGATTGACCATTTAAAAACCAGGAAGCAACATAATATTGTATTCAAAAATATTTTTAAGGATTGATTTTTAGTGCTGCCTTATTGTGAGATGAGGATATTTTTTTTAATCGCTAGCTTCGCCTATGCAGACGGCGAACTAACGTACGAACATGTGAGAATTATTTTCAATGATCTCATATTTGAACTGCTGTACCTCTTTTCGTCTAATCGCATGTAACACGCCAGTTCAGCAGGCTAGAGTGATCCTCTGGTTGCTTCTGTCACATCGATCCGAGCCTGCTGACCCGCTCTTTTTGCAATGTCACCAGGAGAGGTGTTTTTCTCTGATTTGGTAATAGCTAGTTTGATATGTCCATTAGGGCAGGTTGATTTTTCATTTTATTTTAGAGAACCAACGTTGCACTCGGTGTGAAAGCTGGGGTTTGATGGGTTAAGTACTGATACCAAAAGTTAGATTCAAAGCTTGCGCCAATTTTTGAGAATTTAATTTTAAAGATCGCCTGAAAAATGTAGAAAAATACATAGTTTCCGCAGTTTTTTTTTTTGCTTACAAACTGACATGAAAATTTTAGTATTTCAATAATAAATCCAAATAAAGTTAATATCTTTTGTATTAGATACATTAAATGGAAAATATATACAAACTAGAATTAAGAATTAATACAAGCAGAATATGCTATTTTTTTTACAGTATTTGATAAGTAAAAACTGTGTAAGAAAATTACAAAAAATGCTAGTGAATGAATAAGATTTGTTAGAGCATTTGTTATATCACTTTGCTCATAATTGTTATATCACTTCTTTGCTCATAATTGTTATATCACTGCTTTGCTCATAATTGTTATATCACTTCTTTGCTCATAATTGTTATATCACTTCTTTGCTCATAATTGTTATATCACTTCTTTGCTCATAATTAATAAAATCAAAAAGTAGATGAAAGTTTATATAACACCATAATACTGCTGGACCAAAATTATAAGACTAAATATTTTAAATTTGCATTGCTTATTGTGGCTTCCCTCTGTCTTTTCTTTAAATATTTTCACGGCAACTGTTCCGACGAGCTACTTTCGCTTGTTCCCAGACTGCATGAATCTAAGCGCATTACTACGTTGGCATCTCGGTCCCACCCTTTCACTGTCGAAACAGTTAAATGTAGCCATCTCTTCTACTCAAACTGTTTTTTCTCTCGCATTTCCCGTCTGTGGAATTCTCTTCCTCTTACTTCCTCCCGTGATAACTATAATATTCAAGTGTAATGTCAATCGACATCTTCTGATACCATTATCTTGTTCCCTGTCCTTCTCTTTATCCTCTCCCCAAACACGCCTTTATACTGTTGTTCTCTACCCTCTGTAACCCCTTGCGTGCTAATGGCACTCCGGACTTTACTTGGAGTGAAATCCTTAAAAAAACTACTGCACCATATAGCATATTACATCATAATATAGCTGAATTATTCAGTATAATTTCCTTTTAAAGTAAATGAAGGTCTTATTTGATGGCACATGACTTCGTAAGAATGTGTTTGTGGCATGCATCTTGTCCATATATAATTTGTAAAGCTTCAGTAACTTATAAATTTTATAAGGCCGGGCTATATGCTTTCACTGATCAGGGGAATGAATTTCCAACTCTATGATTTTCAACCTAAACAGTGTCATTATTAATCACGAGAAACCCCAGCTTTCAAATTGAGTGCAATACCATTGTTCCAAAATCGACCTGCCCTAATGTCCATGTTAGTTTCAAAAGCTTACAATACCGTGTTTGGTTTAGGGTAATTTGGAAGAGTGTGTTGTACCTCGACGCTAGGGTTAGAAAAATTTATACTCAAGCCGGTTTTTAAAAAAGACTATTTTCCTCAAGAAAGACGGTATACTCGTTTCAGATATCAAACTGGCAATTTATATCTTCGCAATATGGTTTTAAAGTAAATGAAGGTCTTATTTGATGGCGCAATGATTTCGTAACAATATGTTTGTGCTATGCATCTTGTTCATATATAAGGCTTTCACTGATCAGGGGAATGAATTTCAAACTCTACGATTTTGAACGTGAACTTAAAATTTAAACTCGATTCCTCAAAAAACGGTAACGATTTTGAAACAAATATTTTGTGTCGTTGTTATTTCTGTGAAGCCCCAGCTTTCAAACCGGGTGTTATCGACCTGTCCTAATCTATCAATCATTCAAAACTGAATGGAAAATATATTCAAACCAAAATTCTAATTATCAATCACCACATGAAAAATGTGTCGTAGTTTTACTATATTCGGTAAGTAAAAACTGTAACAAAATTGTAAAAGATTCCAAAAAAAGTTACTCAATGAATAAGATTTTTTAGGTCATTTATTAGATCATAATTAATAAAAACAAAAATAAAATAGATAAAAGTGTATATAACACGATAATACTGTTTGGCACAAATTACAAGCCAAAATGTTTTAAATTTGCATTCTTTATTGAAAATCACACTAATACTACAGCACTCTATAATATATTACATCATAATATGAGTGAATTGTTCAGTATAATTTCCCTTTGAAGTAAATTAAGGTCTTATTTGATGGCACAGTAACTTAGTAATAATGTGTTTGTGATATGTATATTGCCCATCTACAATTTGTAAAGTTTCAGTAAATTATAAATTTTATAAGGCCGGACTATAAGGCTTTCGCTGATGACAGGATTGAGATTCCAACGCTACGATTTTGAACCTAAACATAAACTTTAAGCCCATTTCTTAAAAAAGGCGGCAAAATTTACTCCAGTATAATCACCCTTTAAAGAAAATGAAGGTCGTAAAAATATGTTTCTGTCATGCATCTTGTCCATATATAAGGCTTTCACTGATCACCTCGACGATTTTGAACGTAAACTTAAACTTTAAACTCGATTCCTCAAAAAACGGTAACGAAAAGAAAAATGTGTCGTAGTTTTACTATATTCGGTAAGTAAAAACTGTAACAAAATTGTAAAAGAGTACAAAAAAATGTTACTCAATGAATAAGATTTGTTATGTCATTTGTTAGATCATAAAATTAATAAAACTAAAAAATAGATAAAACTGTATCGAACGCCAAAATACTGCTGGGCATAAATTATAAGATAAGATGTTTTAAATTTGAATTGTTTATTGAAAATCACACTAAAACTACTGCAATTTATAACATATTATATCACAATATAACTGAATTATTCAGTATAATTTCCCTTTAAAGTAATGGAAGGTCTTATTTGATGGCACATGACTTCGTAACAATGTGTTTGTGCTATGCATCTTGTCCATATATAATTTGTAAAGCTTCAGTAAATTATAAATTTTATAAGGCCGGACTATAAGGCTTTCACTGATCAGGGGAATGAATTTCCAACTCTACGATTTTCAACCTCAGCATAAACTTAAAGTCCAATTCCTAAAAAAAAAAAAAACACGACATAAAATTTTGAAAGAAATAATGTCATTATTTACCATGTGAAACCCCAGCTTTCAAATTGAGTGCAATACCATTGTTCCAAAATCGACCTGCCCTAATGTCCATGTTAGTTTCAAAAGCTTACAATTCCGTGTTTGGTTTAGGGTAACTTGGAAGAGTGTGTTGTACCTTGACGCTAGGGTTAGACAAATTTATACTCAAGCTGGTTTTAAAAAAGACCATCCTTCTCAGGAAAGACAGTATACTCGTTCCAGATATCAATCTGGAATTTATATCCTCGCAATATGGTTTTATACCCTCCCGATATGATTTTTTCTTTTTATCTGAGTTTTTTTTTCTTCTTGATAGCTGAGCCATGATATGCACACACTCAAAAACCGGATAATGAAAATTGTATCATTTCCTTTTAAGGGAGAGGGAGAAGACAGTGTTTATCGCTTTCTTAGCAAAAGAATAATAAATGAATAATCCACCTTAATCCACTCCCTTTTCTTTTGAAAAAAGTTCCCCAAACCATACACCCTCACATCGATATAAACTGACAAATACGGAAATGAAAAGCAATAATTTTACGTATGTAGATTTACCCACGCAAGCATGGACTCTCCCAGCTACAAATAGGAGCAGGTACTGCTTTTGGAGGGTGACGTTTCCAGCAGTCAGCTCTGACAGACGGACCGAACATTACTACTGTAACACTCTCGTTTGCATATGTTTGTATTACTGTTCCTGCTAATATATTTGTTTAACTCAATTCCTCTTGTGTCTTTATTTCTGGCCCTAGCAAGGCCATAAGAACGTAAAAAAGATTCACTATCGTACTCCTACTGGTCTTTTCACCGATAATATTACACATTAATTATAACTACTGATGATAGGAAATTGTGGAGAGCCATGATCGCCAACGTCCGCAAGAGACACAGCACATAAACGAAGATGGGATTAATGGACGCTTTCCTTCCGATCATACTTTATTTAACTGAATATGCATTGCCGGCTATCGTCAACTCGATTCAATCAAGGATATGTAATGTAATCAATCCTGACCTGGCATCTCGACATCAGTCAATTTCTCACTGACGCGGCGTGGATTCCCTCTGCCTTTTCTACAAATGCTTCCATGGCAACTGCTCTGCCGAGCTTTTCACCCACTCCGGTACCACGACAACAGGAATTTAAGCGTGCTACTAGATTGGCATCTAGGTCCCACCCGTTTATTGTTGAAATAGCTAAACATAACCGCCACTTCTACGCGAACAGTTTCTTTTCTCGCACTTCCCGCCTGTGGATTTCCCTTCCGTTTAATTGCTTCTCTGGTAACTACAATCTTCAAAAATTTAAATGCAACGTCAGTCGCCATCTTGAATGCCGTTCATCTTTTACCTATTACTTGTAGCCAGTCTTCCCTCTCACTTTTACTCTCTGGTTTGGTTTGTTTTACGGCATATCCACACCTCAGTGCAGTCAAGGTCTGTATTGCTGTTAATATTTTCTTTTAAAAAAATGTATTGTATTATTTTAAAAATGTATTGCTCTTAATAATGTATTGCTGGTAATAATTTTTCTTCAAAGACGTATTATTGGTATTCAAACCTAATTTTATTCTTTCATAGTGCTTGACTCCAGCTGGGACCCTAACAGGTGCTACCACCCCGGGACAGGGTGGACCTGGGAACACCAGCAATTAAGGGGTGGTTCCACGCTCCTCAAAACCATATCAGAGGCCTTGGTTTTGGATGTAGTTTATCGTCTTACCCAGAACGTTCACTCTCTGTACCCCTTCCCCAGCGTACTAGTGACATACCCGCCTTGCTTGTGGTGAACCCATTACAAAAAAAAGAAGAAGAAGAAGAAGAAGAAGAAGAAGAAGAAGAAGAAGAAGAAGAAGAAGAAGAAGAAGAAGAAGAAAGACCTGGGGCTAAATAGACGTTATACCTACTAAATAGGGGATACGGTTGTCCGGAGCTGGAAAAAGCCAGGCAAAGAAATGTCTGACGTTGGAAATTTAAACAAAGTTGACTTTTCAGCATTTGCATCGTCTATCTCTCTACGTGGTTCCTGTGTAGACATTCTGACTCGGGACACGATTCATTTATCTCCTTTGCTTTGTGTTTGTCTTGTATGATTATATGAAGCTGTCTTCTATATATGGTAAACTTTTTTCACTTTCTCTTTCAATTCTTTGAATTCTTTCCTTTCTCGTTGTTATTTCGTTTCGTTTCCTGACTTTTCGTTCTACACCCTCTTCATCACTGGCATTTTTCTTGTCTCAACATTTTTCGACCATTTTAATACCTTTTCGTATATACCTTCAGCTTTACGGACATTTTCTTTCTTTCTTTCGTTTTTTTCTTCTTTCTTTCTTTCTACAGATTCACTGGCTTTTCTTTCTTTCTAATTATTCACCGCCTTTCTTTCTTTCTTTCTAATTATTCACCGCCTTTCTTTCTTTCTTTCTAATTATTCACTGGATTTCTTTCTTTCTTGTTACTTTCTTTTTTCTTTCTCTCTTTTTTCTTTCTTTCTTTCTTTCTTTGTTTGCTTGCTTGTTTCTTTCTTTCTTTCTTTCTATTAATTAAAACTTTTCCCTGAAGTACGTTTTTCTTTCTTTTTCAATTCCTCAAATTTTCTGGGTGTTTTTCCTTCACGCTCTTGCTTTTTTATTTGCCTTCTGCCTCACACACATTTCCTTTCTTTCATATTTTTCTTTCATTTTGTCTTTCTTTCTTTCATTCTCATTCCTCTTCCGTCTCTCTTTCTAAACTTATCCACCTTTATTTTCATGTCTCTTACTACTTATAATTTTCTCAGTGGCATTTTATTTGATTTTTATTCTTTTCTTTTTCTCCTTCCTTCCTATTTAATATTTCCCCTTCTTCGTTCTTACGCTTGTTTTCCCTGTCAGCTAAAACGTTTCCACTCTAGACTCCGGGACTTGTTTTCTGTACACAAGACTGCGATGTGCCTTTTTATGCAAATACGCCAGCATGAAATTCAATGTACACCTGGATGCAGATGTTCTACACCATGCTCGACTTAAAACCTAGAAAACTAAACGATCGAAGCAAAAATATTTCATCGTTTGATTTGAGGGTGATTTTATCGTTAAACAGAAGAAAAGCAATACTTAAATTAACCAATACATTTAAGAAAGGGAAAATATGGTAGTTAACTTCTTGAATAATATATACATACGTCATGGTGCTCTTTTACTTACAGACAGTGCCCGACTGACCATACTATACTGTATTGTCAACAGAATCAAAAGCAAAATTAAAAATATAATATGGCGACAGTTTTCCCATCGCACACTGTGAATATATATATATATATATATATATATATATATATATATATATATATATATATATATAAACACGAGGGTCATTCAATAAATAAGATGAATTTTTCGGTATAAGGACTTCTAATACAGATAGAAGCTTACTCTTTTTTATTTTTTTTTTGTTTTACTTCTTTTTCACATGGATTTAATTTCTTTTGCAGATTAAAAAAAAACTTTGGGAGTTTTGACGATTAACAAAGACGGCCGACGAAGAAGCATGCTCCAGGATTGAACAGCGGTCAGTTATCAAGTTTTTGGTTGCTGAAGAGTGCAAACCAGTTGAAATTCATAGGAGAATGTCAACTGTGTATGGTGCCACATGTTTCAGCCAAAAAATGTCCACAAGTGGGCTAAATTGTTTAAAGAAGGACGGAGCAGTGTTGAGGATAAAGACAGGCCTGGGAGGCCTACAGACGTGAGGTCTCCTGAGGTGATCGAATCAGACAATGACCTCATTCAGTCTGACAGAAGGGTGACAGTGGATGACATTGCAAGGACTTTGAGCTTATCTGTTGGGACAAACGCAGGGGTCATCAGTCAGAAGGATTCATCTTGCATCATGACAACGCAAGGCATCACACAGCAGCCCAAACGGTGCAGACCATCAACGAGCTGGGCTGGGAAGCGCTCCCTCATCCCCCTTACAGCCCATACCTTTCCCCCTTCTGACATTCACCTGTTTGGTACCTTGAAAGCGTTCACGAGAGGCACGAAGTTTAAAAGTGACGATGAAGTCAAAAGTGTTGTGAGCGACTGGCTGAGACATCAGTCCAAAGATTTTTACGTTGAGGGAATACGGAAGCTTGTGCACAGATGGAAAAAGTGTGTGACAGTGCTGGGAGACTACGTTGAAAAAAAAGAAGATAAAAAAAGTAAGCTTCTATCTGTATTAGAAGAACTTATACCGAAAAATTCACCCTATTTATTGAATGACCCTCGTATATACTAGCTTAAAAGCAACCCTATCGGGCGCCATTTAAAAGAGACGCGGTGGAGTAATGGATAGCGGCTCGGATTGAACCGAGTTCGAATTCCAGTTGAATCCATTACAGTCACTGACGCGCTAATACCCTCGGGAAAGGTATGAATCCTCTTCTTCTCCACCCGCATGCTATGGGTAAATAGCACAGACCGGATACATTAGCCTTGGACGGACTCTAGTCTCCCGCAGAAAGAAATGGTTACCTACTGCGGGAAAAATCTGCCTAGTATTAGAATAGGCGTGAATCCAGCTTTCCCTGCATTCTATCCCATCGTCAGGTATTATTGTCTCTGGAACGCACCAAAGGAACTGAATGAGAAAATATAAAGGAATCTCACTCTCTCTCCATTATTATACCGTTTTTCTATTTCTAATTTTATATCTATTTATCGTAAAATTACCAACAATGCATATTTACAGTAAAATTACCAACTAGTGGCGTAATGGACAGCGGCTCGGATTGAGGAATCGGAGAGCCGAGTTCGAATTCCAGCCGAATTCATTACATTCACTTACGTGATAATACCCTTGGGAAAGGTATGAATCTTCTTCTTCTCCCTCACTCCAGCTGTAAGCCTATTTATGGGTAAATAGCAGGACAAGACCGGGTTCTGTAGCCTTGGATGGCAACTGGTCTACCGCAAAAAGAAATGGCAACCTATTGCTGGAAAAAAATCTGCTTCGTCCCTCATGTATGGAAAGATACATGATCGCCTAAGCGTATATCAAGCATGGAACATAACTGACTAGGAGGGACGGATTGTGGAATCGGAGAGCCGTGTTCGAACTTCATTAACTTACGTGCTAATAACCATGGGAAAGGTATGCGTCCTTATACCGAAAAATTCACCTTATTTATTGAATGACCCTCGTATATAGATTTGAAAAGTGCTTATCATTGAACCCTGACTTTAATGAGAATAACAACAATGTGCATCCTGGTTCATCGAGACCTAAACGGGCATTCAGGAATGGCAGAATTACACTGAACTGTATAAAGAATAAATAAATAAATAAAATAAATAGATAAAAAAAAACACCAAGTGTTAGCATAAGAAGTCTACGACTACCAAAAGTCTCTTGATTTCCACTAGACCTCATCTTTATTACCGCATTCACCACGTCTCGGCCGTTGTAATCTCCGGTCATCTTCAGGTGATATTTGTTGGAATTTTGAACCGAACCCTTTATCTAGCCCCCGGGAGTAGCGTTAACATTATGTCATAGCCGCGCGCTAAACTCTTAGCCCTTGTCGAACTCTCCGGCTTCGGACAGAGAGGAACCCAAACGAGGCTATGCCTAAGGGCAGAGTCTCGTCTCGGGAGGTTGACAAACCCGACCTCGTTATTACGGGCACTACGTTATTACGTGACAGTGCTGGGAGACTACGTTGGAAAAAAGAAAAAAGAAAAAGTAAGCTTCTATCTGTATTAGAAGTCCTTATACCGAAAAATTCACCTTATTTATTGAATGACCCTTGTAGATATTGAAAAGGCGGAAGTGTCTATTGAAGTGAAAGTGAATTATTCTGAGTTGGTGCTTATTGTTCTCATAATCTAAGTCAAGATTTAAAACAAGTGTAGTTATTTATATAGACGTTTATCGATATGTAATAATCAAGTGGAAAGAACATTTTTATTTTTCCATGGCGGGCAAATGCGACAAATGAAAAACCAAATAAATTATCCAATACCATTAATGGAAGACGAGACATTGTGACCACGTTATTTTAGCTTTTTTCTTCTTCTTCAGCTTCGTCTACCTATACTAAATTATAGGATGAACATTAATTTTTTTAAGGGCGATTTTTTAAAATCATTTGCTGTGTTCTAAATATCAAAGAACTAAAGCGGTTTCAGATTCTTTTTTCTCTACGCACATCTATTTTCGTGCCGGAAAACTGTGTCTATAATAACGATTGGAAATCATGGATAGTTTAAAATTATAAGCGAAGTGAGCATATTCAAGTGTCTTTGTAATACTTGCTATAAAGCTGTAAGCCTTTTTAATACTTGCTATAGAGCTGTAAGCCTTTGTAATACCCGCTATAAAGCTGTAAGCCTTTGTAATACTTGCTATAGAGCTGTAAGCCTTTTTAATACTTGCTATAAAGCTGTAAGCCTTTGTAATATCTGATATAAAGCTGTAAGCCTTTGTAATACTTGCTATAAAGCTGTAAGCCTTTGTGATATTTGCTATAAAGCTGTAAGCCTTTGTAATACTTGCTATAAGGCTGTAAGCCTTTGTGATATTTCCTATAAAGCTGTAAGCCTTTGTAATACCTGCTATAAAGCTGTAAGCCTTTGTAATACTTGCTATAAAGCTGTAAGCATTTGTAATACTTGCTATAAAGCTGTAAGCCTTTTTAATACTTGCTATAAAGCTGTAAGCCTTTGTAATATCTGATATAAAGCTATAAGCTTTTGTAATACTTGCTATAAAGCTGTAAGCCTTTGTGATATTTGCTATAAAGCTGTAAGCCTTTGTAATACCTGCTATAAAGCTGTAAGCCTTTGTAATACTTGCTATAAAGCTGTAAGCCTTTGTGATATTTGCTATAAAGCTGTAAGCCTTTGTAATACCTGCTATAAAGTTGTAAGCCTTTGTAATACTTGCTATAAAGCTGTAAGCCTTTGCGATATTTGCTATAAAGCTGTAAGCCTTTGTAATACCTGCTATAAAGTTGTAAGCCTTTGTAATACTTGCTATAAAGCTGCAAGACTTTGTAATAGTTGCTATAAAGCTGTAAGCCTTTGTAATACCTGCTATAAAGCTGTAAGCCTTTGTAATACTTGCTATAAAGCTGTAAGCCTTTGTGATATTTGCTATAAAGCTGTAAGCCTTTGTAATACCTGCTATAAAGTTGTAAGCCTTTGTAATACTTGCTATAAAGCTGCAAGACTTTGTAATAGTTGCTATAAAGCTGTAAGCCTTTGTAATACCTGCTATAAAGCTGTAAGCCTTTGTAATACTTGCTATAAAGCTGTAAGCCTTTGTGATATTTGCTATAAAGCTGTAAGCCTTTGTAATACCTGCTATAAAGTTGTAAGCCTTTGTAATACTTGCTATAAAGCTGTAAGCCTTTGCGATATTTGCTATAAAGCTGTAAGCCTTTGTAATACCTGCTATAAAGTTGTAAGCCTTTGTAATACTTGCTATAAAGCTGCAAGACTTTGTAATAGTTGCTATAAAGCTGTAAGCCTTTGTAATACCTGCTATAAAGCTGTAAGCCTTTGTAATACTTGCTATAAAAGTTGCTATACTATGTACAGATACATATAGTGTAACTTCAACTCGAGTCCGAATCCGACCACTCCCATAAGCTGATGACACCTCTGGTGATTTATTAGTCCAGGGAGTATTCTACAGATTTTACAAGCACGCTAAGCCGTTGCTGCATTGGTATCATGGTGCTGTAACCTTTAATACTCAACTCTCTGACCAGCACACTTTAATTTTGATATTATAAATTATATTATAATTTATGACAAGCCAAATCCACGTCATACGAACATTCGTCTTAATAATAATTGAAAAAATAATTCTGCCGACGATGTTATTTTATTTATGGTAAGTAGATTTTTGGCGATTGCCTCACTCGGTTTCCGTTGTTCGAGTTCGTGAATCAAAAAAAATATTGCTTTTATTGTGGCCGCCACCGCTTCACTGGAATCAAAGTGTAGTATCTCCCCTCGGGTAGATAAACTACATTTCGTCTTTCAGTTGTACCTCTGTTCGCGCAACTGAAAATATTAAATGTTGGGCGGTCTCGGGTAACAGCTGCCCGCGGGAATACCTCCTTCATTGCACTAACAACCTAGTAACGTTAGTAATAACAATACCAGCAACACTGACGGTTGTAGGATCTGGGCTATTTTTTGGACCTGCTCAGGGTGCACCCCTGGGCTCCCTGCATTAAACTGACCTTATGCCACATCTCGCTAGCGTGGGGCGGCAAGACATCTTTTGGTTAAGATCAAAGTGTAAAATCTGTTCTTCTCAGCTTAATCTGATTCTCTCCCTCCACTTCTATCTTTCCTTCAGTTCTTTCATTTTCGCGCGGAAACCAAATAGTGTTTTTTTCCCTTCTTTCCACACGTTCAAAACGGTATGAACCATTATTTATGAGGTATTGGCAGGACGTAACGATCGTGTAAACTAACGGTGGGAGGGATAACCACAATCATAATAGAATAATATTGTTTCAGTGTGAATGATTCGAAAGAGACATGATCACCCAATCGTGTATCACGTATGGCACTTAACCCGATCCCCACCGATAATTTTGGGAAAAATGTTTCATTTTCAGATTATATTTTTTATTTGTTTTCCATATAGTAAGAAACTGGCGCAGCTTGAAGTACCCGAGCGATGGCTAACACCTCTATCAGAGGGATGAACTGACAATATGAACACGTTTCAAGCTCAGAAGGACATAAAAAGTATCAAGATGGAATTATAAACACGTCTGTAGTTGGGTTTTGAATGCGACCTGTGCTGATAGATTCTCAGCCGGTAATTTGATCAGGTCCGCAGTTGAGCCGCGGTTCGTCGCCCGAGACGCAGAGATAGAAAAAATAGCTAAATATTCTTCTCTTGCAGATAGATTTTTTTTTACTCCTGTGGCAGTGGAGACTTCAGGGGTTATTGGCCCTCGTTCGATGGCGTTCCTTCGGAGGATTGGTGCGATTGCGTCGCGATTAAGAAACGAGCCTCGCAAAACGGAGTGGCTCTTGCAGCGTGTCTCACTGGCGACGGTTCGAGGTAATGCTTTCTCCATCATAGCGGCTGGCAGAGGATAGAAAAAATTGTTTATAGTTACGTTGTTCTGGAATTGTCATCATTGGCCGACTGAACTTGCTTTGTTTCAATTATTGTTTCCCTTAGATTGAACTTGCCATTTCTTTTTATACTATAATGTATTTCAGTGTTATCCAGTGTCTGAAAAAAAAACACTTTCGATATATATATATATATATATATATAAACTAAAAAAAACGTATATGCAGTCTACGTTTGGGAAGAGGTTAACTGACTGATTTCAACAGGAAACTCCATTATATATAGATATCATCAGTGTGATTAGTCACACAGGTCAGTTCTAAAACTGAACACTTAGGCTATCAACCGTTGAAATCAACGGGAGAAATCGCTTTAATAATCCTCATCGATGCACAATGTGTGAGGGTCTAAATTCAGTCTAGTTCTTTCCAAAACTGGTTGTCCGACCAAGGCTGAAAAACGGTCTGCATTCTTATTCCTATATAAAACTCTGTGAAATTTGTATCTTGTGTGTTTGCCAGAAGTCATATATAGAGAGTGGGGAAAAGAAAGATATAAACAAGTCATATATAGAGAGTGGGGAAAAGAAAGATATAAACAAGTCATATATTGAGAGTTGGGAAAACTATAATCACGGATGGAACCGACGGTTGCGAAGGCTGCGGGCAATTTTTGTTCCTTGCCCGGATGTACGCGCTGGGGTGCCCACCTTAAAAAATGACCCCGTGTCACAACTCGTCTTAATGGGGAGACAGAGTAACTACCTAGTATGGGCGGCCGTTTAGGAATACCACGTGCTGCAAGCTTGGATGTGGGACGGGAGTAAGACTCGTAATTGTTCATCGGAGAGCTGAGTTCCAATTCTATTTGGGTTCGTCATATTATTCACTTGCACGCAAATAGCCTTGAATATGAATCCACCTCTTCTTTTCCAGCTATGGGTTAAATAGTAAGATATGTATTGCTAAATCATTATTATCTCCAAAAAATATTCTTACAATCAAAACACCAATTCTCGTACGACCATCTTCGAACCTGGTCAGTACTTAGATGAATAACCGTTTGAGAATACTAGGTGTTGTAAGCTTGGATGTGCGGGTGGTGTAATAGATAACGGCTCGGAATTAAAAATCGGTGAGCCGTGTTCCAAATCAAGTCGGGTTCGTTATATTCACTTCCGCGCAAATAACCTTGGGAAAGGTATGTCTAGATATTCTCCCGCGCCTGCTATGAGTTAATTAGTAAGACTTGTATAACTAAACCTTGTTCTGCCATCCATTTACTCAATCTCGCTAGGTAGGTCATGTGTTGTTTTTCTCTGCACACACCCCTGTCTTCAATATGTCCTGCGAGTATCAAATTTTCCAAACCCTCTTTCCTCATTATGTGCCCTTGAAATTTAAAAATTAAATTAACCTTAGTCATTACCCGATGCGCAGAAAATTATTCTGTCAATTTTTGTGGAATTAAAACGAAAGTTCTGTTGAAAAAAATTTTATCTCGAAAAAAAAAATTCTTACAATCTAAAAAAATATTTTCTGGCTTTAAATAACCTGAAAAGTGTTGGTAAGCCGTAAAAAAACGAATCAGTCAATCAAACATACAGTTTAAATTGCCCGGGCACCTCGACGCGATGTAATGGTTAGCAAACTTGAATCGCTAGAACATGTACGACTGAATAGTGAGTTCGATCCTCACTGGGTGCCATATAGTTTCGGCCTTGTGCCACATCTAAGCTACTCTTGGAAAGTCACTAGAGTTTAAACTGACCTGTTTTTGTTTTTTTAACCCATGGCTGAAAGAAAATGAACTCATGCCTTTTCCATGAGTAAATTCTCCTTTTTATCGAGATGCTGCACTACACCATCCAGTGTTGCACACAGAGCCTTGCCTGGGGTTTTAAGGTCTCGAGTTGGTTAAGTAAACATGAATCTTCAAGATTGGGGCAAACTAGATGTGATTGCATTGGCAGTTTGGATCAACATCAGTGACATATCACCATTCCTGAAGGTTGGCTCTACAGCGACCAACAGCTGTTCGGAGGCGATTTAGACAGGAACAGAAGAGACAGGCAAAACTGAAGCCAGGGGAAGAGATTCTGTATGGGTGAGAGAGAGCCTGTGTTCCACGTTGTTAAGACAGGGACATACGCTGACTAGAAGCTCTGTTGTTCAGTGGTTCTGCTGAATGTAAAAATGCAGCGTCGTAACTTGAGCCTCTTTGTCATTGGTTCGTAGCCGTGGAGGGGATGACGAAGGTCAATTTCCGGCTTCAGATTCTCGAGTTGTCAGTGGACTGTCTTTCTTATGTAATGGGGAGCAATGTCACTAAGCAAGTAGAGGTCATCTACTTCGGTTGGCTTGAGACACCCAGTGATCGATCTGCAAGAGGTATTTAACTCGGTTTTCCTAGCGTGTAATGATCTGCTCCACACGGGTTGAATAGCAAAGAGCTAGCTCGGAATTGTGATGTGAGCGAAGCCGACTCTGTTAGAATTTGAACTCGTTTCCCCTTTTCCGCTTTCCACGCCGATAACCGTTGCATTACCAGCACGTCAGTAACGATTTTTATAAAGAGAGATAAAAAAAAAAAAAAATGAACGTTTTAGTTATTTCTTTAATGAAGCTTTTGGCTGAAGGCAATTGTTTTTTCCCCTTTTCATCAGACATTTCCAATTTCCTAACGAGATTTTTTTTGCGGGGGTGGTGCTTATCTTTTTTTTTGTTTTGTTTTTTATATATATATTGATGTTGCTGAAGTTGACATCACCAACTTGGAAAACTTCCCATCATTTTCTTTTAATGATAGTAGCGGTCGTATGCAATGATCTTGTTCAATGAGAGACTTGAATCATTGAATCACAATGACATTAGTAGTATTAGAATAGGCATGAATCCAACTTTCCCTGCATTCTATCCCATCATCAGATATTATTGTCTCTGGAATACAACAAAGGAACTGAATGAAGAAAATATAAAGGAATCTCACTCTTTCTCCATTATTAGACCGTCTTTCTAACTCTGTTTTTTATACCTATTTATAGTAAAATTACCAAAAATACATACTTATAGTAAAAATTACCAACAGCTGGAATAATAGATAGCGGCACGGATTGAGGAATCGGAAAAACGAGTTCGAATTCCAATCGAATTCATTACATTCACATACGTGCTAATACCCTTGGGAAAAGTACGAAGCCTCCTCTTCTCCCTGCTGCTATGGGTAAATAGCAGGATAGACCGGGTTCTAAAGCTTTGAATGGCAACTAGTCCACCAAAGAAAGAAATGGCAACCTACTGCGAGAAAAATCTGCCTTGTCAGTCATGTATCGAAAGATACATGATCGTCTAAGCGTGTATCACGCATGGCACATAACTGACTGACCTATTTATAGTAAAATTAGTAAGTACACGTATTTATAGTAAAATTACCTACAATTCATTTATAGTAAAATTACCAACAATACGTATTTATAGTAAAATTACCTACAATACATTTTATAGTAAAATTACCAACAATAGATGTTTATAATAAAATTACCAACAATACGTATTTATAGTAAAATTACCAACAATGCATTTTATAGTAACATTACCAACAATAGGTGTTTATAATAAAATTACCTACAATATATTTTATAGAAAAATTTAACAACACTACATTTTATAGTAAAATTACCAACAATACATTTTTATAATAAAATTACCAACAATACATTTTTATAATAAAATTACCAACAATACATTTTATAGTAACATTACCAACAATAGATGTTTATAATAAAATTACCTACAATATATTTTATAGTAAAATTACCAACAATACATTTTTATAATAAAATTACCAACAATGTATTGTTGGTAATTTTACTATTAATAGGCATTATTAATAGTAAAATTACCAACAATACATTTTATAGTAACATTACCAACAATAGATGTTTATAATAAAATTACCTACAATATATTTTATAGTAAAATTACCAACAATACATTTTTATAATAAAATTACCAACAATGTATTGTTGGTAATTTTACTATTAATAGGCATTATTAATAGTAAAATTACCAACAATACATTTTATATAACATTACTAAAAATAGATGTTTATAATAAAATTACCAACAATACGTATTTATAGTAAAATTACCAACAATGCATTTTATAGTAACATTACCAACAATAGGTGTTTATAATAAAATTACCTACAATATATTTTATAGAAAAATTTAACAACACTACATTTTATAGTAAAATTACCAACAATACATTTTTATAATAAAATTACCAACAATACATTTTTATAATAAAATTACCAACAATACATTTTTATAATAAAATTACCAACAATACATTTTTATAATAAAATTATCAACAATACATTTTATAGTAACATTACCAACAATAGATGTTTATAATAAAATTACCTACAATATATTTTATAGTAAAATTACCAACAATACATTTTTATAATAAAATTACCAACAATGTATTGTTGGTAATTTTACTATTAATAGGCATTATTAATAGTAAAATTACCAACAATACATTTTATATAACATTACTAAAAATAGATGTTTATAATAAAATTACCAACAATACGTATTTATAGTAAAATTACCTACAATACATTTTATAGTAAAATTACCAACAATAGATGTTTATAATAAAATTACCAACAATACGTATTTATAGTAAAATTACCAACAATGCATTTTATAGTAACATTACCAACAATAGGTGTTTATAATAAAATTACCTACAATATATTTTATAGAAAAATTTAACAACACTACATTTTATAGTAAAATTACCAACAATACATTTTTATAATAAAATTACCAACAATACATTTTTATAATAAAATTACCAACAATACATTTTTATAATAAAATTACCAACAATACATTTTTATAATAAAATTATCAACAATACATTTTATAGTAACATTACCAACAATAGATGTTTATAATAAAATTACCTACAATATATTTTATAGTAAAATTACCAACAATACATTTTTATAATAAAATTACCAACAATGTATTGTTGGTAATTTTACTATTAATAGGCATTATTAATAGTAAAATTACCAACAATACATTTTATATAACATTACTAACAATAGATGTTTATAATAAAATTACCTACAATATATTTTATAGTAAAATTACCAACAATACATTTTATATAACATTACTAACAATAGATGTTTATAATAAAATTACCAACAATACTTTTCATTTGTAGTCGAAGACATACAATTGTGATAAAATATTTAGATTTCGGCATAGAGCTATTGAAAAGTAAAGTTAACCAAAAAAACAACGGTTCCTTATCTCAAAATATGCCCATTCTCTTTCATTTCCAGGTTCATGTTCCTCCTAATGTCTATTTCAACTCTATAATGCCAACGTCTCCGCCGAAACTCTGACATTTTATTTACTGTTTATTTTTTTATATTTTGTTGTGATCCCAGCTATGTGAAAATAGTGACCACCCGCTAAACAAAAACTGAACACTATGAAAGTATAAAAATACATTTTCATAGTAAAAATACCAGCAATACATTTTTATATAACAAAATTACCAACGGTATCTATTTATACTAAAATTAGGAACAAAACATTTTATGGTAGGATTACCAACATTACATTTTATAGCAAAATGACCAACAATACATTTTAACTTTAGGTGAAAGCATGCAATTGTGTTCAAAATATATTTATTTTAAGCCATAAAATTGTCTTCAAAATATTTAAATTTCGACATTAAATAACTCATTTCTATGTCGCTAAACAAAATCAACCAATCTAAACAAACGATAGATTTTAAAGCATTTTTTATTTGTTGTAGTTGCAGCTGACCACATTCTCCTTTTGAGCAAATTTTCTGCGCAGAATTAGGATCCAGGATAATATGATATTTAAATTCTGTCGGTCATCTTTTCTAACGAATCAGAAAATAAATAAATTCTTCTAACCAATCAAAAAATAAATAAATTATGACAGAAATGCTATATTTTTGTCCTCACCTGGTTCCTGGAATGATACGGCAGAACTGAAAGTGTTTAGTCTAATCAGCAAGCGGCTCATCAAAAATACTCAGGGTGCTGATTTGGGCTGATAAAATCAGTATTCCAGTTCATTTGTTATAGTTTCAGCTTAGATTAACCTACAAGTACGAAGAGTTTGCTGAAAAGTTGTCAGTCCGACCAAGATGCTCTTCGTAACATTAACAAATCTGTCGTTTGTTCTTTCGGTTTGAACTTTGGATGTGGGTCGGCGCGTGAATTTCCCAGTTAGCCAAGGCGTTTCTAAATTTACACGAAAATGAATATTAGAACAGCGACGTAGTTCTTCTGGATACGTCACACTGAAATAGCGACAAAACGCTAACGAGAGGTTTACCTCGTTTCGTACGTGGGAAAGGTTGTTATATAGGTTGGGAAATAATTCCTCACCGGATATAGGACGTCGTCTTGTTGCGTTGTGCGCTGGATTGTGGTTTGACGATTTGCAATTACTCAGTCGGGACCCCAACGCTGCATCAACAGATAGAATTAATGTCAATTTTAACTCAGTTTTTTTTTTCTTTATTATTATTTTTATCCCGCTTCATATGTGGGGGAGGTACATAGTAATCTTTTTTCTTGGCGGTAAAGCGGAAGAGATCGTGAGAGAGGGAGAGCAAATATGATCATGTTAGCCAGTAAGTCTTTTCTTTGCGCATGGCATAATCGCTGCTTTGAATGCTCATCGTACAGTGATTCTCATTTTAGTCTCCTTCTTCAGAGAACGAACACACAAAATAATCTGGGAGAAGAACGAAACGACGAACATCCGGGTTACTGACTTCTATACTTCAGCATCGATTTCCAGCGATTATTTTTCAATGCAACTAACGTTTTACGAAGAATTATTTCTACTTTGTCTAAGGCAGAAATTCTTAGCCGAAACCAAATTTTCCCACAGAAAAAAAACAGCTATTTATTTTTTTTATTCTTATTGACTGACTTATTTTACTTCTTTCTTTTTTTTTTTTAAGCATTTCACCCCAAGCAAGGCGAGGTGTCAATAGCGTGCAAGGGTTTACCACCGAGTGTGGGAGCGAGAGTAAAAAAAGGGGTGAAAGAGGAAAGGATGAAGAGACAGACAGGGAATTAGATCAAGGCAGCTGAAGATGTCGATTAACATTGAATTTGAATAATTGAAGATTACAGCTATGAGGGAAGCAAGTAAGAGGAAGGGAATTTCACAGACGGGAAGTGCGAGACATGAAGCTGATTGAGTAGAAGAAGCGGCTACATTTAACTGTTTCGACAGTGAAAGGGTGGGGCCGTGATGCCAGTCTAGTAGCACGTTTAAATTCATGCAGTCTGGGAACTAGCGAAAGTAGCTTGTCGGAGCAGTTAGCGTGAAAGTATTTGTAGAAAAGGCAGAAGGAGGCGACGGATAGTATGTGAGGAAGTGACTGTAGATGAGATGCCAGATCAGGGCCAACCACATTCCATATCCGTCTCTGGATTTTGTCGAGGACCTTAAGATGAACAGCGGGGGCTCCAAACCATATATGGCAGCAGTATTCCATGTAAAGGCGAATGGTTGATTTGTAGACTTGAAGGATGGACTCGGGCGAGAGAAACCTTCTGACGCGACACAGGAAACCAATTTTCCTTGCGGTGGATGAAGCGATTGATTCAATGTATTTGTTCCATCTTGTTTACCTCCCATCTATGAGAGTAGACATTTCTCATGTATAAAGAAACTGTAAACTTATTCTCTTTACCATTTGAAAACACCCTTATTTAGAACTTTCAGAATCCTTCTTCTTCTACGACGTGCCGTGTGCTTTTCTAGACACGGGTGATCATGGCTCTCTACAACTTCTTATCATTTGTAGCTCTTAACAACGTCTGTTTTATTACTATCCCTTCCATTCCCCGTTCTACCATTTCTCTCCACAAGCACGTTAGCTAAGTTACACGCTGTATCTTGTTTTCCCTACCTGATTTCAATATGTCTTGTGTGCGTCAAATTTTCCAAGCCTTCTGTTCTCATTATGTGGGCTGACGGTCATATAACGCTGAAATACCAGTATATGGAAACACCAGTTCCCATACGATCACCGACGTTCAGCAACGTCGAGACTGGTCAGTACTTACAAGGGTGACCGTTTGAGAATACCAAGCGATGTAAGTTTGGATGTGCGGTTGGTGTAAGGGATAATGGCTCCGAATTGTTAATCGCCGAGCCGAGTTCCAATTCCAGTTGGGTTCATTATATTCCCTTGCGTGCATAAACACTTAAATATGAATCAACCTGTTCTCCCCCCAGTTATGGGTTAATTAGTAAGACTTGTATCATTAAATTATTGTTATCTCAAAAAGAAAATTCTAAGAACATAAAAATATTTTCTGGCTTTAAATAACCTGCAAATGGTTGGTGAACCGTAAAAAAAAAACCGAATCAATCGATCCTCATTATGTTTTGCTGAAGATGTCTGCTTGAGTGTAAGTATATTTCCTTTTTTGGTTCCGTTCTCCTCGTTGCTCACATGATCTGTCCATGGCATTCACGGTGTATTCTCTGCTGCCTCAAGTTGCTTCAACTCAGAGGAAATTTTCCTGCATTCATTATAGTATACTAGGTCTGTTTGAAGAGTAAGAAAACTGGTGTCACGAACAACGTTTTTGAATTCCAAACAACAGACTACATGGTTTCCCCTTCAAAGTAATCCTCCTCGAGTCTAATGCACTTTTCCATCCTCCTCTGCCATGCTTCTATGCACTGCGGGAAGGATTCTTTTTGGATGCCCCTCAGGTCCGTCGTTACGTCCCTCTTGATGCCCTCTGTGCCTTCAAAACGGGTCGCCCTGATGATCCCTTTGAGCTTGGGGAAAAGAAGAAAAAAAGACAGGGAGCAAGATCAGTTGAATACGGAGATTGTTCCAGTACGGCAATGTTCTTCTCGGCCAGGAATTGCCGGATGTTCAGGGCGTTGCAAGTAGGTGCAATGTCGTGCTGAAGCAGCCACGATTTGTCCTGTCACAAAAGCACGTGAAAAAATGCAATGGTTGCAGAAAGATAAGAATACAGTTATATACTCCAAAGATATCACGTTAGATAATAACAGAATCTGCTTATCCCTCTGTTATATTCCGTGCTAAGGGAATAAATACAGGTTTATTGTACACAAGTACAATATGAAATACGGTACAGTTATACACACAGGTTAATCTATTAGTGAGTGCTACTATTAGGTTGGTGCATAAATAATGTCGTTTTCTCACATATGTTATAGAACGTCAAAAAACGACATTATTTTTGCACCAACCTAATAATTGGATGGTCGCGTCGTCTCTCTCGCTCGCCCTCCTGAGTCTCGCGTAGACAGTTGACTTTATAGGTAATTTGCTACTTATAGTGTAATCATTCATGGGGGTGACTGGTTATTCCATTAAATCACCCTCTTTCGACCATAGCTCTCACAAGCACACCATTAATTTTCAGATAGACCTTGCATATCACATTGCAGTTCGCCACTTTTTTCTTCATTCAGTTCGCCATTTGACGTAATTTTTCCCTTTCCTTAATGCTTTGCTTAGCTTTTGAAAGACGCAATTCGCTTTTCTAATGCGACTTCGGATTTCGGTGTCACAGTTTCCGTTATCTGTTAAAACATTTCCCAGATATTTAAATTTCTGTACTTCCCTGGTTCGTAGCTCGCATCTGAGTCTGTTTCTCTCGCTAACAACCATACATTCATGTCTTCTTATAATTAATAGTTATTGATTCCCCCGCCCCCGCCCCCGCTTCTCTTGCAATTTTATATCTGTGTATGGCATCATGTTAAGATTATGCCGACCAATATTCTGCGAGGAGATCTAATTCTCTTGAGTAATTATTTTTAAGCAATTAACCGATTCTTTTTAATCTGGCGTTATTTCTTATTACTGTAAGTGGTGTATGTACTTGACGCCATTTTCTTTTTTAAAACAGTGAAATTCATGCCAACTGGACCAGAGATCGAACTGCCGGGAATCGATTTTTTTCCAATCCGAGCCGCTATATATAGCGTACTTTTTTTTTAAAATCGTTTCACCCCGAAACAAGGCGGTAGTGCCGCTAGTATGCAGAGGGCTACAGGGAGTGAATGTGAAAGAGAATGAGAAGACTGAGAATGGGAAAGATTGAGGAGAGGGCAAAAAAAGGAACAGGCTTCAGGAAGACAGAAAATGGCGGTTGACGTTGCATTTAAATTTTTCAAGATTGTAGATATCGGGGAAAGGAGAAATCGGAAAGGATTTCTCAAAGATGTAAGTGCAAGAATAATTCTGAGAGTAGAAAAGACGTTTGCATTTATCTTGTTCAACAGTAAAACGGTGGGACCTAATTGCCAATCTAGTAGCTCGCTTAAATTTTTGCAGCATGGAAAAAAAAGCTCACCAGAGCAGTTGCCATGAAAATAGTTGTAGAAAAGTCAGATCGAAACCACGTCACGTCGGTGAGAAAGTGACTGAAGTCGTGATGCAAGTCGGGATCGATTACATTACAGATCCTTCTTTGGATTTTGTCAAGAGTCTTGTGATAAATATATATATATATATATATATATATATATATATATATATATATATATACGGCAGCAGTATTCAATGCACGAACGGACGCTAGATATATAAATTTGCAAGATGGATGCTGACGATATAATTTTTCTGGCACGACACACTAAACCAGCTTTCCTTGCAGTAGGGTTGAGCAGTTGAACGATATAGTCGCTCTACATCAAGTCAGGGGAAAACGTGAGACTAAGAAGGCGTACAGTGTACTGTACAAGTGCTTCTCGTTGCTAAACAACAGAGGACCTTTTGGCATGCAAGAAACGCTAAAGTGTTCCTTTGTTTCCATCCGTTGTCTATCTCACGTTTCGCATACGCCAAATGACGACACACTCGACGTGTAGACTGGAGAAAATTCACATACGCCGATAAAGAATAGGCTTTATCGAAAGCCACATAAAAACCACATTAGCCGGCCATCTTAGCGGATGTCGGTAGCGGTCACGTTCTAATGCCGGTTTTTTTTTTTCAATGGTTGGCACGTATTATAACTTGACGGTTCTTGGCTGTGCTGTTTGAACTTGAATCCAGTCTGTGGTCAGAGTTCTAAAGTGTTGCCATCTTCCTAAGTAGAGATAATAACACTGAAATTCCTTCCAAAACTTTCTTTTACCATTTCATAGGTAATAAGATATGTCGGTACAACAGAAGGCAAACGTAAATACAGCGGGCTACATAAGTATACATTAAGTATTATACCAATACTAGCAGTATAACCCGTCATTGACCGGGTCTTACATTACTGGGTATTTTTGCCGTTCAATTGGAGCAATTTAAGTTTAAAGTTAGCCCATCCTAAAATCAATATTAGTAACAATAATTGGGTGCAACTGAGGCACATCCTCAAAGAGGGGGGTAACATTTGAATGGGGGATGACCCTGAAAAGGGTCGTTTTTGCGTTCTCAATCTTGCATAGAAGGAAACTTTTCCATGGACCGTCATAATAATAATATACGATAATTTTTATATATAATATAATTTTGTTTTATAATTCTAACTAGTAGCATGGCCCGGCGTTGCCCGTGCTTGATTCAAAAATCGTACGACTCATACAGCAATCGCTATCACTTGACTTAAAATATTTTTGCCCCTCCTTGCTTTTAAAGGAGTGCCATTTGCCGTGCTGATGTTGCTACATGCCTTACTTCTTGCCTATCCCACACTGCGAATTTTTTTCTAAGCTCTACACTAAACATTAAATCTGTTACGAAAAAAGAACTAAACAAAATGAACACAAAACGATCAGCTTTAAAAAAGGACTCGTAACTGGAAAAACCGAATGAAAAAAGAATGTTAACAACAAATACGTTTTCACACCCAACGCAGTTCTGCGGAATCAGAATCAACGTTGAGTTTAAGCAAGCGAATGGGCCAACTGGAGTAAAGTGCCATGCAGATTTAAATTTTTCCCACTTGTGACGAATGCAGCTATCGATTTTTTTTTTGCATGCTAGCATGCTAGTTAACATCCGTATCAGTCAGCTGTTGGCTCTCACGCTGGTCAGTAGAATCTTCCTGCTTAATCGTGGCAGCCAGCTATAGGCTCTCACTCTGGCCAGTAGAAAATGGCCGCAAACTACATGAAAACTGCCGTAGAATCATGAAAAAATCGATTATTTCCACTATGGATGGGAGTTGGGAAATGCAAAGTCGGTCTTGGCCTATTCTATAACTTGGAGCATGTGCATGTAAATTTTGGTGCAAATCCGTCGAAAATTACGGCCGTGCATTCGTTACACACACACACACACACACACACACACACACACACACACACACACACACACACACACACACATATCCTGCCTTTTATAGATAGAGATAATCCTTTGCGTTAGATTTCAACTCTCTAAATTAATTGTACTCGGTTTTTACAGACATTAAATTTTGCCTTTGATTTTTCCGTAATGTGTAAAAAATCATTTTTTTTTTTCGATTTTTCACCTTCAAGGTTTTTTCCCGCCAATTTGAAATCGGATGAAAACTGTGGAAACGCATAAACAACATCCGATCACACACACACACACACACACACACACACCCACACACACACACACACACACACACACACACACACACACACACCTTTTGAGAATTATATATATATATATATATTTCTAGTATTATAATAGTGGTTGCTGGATTCATTTAATACTATTTTTTAAATCGAATTCACCCCAAGCAAGGCAATAAAGCCACTAAGGCGCAAGAAATATAATGGGTATGGAAGAATTAGGAAACAGAAACATTTCTCAGGAGCGAGGACAATAGAAGCGCAATGAAGAGGACAGTAGATAGCGATTGCATTTAAATTTTTGAATATTAAAGTTTGCTGGGAAGTATGGAGCCGGAAGAGAGTTCCACAAGCGAAAAGTGTGAGAAAATAAATTGTTAGCTAGAACTTACGGTTACATCTAGCCAACTCATCTGTAAATTGACGGGACCTCGTTCCCGTCTAGTACTGCGCTTAAATTACTAGGTATCAGCGATATTTATTTCTGCTGTGTACAGAAAATGTGGCACAAGGCCAAAATGGGGAATGAGCGATAAAAAAACGGTCTTCTTCTGTCTTAACTTTAAACTTAGCTAGTCACAAACACTGACCCAAACAGAACAATATTCCTAACACCAAAAAAGAAACAAAAAGAAATGCATTCTTACTTACCTTTCTTACTACAGTGTAACCCGGATATAAGAGAGTTGTCGGGACCGGAGAAGCAGTATCTTATATCCGGGTTTGGTCTATTTTGTTTTATTAGCACAGGCTCTAATTTGGGACCAGAGAAAATCTCTCTTATATCCGTTTTTTCTTATATCTGGGTCTCTTATATCGGGTCTCTTATATCCGGGTCTCTTATATCGGATCTCTTATATCCGGGTCTCTTATATCGTATCTCTTATATCCGGGTCTCTTATATCCGGGTCTCTTACACTGTACATCCAACTTAATACCTCATTGTCTCCATGAAAGTCCTAACTAGTCCCCTTATGTAGAATTCATTTTCTATGGTGGACGGGGAATAAAACAACAATTTAAAAAAACTATCCCCAATGAGTATTTACAATCAGAAAACAAAACTATTTACAAGTATCATAGCGATTATCGAAAAGACACAAGGAAACTACATTACTGCGGTGGGAAAGTGACTGATGGTGAGACGCTAAGTCAAGACCAATAATATTGCTGTTGACACGAGACCTATGAAAACGGAACAACTTATTTTCCAATCCTCGAGGTTCACAGACACTATTGATAAAAGCATACTTCTAAACAATCTTAACTTTTTAATAAAATAAAAGATCATATTATGTATTTTTTTATCATATTCCCTCATGCAAATCAGTAAAGCAATAATGGGTTTTGAAAGATTAAGAAAAAAAAAGAAGCATTATTAAGGAGTGAAAATAATAGAAGAGTAATCAAGAAGACAGTAGATAATGATTGACACTGCATTTAAATTTTTGAAGATCAAAGTTGGCTGGAAAGCATGGAGTTGGAATAGAATTCCACAAGCGATAAATGAGAAAAAGAAACTGTTAGCATAGAACTTACGATTACATCTCGCCAATTTAACTGGGAATTGACGAGACCACGCCGCCAATCTAGTAATTCTCTTAAATTCTGGGTAATAGAGCGAAGAGCTCATCAGGACAAATACCATGAAAATATTTATAGAAAAGGCACGGGGAAGCAATCTTACTGACGCCAGGTCGCAACCAATAATATAGCTGATTCTTCTTTGGATTTTATCAAGGAGCTCTAGATAAATAGGAGCACCTGGCCATATATTGTGGCAAAAATATTCTATGCATCGACGAATGGTAGACTTACAGATATGTCTAGATAGAGAAAACTGAGATAACTTTTTAGCACGACACAGTAAACCAACCTTCCGGGCAGCTGACCTACTAATGGATTCAATATATAATCTTTCCATTTCATGCGAGCCAAGAACGTTAGCCTGTGAAGTGGTTTGTGTCACTCTCCTGGGGGTCAGCAAAATCCATACTGATGGGGAGGCAGAGAGGGTTCTCTCAGATGATTAACAGAGGGCTGTTTTGTCTTGGAAGCATTAAAATTAACAAGACATCTTCATTTATTAAATCTCTCTCTCTTCTCTCTCTCTCTCTCTCTCTCTCTCTATATATATATATATATATATATATATATAGAGAGAGAGAGAGAGAGAGATTTAATAAATGAATATATATATATATATATATATATATATATATATATATATATATATATATATATATATATATATATATATATATTATCCGTCACCAAGAGCACAATTACTCGGAGGTTCATGCACAACGCAATCATGTTGGAACCAATAATATAGCTGATTCTTCTTTGGATTTTATCAAGGAGCTCTAGATAAATAGGAGCACCTGGCCATATATTGTGGCAACAATATTCTAAGCATCAACGAATGGTAGACTTACAGATATGTCTAGATAGACTGTATTATTTTAAAAACAAATCAAAGAAAACATAATTTACATTAAAAATTAATGTGGATCAACGTATATGAGCAGATATTTATTTTTAGGTTTACATGTAACCATCATTTTTCTCTTATGTAATAAGCTAGGGTTATTTAAGTGTTTATGCTAACACATTTTTCATCAAGACATAAATTACACCTATTGCCTTTCCCAGTGTAAGTTTTGGGTCTTGCTAAAATATCCCACGTGTATTTATACCATTCTTTAATTGCCAGAAATATTTAGTGGGGGCTGTTTATGTATTTTATATTGCCTACAGTTATTTGATGACGGTAGAAAACGAATTTTCCAAGGATTTTCAGTGAAACCAAAATAAAATTTGACATCTTTACCGGAATGTGTGCTAGCTCGATATACAATAAGTCATACGTCGACCGTTTAAAGGACAGTTTATTTTTCGGCAATTGCTTTTATTTTTTTTTTAAATTACGTTGTCTTTTTTTGGAATATATTTATTTAATATTTTGGGACATAGATTTATCGATGTTACTAACGTAGCTATAGCTTATCTTAATATTATTTTTCTTAAAAGTCTTTTATAGTGCTGGTGAATATGCGTTTGCGTGTTTATTTTCTATTTTTATATGCATGCATGTTTATGAAACTTCTGAAACGAAGAAATACGCATCATAGCCTAAACCTAAGTCGAAAAAAAGTTACAAATTTCGGAAAAAAATACACGCCTAAATTCAAAACAATTTCAACAACTGTTACAATTTATCGGAAGCCAGTCTGTACGCATGCGTGCACTTAAAAGATGGCGAGTCTAATAAAATAAAAGGAAACGCATTTTTCCTGTTCCCCAGAGACCGACACCTGTGCGTTGCCCACTGAACAGAACTAATCAACAGAATCGAATTCTTCCGTTTAAAATTTGGCACGGATTAGTTTTTTGATCATCATCTTCGTCAGCGTCGCCATTGTTATTTTCCATGATATTTTAACAATTTATTGTTCTTGCCCTCGATATAATAAAAGTTGGTGTAAGGGATAACAGCTGGGAATGAAAAATCCGAGAGCCGAGTTCTCATTCCAGTCTAGAGAGTTACTTTTCCTTACGCGAAAATAACTTTTGGAAAAGAAGGAATGCGCTTTTTATCCACACACTCTCATGTATTTTGGAAATAAAATCATTGTTAACTTGCAAAAAATTTATTTACATACTTCGAAATGAGGTCCTCATCTTTATTGTCATTGAACAACCTAATACTAATTTGCTTACCGTTAATCGTAATTAGGTTTCTATTGCTTATTGAAGGCACACCCTGCCCAATAATAGGCGAGGTTGTCCTTTCTTAATTATTAGTTGTTATTAGCCTTTCTTGGAATTTATTCTTCGCCAATTATTACTTACCATTCTTACAACAGTCACCATGATACCTCAGAGTCTCTATGTAGACCTAAACTAGTTCCCATATGTACAATTTGAAACTAGTCAGGAATAGTACGTCAGGACCATTACCATGGAAATATTAAAAAAATGGAGGCTACGTTACGGTTATGGAAATGTGACTGGAGCCGATATGCCAGGTTAGGACCAACAGTATTGCATATTCTTTATTGGATATTATCAAGAATAGCTAAATATGTAGCAGAAGCACCAACCCAGATGTGGCAGCAATATTCAAAAAGGGAGGGATGGTAGGATGGTAAAATTGCAAGAATGGGAGCTATGCATAAAATTTTTTTTTCTGATGATAACTCATCGGCTTTATCTGTTTAGCTTTTCGTTCGTTTTCTAGGTACTTTTTATTGGCTGCTACACATTCTTTCTATTTATCCTTCTTTTTAATCGAGTTGTTTATGGTTTTCCTTCACAACGTTGTTTTCTATATCTTTCTCCCACACCTTTCTCTCTCTCTCTCTCTCTCTCTCTCTCTCATTCTCTCTCTTATATATAACAGAATTGTTTTTCGTTTTCTTCGTCCTAACAAGCTTTTGCGTTTGTTTCAGCAGCGACTTTTTCCCCTACAGTTTGTTTCCTTTTATTCCACAGTTGTCTCTTTGTCGATATTTTTTTCTTTCTTCACTCAACACTTTTTAAATGTTTAGCTACTAATCGGCATCATTCACCCGCTTTTATTTCGGGTTTTGTAATGTTTTTCGTTTATTTCCAATTTGAAAGTCTGACCACATTTTTCCCAGGTACAGGTGCTATCTATTAGATGAGTGGAAATAAAATTAGGGATAAAAAAAAACGGGACATCTACTTTGAAGATTTACACACAATATTACACCTGCGTCTTTCTTTCTCTCTCTCTCTCACTCTCTCTTTCTCTCTCTCTCTCTCCGTATATATATATATATATATATATATATATATATATATATATATATATATATATGAAGAAGTGGACACTGAGTTCAACACCGAGTAGCGACAGTCTGTTTCATGCTTGATTGAAATTTTCAGCGCAGCTTAGTTTAAATGTCACTATTAAGACAGTAGGGTAATAGTTGTGTCATCAGCATAGATAATGGTATATATATATATATATATATATATATATATACATATATATATATATATATATATATATATATATATATATATATGTGTGTGTGTGTGTGTGTGTGTGTGTGTGTATATATATATATGTGTGTGTGTATATATATATATGTGTGTGTGTATATATATATATGTGTGTGTATATATATATATATATATATAGTTTTTGTGCATTTATATATATATATATATATTATGTGTATATATATATATATGTAAATATAAATATTATGTGTATTTATATATATATACATATTATGCGCATTTACATGTATATATATATATATATATATATATATATATATATATATATTATTTATATATATTATTAAATCTAAATATTATATATATTTATTAATATATTGATTAATTTATATATTACATCAAGCACTGTTTTATTAACACCAGCTCTATATGTGCGTTATATATAATTTTGTTCTCTCGTTTTAATAATGTTTTTTTCTTTTCCCATATTCTTTAACACTGATTAACCTTGCATTTTAGTGGTCTTATTGCTTTTTTGGGTGAAATGATTAAATATCTAAATAAATATATAAATCAAAGTCATTCTAGTATTTCACCATTGTCGTATAATTCGTATTTATTATTTCCCTCAATCTGCAAAGACTTCTACGACTGATAGCATCTCAAGTTTTCTAACCTGCAAGAACAGACTTCGTCTTCAGTGTACCATGCCCGTTCATGAGTTTAGCGATCATGTTTCTCCACAATTTCCTGTCCAAAACTGTTGTCATCGAACTTACAGCCAACTCGACTGTAAACTGGTGACAGTTCGTCGCCACTCTGGTGACAGCTCGTCGCCAATCTGGTACTGCGCTTAAACACATTAAGCGCAGAGCCTTATCTATCTATCTATCTATCTATCTATCTATATATATATATATATATATATATATATATATATATATATATATATATATATATAATGGCGAATGGGTAAAAAAGACGGTCTTCTGTTTTATCATTAAACTTAACTAGCCAAAAAACACTGACCCAAACATACAAACAATATTCCTGTCACCAAAACAACGCATTTTTACTTACCATTCTTACTTCATCCACCATAATACCTGTGAATCTCCATGAAGTCCTAACTAGTCCCCATATGTACAATTCATTGTTTGTTGGTGGGAGGGGAATAAAACAGCCATTTAAAATCTAACCCCAATGTGTATATACAATATGAAATCTAAACTATTTACAAGAAACCCAACAAAATAATGTTACTAATAAAATCCTCCACAGTCCTTAAATGTGGCAGAAACATCAGTTAACTGGACGAAATCAATGCGGGACTATAATAATATAAGACCTTCATTCATTCCAAGCACTTACCCAAACACACACTCATTCAGACACAACAGTTAAGTTATGTGCCATGCGTGATACACGCTTAGGTGATCCTTTATCTTTCTGACGAGCCAGGTTTTTCCGCAGTAGGTTGTCATTTCTTTGTGCCGTAGACCACTTGCCATCCAAGGCTATAGAACCCGGTCTGTCCTGCTATTTACCCATAAATAGTGGGGAGAAGAGGATTCATACCTTTCCCAAGGGTATTATCACGGATAATAGTATAGCTGTTTGTATTGCTGGTATTTTTTTAAGTATTGCTGGTAATAATTTTTCCTTCAAAAATTATTGCTGGTAATAATTTTTCCTTCAAAAATTATTGCTGGTAATAATTTTTTTTTACAAAATATTTCTGGTATTAAAACCTATTTTTACACTTGCATAGTATTTTGACCCCAGTTTGGGTGTTAACTATTTACCCATAGTTGGGATCCTAACAGGTGCTACCACCCCGGGCCAGGGTGTACATGGAAACACCAGCAATTAACAGGTGGTTCCACACTCCTCAAAACCTCCTGATCAGAGGTCTTGCTTTCGGAAGTATTTTATCGTCCTACCCAGGACGCGGATGTAGTTTATCGTCATACCCAGGACAGACAATCAAAAGATTCTGAATATGAGAGTATGAAAATCAAATACAGGGTGTCCCAAAATAATGTATTCACTCTTTGAATCGTTATAACTTATTCAATTTATGTATTTTGACTTCTAAATATGAATAATACAAGAGAAAAAATACACATTTAAAGAATTTGAGAGTAAAATATACAAAAGACAGAAAATTAACTTTAATAAGCTAAAAACTACTTGGGGCAATGGCAGAATTTTCATATAATGATGAGTTCACATCAAGTGCTCAAACTGATTGCTGTTCTTTTCATATCTTGAAGAAATAGACCTACAAACGTCTAGTATCATTTCCTCTGGTATTTGAGCACATTCTTCTTCAATTGCTACTCTCGTTTCAGCAGTTGTTTCAGGGTTCCTGCTGTAAACTTTGTCTTTTAGAAACCCCCACAAAAAGAAATCCAAGGGTGTCAAATCTAGTGATCTAGGTGGGTATTCAACTGTTCCTCTTCTTCCAATCCATCTGTTTTGCATAGTTTCATCCAAATTAGTTCTCACATCACGGTAATGTAGTATTCAAGAGTGTATACATTATTTGGGGACACTGGATTCGACTGGAATTTGAACTCGGCTCTCCGATTCCTCAATCCGTGTCTCCTAGTCAGTTATGTGCCATGCATGATACACGCTTAGGCGATAATATATTTTTCGTTACATGACTGACAAGGCAGATTTTTCCCTAGTAGGTTGCCATTTTTTTCTGCGGTAAACCATTTGCCATCCAAAACTATAGAACCTGGCCTGTCCTGCTATTTACCCATAGCTGGGAAGTGGGTGGAGATGAAGAGGATTCATTCTTTTCCCAAGGGTATTATCACGTATGTGAATGTAATAGATTCGACTGGAATTCGAACTCGGATCTCCGATTCCTCAATCCGTGCCTCCAAGTCAGTTATGTGATACACGCGTAGGCGATGATTTATCTTTTGATACATGACTGACGAGGCTGATTTATTGCCCGCAGTAGGTTGCCATTTTTTTCTGCGGTAAACCAGTTGCCATCCAAAACTATAGAACCTGGCCTGTCCTGCTATTTACCCATAGCTGGGAAGTGGGTGGAGATGAAGAGGATTCATTCTTTTCCCAAGGGTATTATCACGTATGTGAATGTAATAGATTCGACTGGAATTCGAACTCGGATCTTCGATTCCTCAATCCGTGCCTCCAAGTCAGTTATGTGATACACGCGTAGGCGATCATTTATCTTTTGATACATGACTGACGAGGCTGATTTATTGCCCGCAGTAGGTTGCCATTTCTTTCTGGGGTAGACCAGTTGCCATCCAAGGCTACAGAAACCGGTCTGTCCTGCTATAGAGAGACGAAAAGGATTCATACCTTTCCCAAGGGTATTATCACGTAGGTGAATGTAATAGATTTGACTGGAATTCGAACTCGGCTCTCCGATTCCTCAACCCGTGCCTCCTAATCACTTATATGCCATTATATGCCATAAGCTTAGGCGATCATGTATCTTTCGATACATGGCTGATTTTTTCCCCGCAGTCGGTTGCTAGTTCTTTCTTTACCCATAGCTGGAGGGAGAAGAAAAGGGATTCATACCTTTCCCAAGGGTATTAGCACGTAAACGAATGTAATGGATTTTGACTGGAATTCGAACTCGGCTCTCCAATTCCTCAATCCGAGCCGCGATCCATTACTCAACCGTCCATCAACAAATATGAGAATCACACCTGAAACGAAAGGCGATCCCACCAGAGAACTGACGTTTCTGATCCCCTAAACGGGAGATGGGAGGAGGAATTAGCTAAAGAAAATAGGGACAGAAATAAAAAGGGCCAATGAGCACACATCCCCTAGCTAAGTTAACTTGAAAGAGGGAACTAAGGACAAAAGGGAACCCTAAACTAGCTTATATCAAAGCGGGGTTAGCCAATGTTCAAAGGAGAGAGAACAATATCCTGATGCCTAACCACACCGAGTCAGACCCTATTACTCGACACAAACGCGCAAATCTCACCCACCTTTTCGCTTTTCCGCCCTAATCCTGACTTTATATGGCGATTTAAGACGCAAATATTAATCCATACAGGAAGAAAACGGAACACAGATTGAAAGTTTAAAGGAATATTATCATCAAGGACACATGACACAGTGGATAAATGCGTTAGTTAGATCCAGTGACAGGACCCAAAGTGTGTGAGTTTCATACTCGGTTAAGTCGTTGGAGAACTTGGAGAGGGGAATTAACAGGAGATAACTGATAACTAACATCCATTAAACATGGCACGTGGAACAAGAACAGTCTACCCCAGTAAGCGAAATAAAGTGTTCAGTTCGATATTCCAGCCACCTGAAGAAGGCCGGAGCGTACATCGTTGTAATAAATATGGCGACAAAGGTGAGGACAATAGTCCGAATAATGTAAATCCTGTACATAATACCTCATCTCAGAAATATAGACAGATACTGAATATTATTCGTTTACACAAATACTATTTGAAATAATAGTTCTTGTTGCAAACAAATTGTTCTGTTTGCGGCTATATATTATATAATGAAACAATATAAGTCCACTTAACTGAAGTCCTTGGTGTTGTAGTAGAATGTTTTACGTAATCATATTATTAGTACGGCTCTCGCGTCATAACTGCTAGTATTGAAGCAGAGACGATTTTAACGTCTTGTCCCTTGCCGATCTCGGCAGAGAAAAGAAAAACAAGTAGACGGGAATAGCGTTCTTTGATAATTGGCGCCAACATATTCTTGTGGAATCTTCCCCGACAGCCAGTCTACCCTCCGCTGGAAATGCACTCTTCTTGCATCTATTGGTCGATCACCGTAAATCCGGCTTGCTGATTGGTCAGCTTCGACCAATCAGATCGCTCCCACGCGCACGACCATGTTACACGCCATTCTTCCCTGGAGCCGATGAGACGTTATAAAAACCGGAAGAACGCGTGTCACCCCGAGCAGTCCTGAGCAGACCCGAGCCGAGCAGACCCGAGCCGACCCGAGCAGACAACGACCAATTTCGACCGCTCAACACATTGCCAGAATGTAACGCTCAAGGAACTCCCGTCTTTGACTAACGCAGTCAGACATTAAAGAACTTTCGAACATAAAACAAACTTTGCTTACCTAAAGTGAACTGAACATTCACTACTAAATAAGTAAAGAACTTTACGATACTTTACGCAAGTACAATCTACTTCTAATATGAGTTTAGGTACAAATATACCAAGTTAAGGGTACGCGACTTCAGTTGTCCTAAACCAATCTAACACTACTTCTACTATTACACGAATACATTGAACATTAGAACAATCCGGATATTTTAATACAACCAACATTAAACACACCAAATTTTCGACAACATAAAAACATCATTGTAAATATAGTTTAATTGTATATAAATGTTTGTATTAATTGATTTATTGCCTTGTTTTGTTTCCTATATTTAAACGTTTTTTATTGTTGAGGTTGAATGTCAAGAACACACCAGCCTAACAACCAAAAAACCTTCTGATATCACTTAACACATTCTACTCGTCCCCAACATATTCTGGCTAGTGATTGGTTGTTTTCAAAAGGTGTATTGACCAAGCAAATACGCTATACAGGATCCCAAGAGAGTGCAGGTGACCAAGGGAGATAACTTCCTTAATATATATTTTCTTATATTGAAGCTGATACTCAAAGTAGAAGATCAGTCGGGAAGAAATTTACTTCTCACGCCTCCCAGAATCCCTTCTGACGTGTCTTCCAAACCACGACTCTCATAATTCCTAGCAAGCATTGTGTTCAGCCTTCGTCAAAGGCGGTACCACATTGTTATAGACAGAATTGGCCGCAAGGACGAAAAACCTTCCGCACATAGCGCACAGCTCACCCGAACAGTAACCATGAACGTATTTATAGAAAAAGGCACAGGGAGGCAACTTGACTAAAGACGAAACGTAATATTTTTAATTCTTCTTTGGGTTTTATCAAATAGCAGGAGCCCCAGACCATATGTGGCGGCAATATTCTGGGAATGAGAGAATGGTAGACTTACAGATATATTTTATCAGGAATTTCTAAATATCTAGCAGGAACACTGGACTAAATGTGGTAGCAATATTCTTAGTATGAATGCATGGTAGACTTATAGATATGCAAGGTAGATTCTGGAAAGAAAGACTGCCAGGCACGACACAGTGAATCAACTTTCTTAGCAGCTGACCTGACAATGGATTCAATATAGCCTTCATGCTTCTAGATAGATAGATAAGAGAATAAAATAGATAGACAGATAAGAGAATGAAGATATATATATATATATATATATATATATATATATATATATATATATAAATATATATATGTCATTCACAGACAGTACTGTTTCGCTGTATCACAGCTCCCCAGTGCGACTAGACTTTCGAATGCTTCAAGCCAGGATTGAAACACAACTAATTTGGTGTCAGTCAGAGCTATCTTCACTCGGTAGAGTTACACAACTAAATCTAGCGTATTGTTTTTACAAATGTAAACAAATGCCCATCAGCCAAAGTGGTCCATTCATTTTACTGAAGAGCTTTGCATTAGTGCAGGTTGGTGTTGTTTATAGAATTAGCTTATCACTCAACAGTGCTCAATTGAAATGTATTTTCAAGAGCTAAATTATGTCATTCAAAGACAAGAGCTTCATACTATATATATATATATATATATATATATATATATATATATATATATATAGTACGAAGCTCCTTCATGTTACTAAATAGATAAATAGATAGATAGATAGATAGATAGATAAAGAGAATGATTGATATATATATATATATATATATATATATATATATATATATATATATAGTACGAAGCTCCTTCATGTTACTAAATAGATAGATAGATAGATAGAGAGAATGAGATAGGTAGATAGGTCGTATAATCATATATATGTCATATATATATATATGTCAATAGCAAGGTAGTCAGGGTTTTCTGGCCTCGTGTAGAATCAAGTCTAGGAGAAGGATTATTCTGAATTGAAATCCAGCAAAGAAGGCTACACGAAACCGCTATCTTCCCGTAGAATTCATGACAATTCCCAGATACTAAAAAAGACCATCTCTCGGCTATTACTTCCTAAAGTGACACAGCTTTTAATACAGCCACAAGGTATTACTCCATTATTTTTCCCAAGAGGCTATGGCAATTCACACATAATTAAGGCAACCAAGTCTCTGTGTAGAGCCTGCATAGCCTGAGGTCCTGAAGTGAGAAAGATAGATCTAAATCCCAAGCCGTTCGGAAGGTAACGGGAAAACAATCGACTAGATAGATAGATATATAAGAGAATTAGATAGATAGATAGATAGATAGATAGATAGATAGATAGATAGATAGATAGATAGATAGATAGATAGATAAAATAATTAGATAGATAGATAGATAAAAGAATTAGATAGATAGATAGATAAAATAATTAGATAGATAGATAGATAGATAGATAAAAGAATTAGATAGATAGATAGATAGATAGATAGAAAGATAGATAAAAGAATTAGATAGATAGATAGAAAGATAGATAAAAGAATTAGATAGATAGATAGATAGATAAAAGAATTAGATAGATAGATAGATAGATAGATAGATAGATAAAAGAATTAGATAGATAGATAGATAGATAGATAAAAGAATTAGATAGATAGATAGATAGATAAAAGAATTAGATAGATAGATAGATAGATAGATAGATAGATAAAAGAATTAGATAGATAGATAGATAGATAGATAGAAGAGAATTAGATAGATATATAGATAGATAGATAGATAAAAGAATTAGATAGATAGATATATAGATATATAGATAAAAGAATTAGATAGATAGATAGATAGATAGATAGATAAGAGAATTAGATATATATATATATATATATATAGATAGATAGATAGATAGATAGATAAAAGAATTAGATAGATAGATAGATAGATAGATAAGAGAATTAGATAGATATATAGATAGATAGATAGATAGATAGATAGATAGATAGATAGATAGATAGATAGATAGATAGATAGATAAAAGAATTAGATAGATAGATATATAGATATATAGATAAAAGAATTAGATAGATAGATAGATAGATAGATAGATAGATAAGAGAATTAGATAGATAGATAGATAGATAGATAGATAGATAGATAGATAGATAGATAGATAGATAGATATTGAAGGGAATGATATAGATAGATGGAGAAGAGAATGAGATAGATACGTAGACATGTCATAAAAAAAAGGAACCAATACATAAAATGGCAGAAATAAAAATTAAGAAACAGAAGGAATAATCAAGCGTAAGATTCTAATCAGATGAACGAAGCTGAAATCCTATTGACGACGAAATTACCTTCGCCCTCCTTCTCGCTTTGAATTCAGCTCTTCCTCATTGGTTGGCCTAAATTCAAAGCGAGTCTCGTTTTATGGTTACGGAACTCGAAGAGACCAACAACTGACCTGGTGAGAATCAATTGTTTGTAGCAATAAAAATGGATTTTACAGCATTGAAATAGTTATTATCGAGGACTCGGCGCAAGAAACACAAGAAAACGCATTTTATTTGTTGATTTCGTTATTGATTAGGTCTCAACTTTTCTTGGATTATTATATATGAATCCAATTTCATTTTTTAATGCCGTATAAATGCCTTTCATTCTTTTTTTCTTACTTTCTATCCTTCCTTCTTTCTTTTTCTTTGTTTCTTTCTTTTTTCTTTTGCCATGTTAATTTCCTTTCTTTCCTTCTTTTCCCTTCTTTTCTTTTTATTGATTTTATTTTCTTATTTTCATTGCCTTTCTTTCTTTCTTTCTTTTTTCTTACGTATGTTTTTATATATCTATCTTAGCACCTACTAACTCATTCTGCATTGTTTTTTCACTTTTTTCTTTCTTTCTATTTCTTTCCTTACAGCTTTCCTTTCTTAATTTCTTTCTTTCTTTCTTTTTATTTCTTTGTTCCTATTCGTTCCTTGCAGCTTTCCTTCCTTCTTTCCTTCCTTCTATTCTTTCTTTCTATTCTTTCTTTCTTACGTATGTATTTATATATATATATATATATATATATATATATATATTTATATGTTGTTCATAAAAGTTTACCTATCTTAGCACCTACTAACTCATTCTGCATTGTTTTTTTCACTTTTTTCTTTCTTTCTTTCTATTCCTTTTCTTACAGCTTTCTTTCTTTCTTTCTTTCTTTCTTTCTATTCCTTCCTTGCAGCACTCCTTCCTACCTTTCTTTCTTTCTTTCTTTCTTTCACTGCTTTTCACTCACTCTTTCTTTTTACCTTTTCCATTTTTTATTATTAATTTCTTTCCTTCTTTTTTGATTCCTGTTCTTTTCATTGGATTTGTTTTCTTAGATTGTTTTTCTTATTTTCATAGTCTTTCTTTTTTCTTTTCTTTTCTTTCTTTCTTTCTATCTTTCTTTCTTTCTTTCTATCTTTCTTTCTTTTAGTTGATTTTCATTTGTTCTTTCTTTTAAATGCCCCCCTTTCTTTCCGTTTCTTTACTTGTTTTCATTGTTTTCTCTCTTCACAATTTTCTTTTAATATTGATCTCTTGTCTTTACTTTCTCTTTTTTCCTCTCCTTTTATTTACATTGGATTTCTTTGTTTATTTTCATTGCCTTTCTTTCTCTTGCTTTCTCACTCTTTCTTTCTTTCTTTCTTTCTTTCTTTCTTTCCCACGTTTCCTCATTATATCCGCTATAAAGTTAAATTCTCCCTTTCTGATTCTAAGTATCTAAGTGTTGTTATTTCCAGACGCCGTTCTTTAAGGCCAACTAAAATCAAGAAATAGTAAAGTCAATCAGATAAACCGTCCTGCTCGCTTTGACAGATTAACGTCCTGAGAGCCACTCAAGATAGAGGTTTACTGATTAAGGTTATTGTAAATGCGTACGAGGCGGAAATAAGTCCAAATGATGAGGATATGTATGAATCCATTACGTGCTAATACCCTTGGGAAAGGCATGAATCCAACTCTTCCCCCCTGGTTCTATAGCCTTGGATGGCAACTGGTCTACCGCAGAAAGAAATGGCAACCTACTGCGGGAAAGATCTGCCGCGTCAATCATGTATCGAAAGATACATGATCGGCTAAGCATGTAACACGCATGGCACATAACTGAATCGAGTACGGTTGGGATGGAGCTGCCCGATCCTCACATCCTTATTCTATTGATTAAGAGGAAGTTCCTGCGAGACAGCCTATTTTCAGAGAACCGATACTTTGTCTTGAAGTCAAAGGGCAACCGTTACCTACCTTACATATCCTCATTATCTGGACTCATTTCCGCCTCGTACGCATTTACAACAACCTTAACACTCTAACTTGAGTGGCTCTCAGGGCGCCAATCTTTCAAAGCGAGAAGGATGTTTTATTTGACTGACTTTAATGTTTCTTGATTTTAGTTGGCCTTAAAGAACGGCTTAGGGAAATAATAACACTTAGTTACTTAGAATCAGAAAGAGAGAATTGAACTTTATAGCTGATATAATAAGGAAACAAAAGAAAGAAAGAAAGAAAGAAAGACAGGCAGACAGAGAAAATGTACAACATATCCGGTGAGCTTGGGTGAATAGATGGCAGGGCAGGTTATAGGAGATGGTAAAAAGACAAAATTTATTAAACGCTCCAGAAAGTTATTTTTTTAATTTTATTTGTTTAAGCGTTTCACCCCAAGCAAGGCGCGAGGCCACTAGCACGCAAGGGATTACAGAGTGTTGGAGCGAGAGCAAAGAGGAGTGATAGAGGAAATGATGAAGAGAAGGATAGGGGATAGATCAAGGCATCTGGAGACGTCGATTGACATTACATTTGAATAGTTGGAGATTATAGCTATCAGGGAAACAGAAAGAATGAAGGGAGTTCCACAGGCGAGAGGTGCGAGACATGAAGCTATTGGAGTAGAAGCGACGGCTACATTTAACAGTTTCGACAGTGAAAGGGTGTGAGCGATATGCCAGCCTAGTAGAACGCTTAAATTCATGAAGTCTGGGAACCGGCGAAAGTAGCTCCTCGGAGCAGTTACCGTGAAAGTATTTGTAAAAAAGACAGAGGGAGGCGACGGCACGTCTATGTGAGTAGCACTAGTACAGAGGCCAGAGAGAAAGAGACGGAGAGTTCCGGGAACCCCTTCCTAAACAAGAAACAAGGTGTGAGCCTCTACTCTTGTCCAAGAAAAGAGGGAGGAGTATTGACCGGACGGTAGGAAAGCCTACCTAATATTAACATATTGATTGTTATCCTAATCTTTGTCACATTCGCAACGTTTCGGCCGTTGTGCGCTCCGGCCTTCTTCAGGTGATATACGAACCGAACCCTTTATTTAGTCCACTCGGGTATATTGTTCTCGTTCCACGTGCCATGCCACTTCCGGATAACTCATTTTCAGTCAACTCTCCTCCAGTTTTTTGTTTACCTCCGCTGTGGTCAAGTATTGAACTCACAACTTGTTGGGTCAAATCACTGGATTACTTCAACCAACGCTATGGTCTATGGGTGCTTGGGGACAGTCCGGTCAATGTAAACAGTGTAAATAGTTACAGTACCTCAACTCAGAACTATTTTCAGATGCTACAGAATGTTGTGGAGAGCTACGATAATCCAGCCTCCTGAAGAGACGCGACAAGAAGAAGAAGAAGAAGAAGAAGAAGAAGAAGAAGAAGAAGAAGAAGAAGAAGAAGAAGAAGAAGAAGAAGAAGAAGAAGAAGAAACAGCAGCAGCAGCAGCAGCAGCAGCAGCAGAAGAAGAAGAAGAAGAAGAAGAAGAAGAAGAAGAAGAAGAAGAAGAAGAAGAAGAAGAATATGTCGAAGAAGAAGAAGA
>OZ038479.1:69906810-69914310 GCA_964036315.1 Acanthosepion esculentum
AATTAACAAACCAAGTAACCTCTTTTAGGGGATAGAAATCAAACGAAAAAAAAAATCGATTAATAAGAATTTTTGCCTGGGAGTATTTTAAAAAAAACTTTTACCCTCGGGTAAACGCATACAAATATAATTTTTCTTTTTAATTTGTTTCATAAGGAATGAATTTAAATGCTCATAAAATCAATATGCTAATATTTCTCTCGCAAAGCAATTAATGCACTATCATTCCATTCCTTAATCAACTCTTGTAGGGCGTATTTTCTCAATTCTTGCACCTGTTAACGAAAAACTGCCAAACTAGAAGCACCACAGAGCAGACCCCACGCTTTCTCCAGTCATAGGAGCTGTTAATGCTGTTTGCCGTGAATGTAGATTGCGACTCAGTTTCTCTCCATACCTAAAATATAAATAATACACAGGGTGATTGAAAAGTAACTCCCTGTTTTATATATGATGGACTCTCCCGTCTTGTAAAATTTACAGTTAGACGGGAGAGTCCATCATACATAAAATAGGGAGTTACTTTTCAGTCACCCTGTATACAATAGCCTAATGCATTAAAATATTAAGGTTCGCTTTCTGACCATGAGACCCGGGTTCGAATCTTACCATGGTCGATTTGTAAGAAAGGTGACTTCTTGATGTTAACGGTCATCGATACCAGTGAGCGGTATCTTTATAAAGTTCCTGAAAACCATTCCACGGTTTGACCCGAGCCTTGTGAGTGAAATTTGGTAGAGGGAACCCATAGGAGCCGTCGGTAACTGTGCTAGCACGAAGTCACAAGTGTTCGTGACCGAGGGTTTCAGCGTGTTAGCCTTGGTTGATCACGCTAGATAACGCGATCTCTACCAGAAAACTGTAACTGAGGTCCGCTCAGCGTAGTTTCAGGTGGCCTCTGTGGTTATTGAACGAACGCAAATGTGCCTGAGCAGGCGTCTCAGTGGAGATTAGCTAGCCGCCCTAGTAGACTTTGCATCCACGGTTCGAGTGACTACGCCATTTATAAAGTTTTAAAACGTGATTGTAAGTTCTGTCCCCGATCCGAGTCGTTTGTACTTGGAATCAGCGGAAACTGGGCGATCAATAACTGAGCAGTACTAAAAATAAGAAGCATCTTATGTAATTGTCCCGAGGTTTTTTCATCTTTAGTACCTAGACTTTCTGAATTTAAGCCCGATGCGGCAAAGTCACATTGTTTTACAGCTCGATGTAACTGTAAGTTCTATGCTAACAGTTTCGTCTATAGTACTTCTCGCTGGTGGAATTCACGTCCGGCTTCTTGCTTGCCAGTCAACTTGCTAGATTCTTACGCCAATCCTTTCGGTCTGATGCTTGGGCTTTCCATGTTTTCAGATCAAAGTTGAGACGTTTCAAATTGTCTTTCAGTTTGTCTTTGAAGCGTAAGATTGGACAGGCAACTGAACGCTTGGAGTTTGGTAGTTGTCCATACAGCATCTTTTTTGGAAGCCTTAGCTCACCCATTCTCACAATATTCTCATATATATATATATATATATATATATATATATATATATATATATATATATATATATATATATATATATATATATAATTTAGTTCTTGAAAATATATTTCAGTTGAGCACTGTTGAAAGAAAGACTAATTCTATTAACAACAGCCACCTGCGCTGATGCAAAGGTCTTCAGTAAAATGAATTTGGAGCACTCTGAGTGATTGGCGTTTGTTTACATTTGTAAAAACAATACGCAAGAATTAGCCGTTTCTCTCTGCCGAGTGAAGATGGCTCAGTGGTAGAAACTCTGGCTGATACCAAATCGGTTGGGTTTCGCACCTGGCTTGAGATATTCGGATGTCAAGTCGCACTGAGGAGCTGCGAATTACACACACATACACACACATTATTAAAGATCATTTTTATTTTTTCAATGCAATTGGGTGTATGCGCTGTGTTTATGTTTCAAGTGTTATAAAAAGTTATAAAAGAAAACACTTGTTCGAACATCAGAAAAATTAAATAAATTGTAGCATCTTGTTTGTCATTTTTAACGAAACATATATATATATATATATATATATATATATATATATATATATATATATATATAATTTAAATAAAAACAGGCCACTTTAAGGTTCCATGTAATAAATTATTTCACCACAGCCCTTTTAAAAGACCGCGGATCATCAGACTTTACTTCCAAAGTTTGAAACGAAAAATGAGAAGAAATTTACACATTTTTGACGGGCAGTACTATGTATATGTAAATTAACGAAGTGAGGAAGTGAGGGGGGAGAGACACATGATTGAGTTAGATGTAACATTTCTATTCTTTCAAATTAAAATCGTTTGAGGAAATCCAGACATTGACACATTAAATCGGTTAACTTAACGGAAGTTATATATTGATATGGAAGGGGGAGAGGAGAAAAAGGCATAAAGAGAGAAAGAAGTTATGAGAGAAAGTGTCATTAACTTTCTTTGGAATGAAATGCCCGAAATAGGCGTTGTTGTTTTGCTTTTACTTTGAGAGTTCATAAATATTATAATGTTTGATATAAGTTTGAATGTTTAAACAGTCTATAAGGAATTTAATTGTATGTTTGTTAAAGTTTTTTTTTAAAACTTTATTACAAAAATTTGGGGGATTTAATATGAAATAGTCGATTAGAAAAATATTCATAGAATTTACATTAAAATACTAAAATTTTATTTTCAAATATAAGTTTACTTCTAGTTGTAATTAATTATTAAGGTGATATCTCTATCAGTTTGAATTTTATTCATGAGTTCAATTAGCGACTATTTTTAGATTGGTAATTTCTCTTACTTAAAATTTAGTTTTTAAGTTAATACGGAATGATATTTGAAGGTAATATTGCAGTATATTATATATATATATATATATATTATATGCGCGGTAATTATTGGAAAGCGCTCAATATCAGAGATAGAGCTAACATATTTAGTTGGATTGATGTGAGTTTGTGAGCCTGGGTTTTAATTCAACTATATATATATATAAATATATATATATATATATTTATATATATATATATGAGAGAGAGAGAGAGAGAGAGAGAGAGAGAGAGAGAGAGAGAGAGAGAGAAAATTATTTACTAAGCTGGAATCAATGTTGTCTCTGAAGTCATGGAACCTGCAATAGTTGTGTAACCCAAAAATTTTACCCTCTCAGAATTCATATTACCACCTTAACCTAAAAAAAGAACATACTTTAAAAATCTTCAAGGGAAGTAACTCTGTAAAATTATTTTATAATTATTTCCCTTAGGATGTTGCGATTTAGTCGGCATTTTTAGGCTGGCTTTTCCTATTTGCAATTGTCAACAATTATTTAAAATCACTGTTTATGAATTTGGCAAAATTAAAATCCAAAACTACTTTTACTAGAAAAGCATTATGCTTGTTAGTGACAGGGAGAAACTACTTATATTTCCTACCTTTTCAATTTTACCAACACGTGTCATACCGCAAGGAACCTTATAAAGGTAAATCTCAAGATATAATTTTGTCACTTGTCTAATTTAAAATAAACGGTGAATTTCATCTGAATATCAAGAAACTGATTAGACAACTGGATAGGATGAGTATAAAAATAAGAAGACACAATATGTCTATATTATTCATTGAAACATGCTTGAATGAAATAAACTGCCCGACTGCATGAAATTAAGTGCGCTACTATCTCGGTGACACCCTTTTATGTCGAAACAGTTAAAGGCAACCGACTCGTCTAATCCAGTAGCTTCTCTAGAACTTCCCGGCAGTGGAACTCCCTTCCTCTTACTCGCTTCCCTGATAAATCCGAATATGCAAGTTTACTGTTTTAATGTTGTTTTACTGTCGACGTCAGACGTTTCGGTCTAGTAGGCCATCTTCAGGACATGGTTATTAGAAACATACTTAGGATTAGACGATGTTTCAGTCAACATGAAAAGATGATAGACACAAAACTAATCAGAAACAGAACAACTGAAATTCTAAAGTCAGCGTTCCTTTTTTTCGGATTCGGTCACGTTGGCGTCACGTTGGCGTCACGTTGGCGTCACGTTGGCGTCACGTCGGCGTCGCGCGGGTGATGCTGCGAAAAAGGCACTCCCAAGATAGAGACTTTATCTTAAAGCTTATAAGTACGTTTGTCAAGCATTAATCTTGCCAGGAAAGCGGGGATGTTAAAGTATTTACCGTACGTGAAATAGATATTATGCCTGCCTCATAAATCCGTCTAAATTTTTTATTATGAATATATTTTAAAATCTTCACAGAGTTAAAATCGAAATTATGATCAGTTAAACATCGTCTAATCCTAAGTATGTTTCTAATAACCATGTCCTGAAGATGGTCTACTAGACCGAAACGTCTGACGTCGACAGTAAAACAACATTAAAACAGTAAACTTGCATATTCGGATTTTGTTTTGTCTTTTCCATATTTTTCATCATATATATATATATATATATATATATATATATATATATATATATATATATATGTGTGTGTGTGTGTGTGTGTGTGTGTGTGTGTGTGTGTGTGTGTGTGTGTGTGTGTGTTTGGGAGTATGTGTGTCTCGTGTGTGTGTGAAAACTAAACATTAGAAAATATAATTTAGAATACAAACATTGAAAAATATTAACAACAAACCCCTTGAAAGAATTGGGAGAAAGTACTTCGGAGAAATACCATTAAGGAACTATTGTGTAGCCACTCCGTCATTTCAAAAATAAAAATTAAAGATCATTAGAAAAACATATAAGATTTTCCTTGCCTGACACATTCAATGAAACATGTATAAAAGAAAGTTTGCTGCAGTATATATATATATATATGTTTTTGAACAATAAAAAAATATTAAAAAATAAAATTTTCAGGCACATTGGGTTGTATATTAATATTTTTTAGCGTTATTATTTCAATTAGATTCCTCGACTAGTTTCGGACAGCATGGCCATCATCAGGAGAGAAAAAAATTGAGTGAGTAGCAGTGAACTACAGAAATGAATATCTTGATGGAGAAAATGAACTTCATCTGTAGTTTTCATTTGTTTTTTTTAATATTTTTAACATGAATTTTGGAAAAACCTTGTGTTGGTCAAACAGTCTCTTTTAAGTTGTTATTTAAGATAAGAGCTGGATTGATTCATGCTGCTCTGAATTCCTTTGGTCATTTTGACAGATTTATTGGTTTCTGGAAAGGGGATGTATCGCAGTTAAGTTTGTGTGTGTGTGTGTGTGTGTGTTATTTTGTTCTTAGGTAGTGAGTGAGTATGATGTGTGTAAGTGTGTATATTAGTATGGGTGTGTGTTATCATTTAGCTCTTTAGCGAGTGAGTGAGTATGATACGTGTAAGTGTGTATATTAGCAAGTGTGTGTGTGTGTGTGTGTGTGTGTGTGTGAGGCCTCAATACCTTAGCAAGCATGTCTGTCTTGTGTGGGTGAGAAATGTGGACAGGTCCTCATCTTAAATAAAAACTTAAAAGACACGGTTTAGCCAACACAAGGACTGACCAAAATTAATGGTAAAAAGATAAATAAATGAATTAAAAAACAAATGGAAACTGTATATATATATATATATATATATATATATATATATATATATATATATATATATATATACATTCCCTTACGTGCTAATATCATGGTATATAATCCAAGTGGATCCTAGTAATATGAAAATCCACAAAAAAAAAACATCTCGATGTATTTCATTTAATTTAAACAAAGCAATCTAATTAATAATAAAATAAATTCTTTTACCCCAGGTGGGGAATAGGTTATTTTGGATTTCGGAGACGACGAAAGTGGTCCCCTTTCTTTTCAACCCCACTGTGAAAAGAGAGACGACCATTTTTGTCGTCTGTCGAAATACCCTATTTCCCACATGAAGTAAAAGGATTTGTTTGATTATCATATACATACATACATACATACATACATACATACATATGTATATGTGTACATTGGATGCTGGTGTTAATAAAATGATATTCGATGTAATATAACTGAGCCAAAAATTATCTATTAATAAATATACATTTTTCCTCACCAGAGGCACAACTTGGAGTGCCATATGTTAATGTTTGTTTCTTTGGTTTGAAATATTTCCATAGCATATTTGTAAAAATGTTTGGCTTTATAATTCCATGAAATCAATAAACAAATTATACGACATCGCCTTCCTCCTAGAATCAAAGATAAGTAACTCTTGTATGCTTGGCACCTGTTTTATTTTATCGATGAGTTACCTCCCCTATATTGTCACATTCATTTAAAAGCGCAAATTAATTTGTTTTTTGAATGGCTTTATTTTATAGTTAACATATGACGAGGCTTAGCATAATATGGGACAATATATGAAAATTATGTTTTCCTAAGTGAAATAAAAACCAACAGTTTAGAGATAGACAACTGTTTACATAGTAAAATCAACTAAGATATAGGAATATATATATATGGCACACTTAGATAAATAGATAGATAGGCATATATATATATATATATATATATATATATATATATATATATATATATATATATATATATATATATATATATATATATATGCTGATGAGTCGCAAATATAGGACGAAACGGCCGTCCAGTGCTTTCTGCATTCTGTTGAGGTTTCTTTCAGACTCAATGAATTACTTAATTATAATTATCAAATCCTCGTAACAATTTCTATTATATATATATATATATATATATATATATATATATATATATATATATATATATATATATATATATATATATATATATGTGTGTGTGTGTGTGTAAGCAAATATGTGGATGTAGATCCGACGGTATGATGAAGATGTGGAAAAGAAAAAGCAAAATCCGAATATGTGAGTTTACTGTTTTTTTTAAACAAAAACAAAATTAAAAAAAAACAGTAAACTCACATATTCGGATTTTGCTTTGTCTTTTCCACATTTTCATCATATATATATATATATATATATATATATATATATATATATATATATATATATATATATATTATTTTATAAGCTCAGTACTTATTGGAAAGTGCTCACTATCAGTGTTAGCGCTAACTTGCTCAGTTGTATGGATAAGAGATTGTGACCCTGAGTTTCACGCTATTGCGATTATCAGACAAACTGGCTTATTTATTAGAAAATGGATATATTTATGCTTGTTTATGTTTGATTATATTTGGTGGTGGGAGGGGGAATTCTCTTCTGTGTCTCATATACACAGGCATACATACATACAGGTGTACGCATTTTAGTTCCCGTAAACACACCCATATAAACGTATCTTCTCTAACACAATTAGTACTGCTTTTTACTATTGTCATTGTTTTTATTATTATTATTTTCCACTGGCGAAAAAAACAAAAAACAAAAAAAACAACATTTTTTTGCATCGATAAAAAAACCCTTCGTAAGTTGTGGGCTGTATTCGTGAGAACAATTTTTTATATTTTTTTTAAGGCATGGACTTCCCGGAATCCCTTCAATAAATCTAC
>OZ038479.1:69921810-69929310 GCA_964036315.1 Acanthosepion esculentum
TCGACAAAACGACAGCTTTGTACACTTGGATTTTAGTGCAAAGCTTTATTTCCCTTTTGTCCCACAACCTATGACGCATATAATAATAATAGACTCTCCCGTCGGTTCCGACGTATGAGAAGCGGACAACTTAACCGATTGATTCAGTTATGAATTTTCTGCGATAATCTTAAGTGGCACTTAAGACCTGCAAGGGATTTGCAAAGGAGGCCGCACATGTAGCAAGAGTGAGGATTGTGTGATGAGGTCACTATTAGATTGGATGACCTTTTTAGATCATGCTCTCGGTTCTTGAAGACGATTCAGGCTAGCGGATTGAAAACTGCTAAGTCCACTAAAACACGTGGATCTCCATTATACCCGCTCCAAGGCTAAGCGCTCGAGGGTGTTATGAGGTATATTGCCAGCTGACAAGTTGGTCTTCAGCTTGTCTTTGTATCTTAGCCATGGACGTCCTACAATCCTGTAGCCCTGATCTAACTGGCTGTACATTAGGATCTTGGGTATCCTGTCATGAGACATTCTCAAGACATAAATAGTCCATCGAAACTGAGACTGTATGAGGGAAGGCTCCAATATTATACCTGTTAAACAGGTCTACATTGGATGTCCTGTCTTGAAGTCTATATACATACATACATATATATATATATATATATATATATATATATATATATATATATATATATATATATATATATATATATATGAATAGATATGATCACACATTGAGTGATGCTGTTAATAAGATAGAACTCGATATAATATGACAGAGCTATAAATATTAATAAATATACATTTTTTACGGCCCCAGTTAATTTCATGCACAACTCACCCATCAGGTGCTGAATTGATATTGGCTATTACATAATTTAAATATGTTATACACACACACACACACACACACACACACACACACACACACACACACACACATATATATATATATATATATATATATATTAATTTGAATCCTTTTAAGTCCACCAATTAATTTCTGGGTGGCTGAAAAATTTAAATATATATATATATATATATATATAAATATATATAAACAATAAATCAATAACAAGAAAAATTGCCGAGGAGCAAAGTTAGTTAAAATAATAGCGGTGTTACAGAAAAACCCGCCCATTTGACACACCGTTTTTTTTTTGGTGGACACGAATGTCAAACATTGCCGATTATTTTTTTATAGAAGAAATAGCTAAGATATAACTGTTGAATAAAACATTATAAGCGCAATCTATTTTTCATTCAAGGCCGAGCAATTGCTAGAATGCTTTTATATGTTTTCCTTGCAAGCTTCCCTGTGGAGGTTAATACCACATCTATACCGTCCTAGTTGTTACTGCTGCCGGTTTTGCAGCAAACAGCTTTCCCGGGGTGGAGTCGAAGGTACCAACGGAAAACCGCTTTGGACTTCGTCTACGCAAAACCGTTCGACAAAGTACGTCGCAAATATCTGTTAAATCGGCTCAGCAATTTTGTCACATCCGAGAAAGACAATAAAATAATCAAGAATCTATACGGGCAGCAAACCGCCTGCATACGTACAGAAAATAGTTTCAGCAGATATACAAAAATAGAAATGGGTGTAAGACAAGGAGGTGTCTTCTCACCGGGCTTATTCAACCTATACAGCGAGGCGATTCTGAGAGAATTAGACGTCCTACCAGGATTCATTATTAGTGGCCACAATCTTAACAATATAAGATATACAGATGACACAATGCTGATAGTTGACACAGAAAGGAAACTAAAAACCTCCTTCAGAATTTAGCGAAGAAAAGCGGGAAGAAAGGACTAAGCAAAAACTTTAAGAAGGCAGAATGCTCAAATGATGAGCCTAAAATATAAATTACGCCTTGAGGATACTAAAATCAAGCAGGTATAGAGATTTAAATATCTGGGAAGTGTTCTAACAGAGAGCGGAAAGTGTGACACTGAGATCCGAAGACAATTCAGATGGGCAAAGTTGCCTTCCAAAAGCTAAGCCGAGTATAAAATGACAGAAAAAATTCGTTGGAAACACTGAAAACGTGCTGTACTGTTACGTGATATCTGTCCTCCTGTACGGCAGTGGGTGCTGGATAATCTCCTCAAAGATGAGGAAGAGACTTGAAGCAACAGAAATGTGGTTCAACAGAAAGATGCTGAGGATGCCATGGGCCGAAAATGTGAGTAATAATGCGGGTTTGGAGAGAATGGAAACAAAAAGGAAACTTTTACTTAAGAAGCAGTTGAGATTTCTGGCGCACGTAATGAGGAAGGGGGACTTGGAAAATCTGATACTCACGTGACAGATTGAGGAAAAGAGGGAGAGAGGAAAGCAGCTCCTAAATATACTTGATGGGCTTGAGAAAAGGGTTTGGGAGAAATAACAAGAAAATTACGGTTGTGATGGAGATCATTTCTCTACAAGTTTGGACCCGGCCGTCGGACGAAATACATAGAAAGACTCCTACATCAAGAGGAGTAGCAGCAGGAGCAGTAGCTTTTGCTGGAAACAGTTAGTCATTCACGGCTGAACATTCTCTTCCCTCATTTTTATTCTACATTATGTTTCCCTGTACCAAAGGGTATTAAACCTGTTGTTAAACCACTTCCGGTTTTCTATTGTTGTTTTTGATAACTCGGTTACAACACTTATTAAGAGCCACAAGTGATACTTATATGGCACAGGGATTTCGTCCCGGCGCTGGTAGTATCACGGCTACGACTAGCTTGGACCGGCTCTGGCCTGGACCAGCTATGACAAGCCAAGACCAGCGATGACTAGCTTAGACCAGCTCTGACCAGCTTGGACAAGCTGAGACCAGCGGCCCGAGTGAAAACACTCGAGTCCCCACGTTAAAAACCGACCTTGTTTCACAACCTGACTCAGTGGGGGGGTCAAGTAAATACACTTATTAAGAGCCACAAGTGACAGTGTGGAGGGCCATGATCCCCTGAAGGGACACGGCACATAAAAGAAGAAGGTTGGTTACTTGAGAAGCAAGAAAGTAAACCGGAAGAAAAGAAAATAATGGTGGAGGTGCGAGGAAAATAAGAAGCGGTCCGAACAAAAATAATGGCGCGGTGTAGGGGTGGGGGAGTCGAGAAAAGATGGATTTACGAGTTTCCAAAAGGTAATTGCGAAGAAAACGCAACGACTTCGGTTGCAGCTTGAACTCTCCCCCGGCTGACTTACACACGCCGATGAACGCTGCGCAACGCGACCACCTAACCGCTAAAATGGGTTCTCATTATATTACATATCTCGTCCGGTTTACTTCCACTGTCCGACGACACGACTTTGCTCGGCGAAGGGTAACAAGCTTCTCGCTATCTGACTGCACGTTACTCATAAGCTGTCACAAATTTATCAAATCATTTTCAAATACGTGCCTGCCGAGATTGCTCGTTTATCTGGATTCGCCTGATGAAATAGTTGTCAACTAAAACCGAGAACATTTCTTTTTTTCGCAAATAAATTCGTTGCTTCATTATTCAAAGAGGTTTCCTTCGATTTCCTATGACTTCAAGCATCTCTGCGTTGTGCAATATTTAGCGAGGCCAGTTTTTGGTTGGCCCATTAATTCTGACCAGTGAGTTCGACCCCTATACGATATCACATATAACAAGGGCACCTCGGCGTTGGATAATAAGGCAGATGGATTTTTGGAACCGTGATACTGCACTCAATTTGAAAGTTCGGGTTTACATGATTAATAACGACACTATTTTTTTTAAATCGTTACTGTTTTGTTTTTTTAGGAAACGAGTTTACAGGTTCAAAATCGTAGCGTTGGAATTTGATTCCAGTGATCAGCAAAAGCCTTATAGTACCGCCTTATAAAATTTATAATTTACTGAAACTTTACAAATTGTATATGGACAAGATGCATAGCACAAGCACATTATGGCTATTATTACCTTCATTTAATTTAAATGGAAATTATACTGAATAATTCAGCTATACTATGATATAATATGTTATACAATGTAGTAGTTTTAGTGTGATTTTCAATAAACAATTCAAATTTAAAACAACTTATAATTTACGCCCAGTAGTATTATGTTTTTATTAATTATGACCTAAGAAATGACCTAACAAATCTTATTCATTGAGTAGCCTTTTTTGTACTCTTTTACAATTTTGTTACAGTTTTTACTTACCGAATATAGTAAAACTACTACGCATTTTGCTTGTGGTGATTGATAATTAGAATTTTGGTTTGAATATATTTTCCATTCAGTTTTGAATGATTGATAGATTAGGACAGGTCGATAACACCCGGTTTGAAAGCTGGGGTTTCACAGAAATAACAACGACACAAAATATTTGTTTCAAAATCGTTACCGTTTTTTGAGGAATCGATTTTAAAGTTTAAGTTTATGTTCAAAATCGTCGAGGTGATCAGTGAAATCCTTATATATGGACAAGATGCATGACACAAATATATTGTTACGACCTTCATTTTCTTTAAAGGGTGATTATACTGGAGTAAATTTTGCCGTCTTTTTTAAGAAACGGGCTTAAAGTTTATGTTTATGTTCAAAATCGTAGCGTTGGAATCTCAATCCTGTCATCAGCGAAAGCCTTATAGCCCGGCCTTATAAAATTTATAAGTTACTGAAACTTTACAAATTGTAGATGGGCAATATACATACCACAAACACATTATTACTAAGTTACTGTGCCATCAAATAAGACCATCATTTATTTCAAAGGGAAGTTATACTGAACAATTCACTCATATTATGATGTAATATATTATAGAGTGCTGTAGTGTTAGTGTGATTTTCAATAAACAATGCAGATTTAAAACATTTTGGCTTGTAATTTGTGCCAAACAGTATTATCGTGTTATATACACTTTTATCTATTTTTTTTTGTTTTTATTAATTATGATCTAATTGTATTGACACATTCCCTCTCATTTACTGGGTCAAAATGTTCCACTTTTTTAATGTTGAAAGTCATGATTTTGCATGTAATTCCAAATATGAACCACGATCTCATAAGAGAAATAAACAAATCTAGTCACATTAAAAAAGTTTTTTTTCCCTACTAATTAACTCATAGCTGGGGGAGAAGAGGTGGATTCCCAATGGCATTTTCATGTACGTGAATATAACGAATCCGACTGGAATAGACATTTGACTCTACGATATCAAAAAAAAAAAGAAAAAAGAAAAAGAAAAAAGAGCTTTTATATATATCTATAAGTCTACTATTCGTCCATGCTTAAAATATAGCTGCCACATATGGTCCGGTGTCATTGCTATTTACCTTGAGCTTCTTGATAAAATTCATAATGTATCAGCAATATTATTGGTCCTGATCTGGTGTTTCGGCTTCAGTCACTTTCCCACCACCATAATGTAGCTTCCCTGTGCCTTATTTCTATAAATACTTTCACGGTAATTGTTCGGATGAGCTCCTCGCTGTGGTACTTAGAATATTTTTTTAAATTTAAACGCAGTATTGACACATTCCCACTCATTTAATGGGTCAAAATGTTCCGCTTTTTTACTGTTGAAAGTCATGATTTTGCATGTAACGCCAAATATGAACCCGGATCTCATAAAAGAAATAAACAAAGCTAGTCACATTAAAAAAGTTTTTATTCCCCAAAATTGTCGAAGATAAAACATCGAAAATATATTGGCTCAAAGTAGTTCTCCTTTTAATGAAGTTTATTCAAGATAGAAAGATAGAAACTCCAGAAACAGCTTACGATTGCGCAGTAGGGCAGATCGATTTTTGAATCATAGTATCGCACTCTAGTTAAAAACTAAAAATTCCTACATGATAAATAAGAACACAAAATATCTTTTTTCCACATCGATAATGTTTTTTGAGGAAATTAGTTTAAAGATTATGTTTAGGTTCAAAATCGTAGCGTTGGAATTTCATTCTGGTGATCAATAAAATCCTTGTAGCACAGCCTCATAAAATTCATAATTTACTATCTTATAATTTGTGCCCAGCAGTATTATGATTTTATATACACTTTTATCTAGTTTTGCTTTTGTTGTAACCTAGTGAAAGTTACTGAATAAAATAATCAACCGATGGTTGGTAATGAACGACAATACTTAGGACACGAACAACGCATATAAGATTCGCCAGCGGCGCGTAGAAGAAGTATTCAACTGCTAAAAGTGAGTCAAGTGAATTCCACAATGAATCTTCAACTGCAGGATAGCTACCAACCGCCACACGCGGCCAGATGTGGCACAAGGCCGAATTTAATGTGAGGTATCCAAGCCCGTAGGCTAGGCCAAAAATTCCCCGTCGACTCTGTATAACACGGGTTCGGGTAGCTACTTCGTGAGACCAGGTTCTCCCGTTCTACATAGGCTCGTCTGGGGATCTTCTGTACTCGGAGGTAGAGAGTTTAACCAGCACAGCTGGAGACGAATCTCCAACTGTAGGATATCTACCAATCGCCCAACGTGGTCCAATGTGGCACAAGGTCGAATTTAATATGGGGTATCCAAAAATTCCCCATAGACCCCGTATAAAACGGGGTCGGGTAGCTGTGCCTTCTGGACATAACCTCGTCTGGGGATCCTCTCTGTCTGGATCAGAGAGTTTGCCAGCACAGCTGGAGACGAATATTCAACTGCAGGATATCTACCAACCGCCCCACGCGGTCAGATGTGGCACGACCGAATTTAATGTGGAGTATCCGAGCCCGTAGGCTAGGCCAAAAATTCACCGTAGACCCCGTATAAAACAGGGTCGGGTAGCAGTTTCCCGAGACGAGATTCTGTCCTTCGGCATCACCTCGTCTGGAGATCATCTCTGCCCGGAGGCAGAGAGTTTGACCAGCACAGCTGGAGATGAATCTCCAACTGCAGACCAACATACAGTATTTACTACTGTATTTATATGAATGGAGACATACCCATTATCGTCCGTAGGTATGCTACAACAATTTTTTATTAATTACTAGACTACCCGTGACCAGATGGGTCATTGATTATAAAACATTGAAGTTGATTTCAATATTCCATTGAAATAAAAGTTAATTTTATTATGATTCAGTTAATATTTCAGTTCCTTCTTGTCATCATTGGTCTGGTATACAAGTTCATGTTTAACGTTTTACTGATTGTTTACAGCATCTAATAGGAAGAGAACTTCCGGGATAAAGTTGAAATTTAAATCAGATTAACTTAAAAATAGGTTTTAATATGCCAAAAATATTTAAAAATCATATTCACTTGAAAATATTTTTTAAATATGCAAAAAAATATTTTTAAATACTGAAAATAGTGTTTTATTAAAGAAAGCAGAAATAGAAACAATTGCTCTACAAACAACTGGACGAAACGGCAAAGCGGGATCTCTTTGTGTCTGTCTTTAATTTGAAAATATTTTAATTAAAAAAAATGTCTGTTTGAAGAAAGTTAAAATAAAATTATCTACTGTATAAACAAATCGTATCTTATTCACTTAGATTAACTTAAACCATTATGCGCCAGACGGACAATATGGACAGA
>OZ038479.1:69934310-69949310 GCA_964036315.1 Acanthosepion esculentum
TGCGTGATTGCCATCTTGAAATTCCTTTTCTCTTTGTTGTCGCAGAGAGTTCTGATCAAAGGCCATAACTTGGTCCCCATTTAGGAGGAGAGTTAGATTCTTAGTATGATGTTCGAGGGCTTGGAGAATTTGATACTCACAAGACAATGAAGACAAGAGGTAAACATTGCATAACCTACTTAATAAGTTTGAGTCATTGGATGGCGGAGCAATGTTTAGGAGAGATAACAAAAAGAAAAGAAATATTAAGAGTTATAGGAAATGGTGGAGAGCCATGATAGCCAAAGCTCTGAAGGGATACGGTGCATAGGAGAAGATTGTACAAAGATGAAAACAATTTGAAATCTGACAGGGACCAACATTCAGATTCTAGGAATTTGAAAATTATCACCACAGATTACTTTATGGAAAAACTTATTTCAGAAATAAAAATAATAAAGTTGACATTTTTTATCATATTATTACTTTGGTGCATAATTATCAGGCGTTTTTCAAACAATATTTATATATTTATTATGACAAATATATATATATATATATATATATATATATATATATATATATATATATATATATATATATATATATATAACGTCTCCACTTAATCTCTAAAATGTTTTTAATATTTAATTCTCTTTTTCTCCCTTATTAGAAATAGATACGTTTACACACCTCCTCTGTCTTTTAAACATGTGTAAAGGTTTATCTCTTCCTTCCTGTTCAGAATTTTCTTTTTTTTTAGTTCCCTCTGAAGTCTTTTCCTTCTGTTTCACTTCCAGTAGCCCCCCCTCGCATCTTAGTGGCATTATTGCCTTGTTTGGGGTGAACTGATTAAAAAAAAGAAGAAAAAAATTCATCATTCTCGAGGATCTTCTGCCAGCGATCAGCCAGCATCTTATTGAGAGGAATAGGCCATAGTCACTGGGAGCTGTATCGGGACTGAATGGTGAATGCGGAAGAATCTCCGCCCATCTGTTTGAACTTCTTCTTAGTCAACCTGGTAGCGTGTGGCATCGCGTTGTCTTGCTGAAACAAAGCCCGATCTTGATTGATTAAAGCAGGGTACTCCTTCTTTAGTCTGACGTACACACGGTCTAACTGCTGACACTATATTTGATTGCGCGACCGTGTGGAACAATCACGAAATGCAGTCCTGCTTGGAAATTCCATCAGACAGAGATCAAGATGTGTTGTTTTCTTTCGGCTTCGTAAGAGAGTCAGGACTTTTTGACCAACATAGTAAGGCGTAGTGAGCTTGATAAGTGTACAGTTTTACTATCTGACTTTTCTAATGAATTAAGTTAAATAACGTCGTTACGAGTTCTACGACTCTAAAATACAATCTGCTATTTTAACGTAAAATATTTGAGCTTAACAACTGTAAATGGCAATCACAAGCATTGAATGCAGGTTATTAATTAAAAGAAGTAAGGGGGTACAAATGAAAAGATTTAACATTGACAAATTCTTTTTTTTTTCGATTTCCCTGATGTAGAACTTAGACACGTATAAAGGGTATCGACTTCTCTTCCTTCTCTTGCCTTTACTCCTTCCTTTTTCGAACTGAAACAAAACAGCGTCTCTGATATGTCTTTTCCTTTTTTCCCCTCGCCTCAGAAAGGAAAGGTCCATTATTTATGAGGAGTTGGCAAAGCATACTCTTAAAGTTGTTTTTGAGCTCTTCCAACACGGGCGATGTTAGCCTTGAATTGAACAGAGTGCACAGGATCGAACTGGATGGCGTAACCCTGACGCCCGAAGGAACAGTGACGTTTGTGGTCAACCGACGTAACAACATCAATGAGGCCCGTGAACAAAGGACGGCAGTAGTAGAAGCAACCAAACATCTAAGCGAGTTTCCGATTTCACATTGGGAACGTCTTTGCCGGTTGTTGCCGTATTGGACTCCACAGTTACCTTCGAGTTCGCCGCTTCATGTAGATGTCATTGTCGAACTGAATTCATGAATGCTAATCATTAAGTGGGTAGAAATGAAAAGATTTGAAATTCGCAACTTTTTTCCGTTTCACTGAAACAGCCGTTAAAGATTTCTTCCTTCTCTTATTTCTTTATTTCTTATATTCATTTATTTTCTCAGTGAAACCAAGTAGCGTCTCTGATATATGTTTTGTTTTTCGCATCAAGCTAATTTGAGAAGTGGGTACAAATGAAAAGATTTAAAATTGATAACTTTTCCATTATTACACTGAAACAGCCGTTAAACAGTTCTATCTACCTTTCTTTCTTTCTTTCTTCTGTTCAATTTCTCAGTGAAACCAAGTAGCGTCTCTGATATATATTTTGTTTTTCGCTTGAGGCTATTTTGAGAACAGGGTATAAACGAAAAATTTTTAATTTGATAACTTTTTCCATTTCATTGCAACAGCCGTTAAACAATTCTATCTTCCCGTCTTTCTTTCTTTCTTTCTTTTTTCCTTCCTTTCAATTCTCAGTGAAACCAAGTAGTGTCGCTGATATATGTTTTGTTTTTCGCTTGTAGCTATTTTAAGAAGTGGGTACAAACGAAAAGATTTAAAATTGTTAAATTTTCCATTACACTGAAAAAGCCGTTAAACAATTCAATCTATACCTCCTTCCTTCCTTCCTTCTTTCTTTCTTTCTTTCTTTCTTTCTTTCTTTCTTTTATTCATTGTCTTAGTAGCGCGGCTCTGATATGCATTTTCCGTATTCCATCAATCAAAACTCAACAGTCCATTATCCATGAGGTATTGGCAGAGTAGAACTGGCGAAGTGGGGAGAGACATGCATAATTATTATATGATAAGGAAAAGGAAGCTGGGGCGAACCATTATCGCCCACGTCCTGAAGGAAGCCGGAAAGAAGTAAAGAAGGAGGAGGAGAAGAAGAAGAGGAGGAGAAGAAGAAGAAGAAGAAGAAGAAGAAGAAGAAGAAGAAGAAGAAGAAGAAGAAAAGAAGGAGAAGAACTTAACTAAAGAACAACCAGATTTATAATAATAATAATAATAATAATAATAATAATAATAATAATAATGAGAAGAAGAAGAAGAAGAAGAAGAAGAAGAAGAAGAGTAAGAAGTAGAAGTACTTAACTAAGGAACAACCAAGTTTATAATAATAATAATAATAATAATAATAATAATAATAAGAAGAAGAAGAAGAAGAAGAAGAAGAAGAAGAAGAAGAAGAAGAAGAAGAAGAAGAAGAAGAAGAAGAAGAAGAAGAAGAAGAAGAAGAAGAAGAAGAAGAACTTAACTAAGAAACAGGAGTGTTTTTAATAGGAAGAGTTTATGTTCGAGTTTCGGAGACGATACAGATGTTAACATTTTCTAATCGTTTTTGCGATACAACGTCACCAGGACCAGAAGGGAGCAAAAGTGAATTCGAACTTTCTATACCACTAATGAGTCACGAGGCTAGCTCCACGAAGCATTGATCTATAGCAGGCGCCATGAATAAACGTTTCGCAAAGAGAAGAGACTATAAAAGGGAGAGCGGGAGACAGGGGAATCTATACGGTTATTAACACATTTTATGACATGCCAATGCGGAATTCAAGCGATACGCATTGACGTATGTCCATTTAGATTTCTTTCGTGATAAATCACTTTATTTCCCGGAGTGCAAGCGTTTACTTACTTACTGTCTGACTTTATCTATCTATCTATCTATCTATCTATCTATCTATCTATCTATCTATCTATCTAAAATTCTCTTCATCTATCTATCTATCTATCTATCTATCTATCTATCTATCTATCTATCTCATTCTGCTTTTATCTATTTTTATCACATTCTGCTTTTATCTACCTCATTCTGCTTATATCTATTTCTAATTATGCTTTTATCTATCTATCTATCTATCTATCTATCTATCTATCTATCTAAAATTCTCTTCACCTACCTATATATCTATCTATCTATTTATCTATCTTTCTCATTCTGCTTTTATCTATTTTTATCACATTCTGCTTTTATCTACCTCATTCTGCTTATATCTATTTCTAATTATGCTTTTATCTATCTATCTATCTATCTATCTATCTATCTATCTATCTATCTATCTATCTAAAATTCTCTTCACCTATCTATATATCTATCTATCTATTTATCTATCTTTCTCATTCTGCTTTTATCTATTTTTATCACATTCTGCTTTTATCTACCTCATTCTGCTTATATCTATTTCTATCTAATTATGCTTTTATCTATCTATCTATCTATCTGAAATTCTCTTCACCTATCTATCTATCTATCCAATTCTGCTACTATCTATCTATCTATCTATCTATCTATCTATATATATATATATATATATATATATATATATATATATATATATATATATATATATGAAGAAATATAGTCTTAAAGTGTGCTATATTTATGGGATAAAGTGCTCAATATCAGAGATAGAGCGTGTGTAAATATAAAAGTGAACATAGAAGTCAACACTTAGAGGCGACAGTCTGTTTCATGCTAGTGGTTAAATAATAGCAAACAAAATTGCCACTTCCTACAATTAGACATAAAGAATTTTACCCATCCATAACAGAACGTACGTTAGATAAGGCCATCAACTTAGCTCAGGAACAAATAATAATAAAACCAAACGAAATCGACATCATTAAGCACTCCCGTAAATCATTACTATTTCACCACGAAGAAGCATGGATAAAGAAAGATGGGATATTTGACACTACAAAACACGATAAAATCAGCAGATAATGAAGAAGTAGGAGTAACCGAAGGACCCTGGAAACAAAGAAATTATGTACACAAAATGTCTTTCACAAATAGTGAATATGCGAACAGCACAATGCTTTCTAAGTATATCTGGGAAATAAAAAACAAAACGCACACCACACCAAAAATAACTTGGAAAATAAGGAAAAATCATCAGCCTACAACAACCTATCAAAAACTTGCAAACTTTGCTTGGAGGAAAAAATAGCTATCGTTACCTTCCCAGACCAAAATAAATTATTAAATAAAAGATCCGAGCTAATCTCAAAATGTAGACATGAAAACAAATTTTTACTACGTAACTTAAAATAGAAAAATAAATAAATATATAAACAAACAAAATGACAATAAAATAAGTAAATTAATCCAAACAAATTACCAAACCACACCTGTTAGAATAGGCGAAATAGAATAATAAATTAAGGAACAAGATCAATAAAGTAAATAATGAACAAATTATCAAACTGTTATGAACAAAAAATTAAACTACAAAAATCAAAACAAAAAATCGGACGGAAAATAGCTATAACTGTTATATAACGATGAAAAAATGAATAAAAAATAATATACTGCGTTACTTAAAAATCGAAAACCCAAAAGAGAAATATACAGTGTAACAAATAAATAACAACAAGTATAATAAATTGATCTAAATACATCCAAATATATAAATAAACTAACAACCGATACCGACAAACTAGCCGTTTAGAAAAAACAAATAAAGATAATCAACCCAAATAAATAAATTAAAAACTGTTCCCACCAAAATAATAGTCAGAACAAACCACAACATTCAACCCCCAAATTCAACAAATAGCTTTAATCAATGACAAATAAACAAATATATAAGATAAAAAAATAAAAATGAAAAATAAATGAAAACAAGCAAAACGATTTGACCCAAATAAATAAGCAAATAAACGACTTCCGGTAAATGACCGACATAATAGACTACCAACAATAAGCTGTATAAACAACTTTTTACTACGTTAATAAAAAACACCGATCAAAACAAAATATAAATAAATAAATATATAAGATAAAAAAAACAAAACAAAACAAAAAAAACAAGCAAAATAATTTGACATAAATAAATAAACAAATAAGCGACTTCCAGTAAAAGTAACCGCCAAAATAGATTACCCACAATGCACCACTGACCCTTATATATAAATAGCCGAGAAAAATAACAGCACTAGTTGCCTGACGATTGCACTAGCATGAAACAGACTGTCGCCTCTAAGTGTTGACTTCTATGTAAACTTTTATATTTATATATATATATCCCATTCTGCTTATATCTATCTATCTATCTATCTTGACTGATATGACTCAAACTATTGTGAGATAGTATCTTTTTTTTCTTTTTCTGTGCCATGTCCTTTCAGGACGTAGGCGATCATGGCTCTTCACGTACCTCTATCCCTTGTAGCTCTCAATAAATTTCCTTCTGCCACTTCCCCCAGCCGACGTTCTGCCATCCACTTGCTTAAGCCTGTCAGATATGTCATGCGTTGCTTTCCCTTGTCTCTCTTTCCCTCTATTCGACATGTGAGTATCAGATTCTCCAGGCCTTCCTTTCTCATTACGTGTCTCAGAAACTTCAGCTGCCTCTTCCTGATGTCCAGTATAAACCTTTTCTTTGTTTGCATCTTCTCCAAGACCTCATCGTTGCTCACTCGCTCGGTGCATGTTATTCTCAAAATCCTTTTACTCTTTCGGCATGAACCATATTCTAAAATCTCACCAAAAGACTAAATGTTAAATATTTGTGGAGAAGGAATTCTCAGAATCATCGACGACTTTTTAGCACCCCTATATATATATATATATATATATATATATCTATTTTGAACAATAAAAATTATTTAAAAAATTAAAATTTTCAGACACACTGGGTTGTAGATTAATATTCTTTCGTTTTTATTATTATTATTATTATTATTTCATTTAGATCCCTCGACTAGTTCCGGCCAACATGGCCATCATCAGGAGAAAAAAATATTTCTGCTTGCTGGTAGCAGTGAACTACAGAAATGAATGTCTTCATGGAGAAAATGAACTTTTGTCTGTAGTTTTTATTTGTTTTTTTTTTATCTTTTTAACATGAATTTTTCAACATTCCTTGTGCTGGTCAAACAGTCTCTTTTAAGTTGTTATTTGAGATAAGAGCTGGATGGATTCATGCTGCTTTGAATTTCCTTGGTCAGTTTGGCAGTTTTATTGGTACCTGGAAATGGGGATGTGTCTCTGTTAAGTGTGTGTGTGTGTGTGTTATTTGGTTCTTAGGGAGTGAGGGAGTATGATATGTGTAAGCGTGTATATTGCTGTGTGTGTGTGTTATCATTTGGTTCATTAGGGAGTGAGTGAGTATGATGTGTGTAAGTGTGTATATTCGTATGTGTGTGTGTAAGCATTTCTGTCTTGTGTGGGTGAGAAATGTGGGTAGGTTTTGATTTGTAGGGCTATATATTAATACTATCTATATTGTTAAATTTATTGTTTATCCCGATTGGATAGTGTGTTTTTAAACGTCGTATCCACTTATTTTCATGGAACTCTAAAATCTTTCTAATGTTATCTGCTCTGGACTTCTCTATTCTCTCAATTATAGTGAATTTGGCCTGGGTTTTAAAATCGTGTTTTTCTAGGTGGAAATGTTGTTCTATATGTAATATTTTTTCATGGGGAGTCGCCTTAATTCGATTGCGATAATTATTAATTCTGTAGTGAAAGGGCCATTTAGATTTTCTTACATATTGTTTCTGGCATAGTGTGCATTCTAGGAGGTAAATTATGTTATGACTTCTACAGTTAGAATCATGGTAGATTTTGAAAGTAGATTTAGTGACTGAGCTATATATATATATATATATATATATATATATATATATATATAACAGAATTCGTTTGTTTCTTTCTTTCTTTCTTAAGTATCATTTTTGTTTCACGGAGCATACTTTTATCTCCTGTCTTTTCGCGCTTTTCGCTCCCCACCAGTAATTATCCGATCGAATACGACTGCATTAAAAGGTGTACGTCTATCCCCTGTAAATTTCCCTCCACGTTTAGTCCCAGGAAGTATTAATCACCAGTCAAAGTTAGCAGAAAACTCATTTACAGCATCCAAAATTAAAGAAATAATAACGGAGAAGCTCGTGCCGTGGCTCTAGATATTTCCAAAACGTTTGATAGGATTTGGCATGCCGGCCTACGCAAGCTTCATACTATCATTCCTGCCAAACCGTGCATTGAAGGTCGTTCTCAACGGATTCTCCTCCAGCTCCTATCCCGTGAACGCAGGTGTTCCCCAAGGCTCCATCCTAGGCCCTACTCTGTTCCTTATCTTCATTAACGATCTTCCTGATATCATAGGTTCCCAAGTAGGTTTCTACGCGGACGACAATACTATTTACTCCTGCATCAAAAACAAATCTAGTGTCCCTGAGAAAACTAACCTGGCCGTTTGTCTCGAAAAGGACCTCCAATCGGTTGTGGACTGGGGAAGGAATTGGCTGGTTAATTTTAACGCCTCAAAAGCAAAACTGCTCTCTATTACTCACCACAGAGAACCATCCCTGCTCCCCATTAGAATGTCTGACGCTCAACTCCACGAGAGCACCTCTTTGCGACTGCTCGGCCTCACATTGACTGCTGACCTGAGATGGAACAAATACATTGAGTCAATAGCTTCGTCCACCGCTAGGAAATTTGTCTCCCTGTGCCGCACCAGGAAATTTTTTTCGCCGGAGTCGATCCTTGAAATCTACAAATCAACCATTCGCCCTTGCATGTAGTATTGCTGCCATATATGATCGGGAGCCCCTTCTGTTTGTCTCAAGGTCCTTGATAAAATCCAGAGAGAGATATGAAATGTAATTGGCCCTGATCTGGCATGTCGTCTGCAGTCGCTCTCTCACAAAAGTGCCGTCGCCTCACTTTGTCTTTTGTACAAATACTTTCACGGTAACTGCTCCGATGAGCTGCTTTCGCTGGTTCCCAGACTTCATGAATTTAAGCGTTCAACTAGTCTGGCATCTCGCTCTCACACTTTCACTGTGGAAACTGTTAAATGTAGCTGTCTCTTCTACTCCAATAGCTTCATGTCTCGCACTTCTCGCCTGAGGAACTCACCCCCACCGCTTTTCCTTTTTTCCTGATAGCTATAATCTCCAAATATTCAAATGTAATGTCAATCGACGTCTCCTGATGCCTTGATCTGTCCGCTAGCCTTCTCTTTATCCTTTCCTCTGTCACTCCTCTTTGCTCTCGGTCCAACTCTCTGTAACCCCTTTCATGCTAGCGTCTTCCCGCCTTGTTTGGAGTGAAACGCTTAAAAAAAATTCCGTCACACGTTCATGTGATATAAATAATAATAAAATCAACTTTCTAACCTTATTCTAGGTAGGCGTTGTTGAATTCCTCGCAAGGAATTAATGTTTACACCAGTCTGTACATTTCGATTGGCACGCAATATTTGAGTAGCAAGAATTGAGCCCCGATTCATACAGATATCTAATTAAAGACATTACGCACGAACCCTAACACTCGATGCCATCATTCAACGAACTTTCACTCGAAACATACATTACAGTTCAAAAGTTTGAAGCCAACATGACAGAATAAAGAATGAAAGAAAGCTTTTAGAGTCATTGACAAAAAATTAAGAAAAATAATAGAATCAAACTCATACTTTGAAAAACTTTTACAACGAATGCCAACAATTTGTGCTGCAGTAATCAAGGCTAAAGGAGGATATTTTGACGAGAGAAAATGGAATCATAAAATGCTTTTTCAGTCTCAGTTGTTTTAGCCATGTTAATATTTTTTTCTTATTTAAAGTACAAAACATCTACATTTTGACCAATTTAAAAAATGCCAGGTGTTGCCACAAAATTTTGAACTGTAGTGTGTCGTGTATATATATATATATATATATATATATATATATAATATAATATAATATATTTTAAAAAAAATATGATTCCTTTGCTACAAATGAGTTTTCATGTTTCAGAATTCTTATGTAGCGAAGGAATCATATTTTTTAAAAAAAATATTATAATATAAGCTCTACTTCTGTATGGAGCACTGTCTTTTTAAAAATAAAAGCAAAAATACTAAGGAACTCCGGATTATTTACCTAAAGTGTTCTTTCCTATTTTTCTGCATACCTGCATATATATATATATATATATATATATATATATATATATATATATATATATATCCTTGCATATCCTTGCTTGTATATCCTTGCTTGAACCGATTTCTAATGCTCTGAATGGGGCCGTTTGGTGATAGTAGACGTGGCTTGGGGGGGGGGGGCAGTCCTATGGGTAAAAGAGAAACTCCCACCACGGAATATGTGATCGAGCGAGTCTGATTCGCTGCCTCTTCGTCACCGAGGCCAGTTGGGACAGTTGGTATGACGTTTGCCTCATAGCGTAACAGTCCGGGTTTCAATTCTAATTTCTGTCATATAGCGTTTCCTACATTCCCGTTGCTAAGAACACTCTGTTTTTTGTTTTTATTAATTTTCTTTGTTTAATTAAATTCATTTCGTTTCTTGCTTTGAAAAAGTCCGCATTGGACGAAACGCGTCAGCAATTACTGTTTTCTTATTGTCATATATATATATATATATATATATATATATATATATATATATATATATATGTAAAGTACCAGGTTGAGAACTGGCACGGGCTAACTGCTCTTGATGAGACTGAAAGGAGTCTCTCTGAGCTTTGGTTAGCAATCCTTTTAGTGTTGGTTTCACGATAAAAATATGGGAAGGAAAACTCATGACAGGTCAACCCGGTCATTATATTGCATGTATCTACCAAGAGGCGTGTACTGGCTGCTGTTGACTGTGATCCGGAGAGGTTAAATTCCGCGATAATAACACATGAGGACTGTCGTTTAGAGATACCGTGGCAAGCACCGTTACTTATTTATCGAAATATTTTTTTATTGACAGGTCCAAAAAGTCTGGATGGTCCGACACAAGCCTTCACCACTTGAAACAAACCATTGTGTTGGTTTTCTGACAACTTCATCAAATTAGTTCCACACATATCCGGCTACTGCGAAAAAACTCTACGAAACATCAACTGCATCTTGGCTCATAGAATGTACGAACTCTCCAGGACAACAACTCAGCACCAGAAAGAAAAACAGCTCTGGTTACAGTGGAGCTAAAGAAGTACAACATTGTACATTCTCCTGTACTGTTTGTGGTCTTTTGTGCAATTCTCGAGCCGGTCTCAAAAGTCATGCACGTCATGGCATGCAGATAATTAGTTCGTGGTCGTCGGAACCTCATACGTCGAACTCGACGACAGAGTCCATCATATATATATATATATATATATATATATATATATATATATGTATATATATATATATATATATATGTATATATATATATATATATATATATATATATATATATATATATATATATATATATATATATATATATATATTGCTGTATTGCTGTATGTTTTTTTTTTACTTTAAGTCGCTTGCTTTTTATTTTTATTGCTAATATTGTTTTTTGTTTGGGTGGGTGGGGATTCAGGACGTGTTGTTGAGTTAGTTCATTAACGATTTTGGATTTTGGATAGCCGGGTACAGAACGGCTTGAAATAGACTATACTCGATTTTGAGGTAATATTTTTTTTTGCTGTAAAAAATACATATGCTCTGTTATAATAAATACATTGAGCTCTCTGTGGATATATATATATATATATATATATATATATATATATATATATATATATATATATATATATATATATATTTAGAAAAAGATTACCAGCTGGAAAATTTTATTTGTTATGCATTTCATCAGTTAGGATTTCATCGGACTGAGATTTATTGACATTGCCATGTCTACACATGCGCACGAAACGAGAAACGCTGGTAGTTTCAAAATTTTTGGAAAGAATATTTTTGAAAGAATAAAAAACTTTTATTGAACAAAGTAACTAATAATAACAAAACAAAAGCCATTGAAACAAAGCAAGTTCAGTTGACCATTGATGACAATTCCAGAACAACGTAACTATAAACAATTTTTTCTATCTTCTGCCAGACGCTATGAAATGGAGAAAGCTTGACCTCGAACCATCGCCAGTGAGACACGCTGCAAGAGAAACCCCGTTTCGCGCGGCTCGTTCCTTAATCGAGACGCAATCGCGCCAATCCTCCGAAGGAACGCCATCGAACGAGGGCCAATAACCCCTGAAGTCTCCACTGCCACATGAGTAAAAAAAAATCTATCAGCAAGAGAAGAATATTTAACTACTTTTTTTTTTTTTATCTCTGCGTCCCGGACGACGGACCCTGCCTCAAGCGCGGACCTGATTTAATAAATTGTTTAATAAATTCATTTCGTTTTTGCCTTGAAAAAGTCCACATTGGACGAAATGCGTCGGCTACCATTACAGTTTTCCTATTGTCTTTTACATTTATAACTATTGTCTTTTTCTACAGGTTAATTCTGAGAAATTATATATATATATATATATATATATATATATATATATATATATATATATATATATGAAGAAATATAGTCTTAAAGTGTGCAATATTTATGGGATAAAGTGCTCAATATCAGAGATAGAGCGTGTGTAAATATAAAAGTGAACATAGAAGTCAACACTTAGAGGCGACAGTCTGTTTCATGCTAGATGCAATCATCGGGCCACCGATATATATATATATATATATATATATATATATATATATAAAAAGAAAGAACAGTAAGATATATAATCCGGTGTTCTTATAGATATTTTTATTTTTACACAATAGTGCTCAATGTAAATTTACAGAGCGTTAATATTATAAATTAACTGATTTAAAATTTGTTTTTTTTCGCTACACAGTAATAACCATGTTTCAAAAATGGAAGCTAAAAGCTTCGAATTTAATTTTGTTATTAAATTAAAGACATTTCCTCATCAAGCGAATTTTGGAGTAACTTATTTTTTTAAATTTACAGTTTTAAAGGCCCGGCAAAGATTCATAATTGAGTGTTTCCAAGGATACAGAAAAATCCTCTCATCTAGACAAGGGGTGGTAGGGTGTTCCATTTCAAATTTTCGTTGTATCAGTTAATAGTTACATTCAAAAGCGGGGTTATTTTTAGGGATGTGTAGGGATGTATTTTTCAACAAATTCTGACATCCGCTAAATGCATGTCGTCTGGATTTTTTATAAAAATTCTATTGTTAACGGCAAAATTCTTCCGGCATTTTTTCTATTTGTATACTTGAAGATTTGGGGGGCTGTTTAGGCAAGAATATGTTTAATTTACCTACAATTCTAAAAAAGTTCTTTTTAATTTTTAATAGACAATATTTCTTTTTAAAACCAAGTAAATGTATTAGAATTACTTACAGTATGTAAAATTATTTTTTTCATATCGAGTATAAGTATGTATATTACCAGGTTACATTTTTTTTATAGTAAAATTTATGACAACGACGGCAATGATAGCTAAATTATTTCACTGATTCAGTAAACTTTTATTTTTTATAAACTTAGCAATATATATTTTTTCATGTATGTACAAAGGGCATGGGTCATTTAATATCCTACATATTCTAACTTATCATATTAATTTCATTTAACTTTAGGTGTTTTATTGAATTCTTTTAAGTGTTTGAAGTACTTTGAGAGAGGTGTTAAGGTTAGAATACGTTTTATTTAACTACAATTTTAAAAGATGTTTAGGTCAGAATCCGTTTTATTTAACTACAATTTTAAAACCAATTTTAAAATATTTTTAGTTTTAAATTTAATCGAATATATTTTTTTTATAAAACAGGTAAATGTAATAGAATTACTCACAGTATTTAAACTTATTTATTCACATCAAATATAAGTATGTATATTACCAGGTCTCATGTTTTTAAATTTAATTTTTAAATATTGTTTAAAGAAAATTTTTGACAATGACGGCACAAAATAGCTATTTCATTTCTCTGATTCTGTAAATTTTCATTTTTTTATAAACTTAGTAATAAATAGTTTCTCATGTATGCACAAAGGACATGGGTCATTTAATGACCTACATATTCTAGCTTTTCTTATTAACTTCCATTTTACTGTAGGTGTTTTATTGGATTCTTTTAGGTGTCAGGAGTACTTTGAGAGAGATGTTTGGTTTTTATATTTATTTATCCTAAACGAACTTTGATGTTGGTTAAACTTTTTTTTGAACTCATGGCTAGTGCAATCTATATATATTTTTATGTTTTTAGGATTTTCAATAGAAGATATATTGCATTGGTATACTAATGATTCCGTGCAACATTTATTTTGTAGAGGACAGTTTTGAGGGTTTCTACAGTTACATAATTTTTGTTTATTCTCATCAGTTTTTGTTTTATTTTTCCATTGTCTAAAGTTTTTTGGTTCTGATATAAGTGTTTATTTAAGATATTAGCATTATGTTTCTTAATAATTTTTTCTAAGTTATCAGTACAGCTATAACTTAATTTTAGTGTATTTTTATTGAAAATAGTACTTAGTTTACTTTCACTGAGAAAATGCTTGACTATTAATGCGAGGAATTTTTGTCCTAATTTGTTCTTTACCATTTGGTTGTATGGAGGCGTATACAAAATTATTTTCATACTTCTCTTTTTTATATGTTTACTATTTTCATTTTTAATATAAGTTAGTTTAGGGTTTTTGTAGCCACTATCTTTTAGAGCTCTATTATAGAAATTAATATGTTCATCGAAAATCTTGTCATTTGCTTAATTAGTACTTTTTCTTTTTCGGATAGATAAAGGTATATGTTTAATTATAGATGAGAGGTGATTTGATTTAGGGTTGGTACTGAGCTTTTTATAAGGTGTGTATGTATTTTTCTTTAAATCTAATGTTATATCAAGGAAGTTAACTTTTTTTAATTTAGTGCTGACGGTAATTTTTAAACGCTTGCTTTTAAATTCTTTATATAATACCTTTCTAATTTTATCTATTTTGAAGTTAGTAGAGTTTCTAATAACCATAAGACCATCGTCCCTGTACAAACCAATGTTAGTTAAATCAATATCACGGTGTGCTGTAAGGTTGTATAATATAAAAAGACCTATGAGATCAGAAGACTCAGCTGAGTCCAGTGATCCCATTGTGATGTCAAAGTGGTCATATGAATTCTTTATTCATTGCTCACCTTTATGAATCTGTACCGATTTCTTCGCATTTAAAATATTGTTCTTTTCTTCTTCTGTAATATCAGTG
>OZ038479.1:69954310-69966810 GCA_964036315.1 Acanthosepion esculentum
TTCTGGTGTATACTCATTTTTTCGGGGTCCCAACCAGAAACCTAAGGTCAGAAGTGACATTAAGACATTTCTCACTGAGTAATCGATAGTGCTGGCCTTGTTCGAATTGTTGATCACGCTAGATAACACGCTCTTTCTAACGTCTGCTCAGCATATGTAGCAGTGTATATGGGCTCGGTGGGTGTTGAAAATCACAAATACCACTCTAGTAGACAGGCACCCTCGAATACGAGTGGCCAGCTTTGCTATATATTGTTGCATCCTTAAAAAGGTTACAAACAGACAAAGGTTGTACCCGTGTGGAAGGAACAGCAACACGGGCGTAGATGGGAGAAAGAGAGGTTTATTGTAAAAGAGAATACAATACTGAAAGACAGGGAGTCGACTAACACTAACCGAAGCCAGTCAGACTGATAGACAGACACACACAGAGTCTCCGGTGTGTCCTGTGCACACTATATATATTACTTATATAGTTAGTCCACAATAGGTAATAGGGATCGTCGAACATTCCATTACATCATATATATATATATATATATATATATATATATATATATATATATATATCCTTTTTTACGGGTTTATATACTCGTCGTTTTTTTCCGTGTTTATATATCTAAATATGTCTGCGTGTTTGTGTATTATAATCTGATTGTGTATGTATTGTCTTTTGCAAGATTTCACCGTCCTTAACCCATATCTTCCATTCAAATGTATCGAAGTTGTAACGGAGTTCAGAGCAGCATTAGATCTTAACGTTTATTCCAACTTAATTTCAATGAAAACAAAATAAATAAATAAAAAACATGTATTTTTCCTTAGTTTTTTCTATAAATAATTTTATAATTTTAAACCTAATATTTTTAAATTTAAAATTTAAAGTGGTAATTTTTATTTTTTAATCTTATAGTATTATTTAATATTTATTAGTTAGAATGAATTCTATCTTAGTCTAACCCTAACATTAAAGCATTAAATAATTATTATAATTTAAGTTCGTTGTCAAGTTTTTTGAATTCTCGTATACTTGTATTTTGATTTGTCATTCCAGCTTATGTAACAGCGTTTCCCCTTAGCGAGGGGTGCTTGATTGATTTGAACCTTTTAAAACCCTTTATTCTAAATTCAACACCACTTGAGAAGACACCAGAAGTGTTGAAACAAAATGGCTATTTTTGCAGTGATTTTATAACATTTTGATGTTATAATTTTCGAATAAATGATTATATTGGCTCTACTCTGTATTGAGCACTCTTTTAAGAATAGTATTTTTTGGTTATTGTAATTTATTCCGTATACACCAATCCTATATTCGTATATATATATATATATATATATATATATATATATATATATATATATATATATATATATATATATATATATATCAATGGCTTCCCATACTTAATACTTCTCGTTTTCACTCTCGCGTGGTCATGTGTGACGTCACGAGCTACGACGCATTTTTCGCTTCCTTGGCTCGTAAATAAGAGTTTGTCGTTACTTTGAGCTTATTCAAACAGCAACGGCGGGCCATTATTGTGGTTTCGTATATGTGTTGTTTGATTTATTAAAATTGTCATCTTTGATAATGGCTTAGGTAAGCCGAAAGCTTAGATTGGATTCAAACGTGTGTCAATATGGTGTTTTCCTTTCGTCTTTCAACGATAATGTGATTAAGATTATCAGACAATACGAAAGGAACTTACTTAAAATAAATAGACAAAACTCGTCTATATTATTTAATGAAACATGCATTAATAAAAAATTGCTGCCGAAGTATACACAATATATATATATATATATATATATATATATATATATATATATATATATATATATATATATATTGACAAACTAGAAAATTTCTTGAGATGCATTTCATCCGTTAGGATTTCATCGGAATGGACTTTGTTGAGGTTGCCACGTCTACACATGCGCACGAAACGAGAGACGCGAGTAATTGTTTAAAAGGATATTTTTTGTTTCGATCAAGCTAAATTCATACCTATTCTTTTTCTTTTTCTTTCTCGGTTTCTTTTCTCTCCATCACCGTTTTTCCTGACTATCCCACACTGTGACAATATAAAATAGTGATATATTGTAAGAGCCTGGACGCAAATTTATCGTGTAGCTGAACCAGCGATCAAAGCACTTTCCAGACATTTTTGTCGTAGTGGATTATTTTCTCTTTTAATCAAAGTACCATTCCCTATGCCTGTTTTGTTATGGTGAACAATCAATGCCTTTTCTCTGCTGTTTAAAATTTTTCTTAGTATTGTTTGTTGATCTATAAAATTATACTTAGAGGCACATTTCACTGAATACGACAGACAAGATGCTTTGATTTAGTTTTTTATACAATTTCTGATACGATCTAATAGTTTTTTTCTTTTCAGATGATAAATTATATAAAAACTGTCCGAATGTTCTTTTAATCCGAGCGCTTTCGGCTATACATTTAGCCATTTTCAAGGATGAAATATTTTAACTGTTAAATAAGAAATAGTTTGTTGCATGTATTTCTTTAATGTTCATAGTTGATATTATTGAATGTTGTTTTTTTTGTTTTTATTAATAAGGCTTCTATTATTTTTAGCCTTTTTCAGCATGTACATGATGCTATTATATTTGTGTTGTCAACAAGTACGTTACGAATAGTGTACGGTAGTTTTCCATGAATATTTAAATGAGATCTAATTGAGCTATGGTCAGAAAGGTGTAGAGTGAGTCTGCGTGTCAAACATGTTGTAGTGTGGCCTATATAATTATTTATGAATTTTGATTGATCAGGAATACAATATCTTGAGCGTATTTTGAAAAATGGAAACATTTTATAAAACATATTTTATTTAAACTATTTTTTATTTAACAGTTAAAATATTTAATCCTTGAAAATGGCTAAATGTATAGCCGAAAGCGTTCGGATATAAAGAAAATTCGGACAGTTTTTATATAATTTATCATTTGAAAAGAAAAACATTATTAGATCGCATGAGAAATTGTATAAAAAAACTAAATAAAAGCACCTTGCCTGACGTATTCAATGAAATGTTCATGAACGATGGATTGCTGCTTAAATACACAAATATATATATATATATATATATATATATATATATATATATATATATATATATATATATATATATGCAATAAATGCAGACATGAAAACAAATTTTTATTACGTAACTTAAAATAGAAAAATAAATAAATATATAAACAAACAACAATAAAATAAGCAAAATAAATTACTCCAAACAAATCACAAAACCACACCTGTTAGAATATGCGAAATAAAATCAAAACAAAAGAACGGACGAAAGTTATAACTGTTATATAAATAAAAAATAAAAAACATTAATAAAAGATAATATACTACGTTACTTAAAAACGGAAAGCCAAAAATATATAGTATAACAAATAAATAACAACAAGTATAATAAATCGATCTAAATACATCCAAATATATAAATAAACTAACAACCGATTACGATAAACTAGCCGTTTAGAAAAAACAAATAAAGATAACCAACCTAAATAGATAAAATAAAAAACTGTTCCCACCAAAATAATAGTCAGAACAAACCACAACATCACACCCCAAAATTCAACAAATAGCTTTAATCAATGACAAATAAACAAATATATAAGATAAAAAATAAAAATGAAAATAAATAAAAACAAGCAAAACAATTTGACCCAAATAAATAAGCGAACAAGCGACTTCCGGTAAATGACGGCCATTATAGATTACCAACAATAAGCTATATAAACAAATTTTTACTACGTTAACAAAAAACACTGATCAAAATAAAAAAAATAAATAAATAAATATATAAGATAAAAAATAAAAATAAAAAAACAAACAAAAAACAAGCAAAATAATCTGACATAAATAAATAAACAAATAAGCGACTTCCGGTAAAAGTAACCGCCAAAAAAGAATACCCATAATGCACCACTGGCCCTTATATAAACGCCGAGAAAAATAAGAGCACTAGTCGCCTGACGATTGCACTAGCATGAAACAGACTGTCGCCTCTAAGTGCTGACTTCCATGTCCACTTTTATATTTACACACGCTCTATCTCTGATATTGAGCACTTTATCCCATAAATATAGCACACTTTAAGACTATATTTCTTCATATATATATATATATATATATATATATATATATATATATATATATATATATATATATATATAGTGAAAAACAGAAAGAATGGATATTTTATCCTTCCTTATAATAATACGTCTGTGTTTGTGCCGTCGTTTAAGTATAACCCAGTGGAAGCAAATCTTTTGTTGTCTACTCTTTATACTTCTGTGTTCGTTTGCAAAAAAAAACAAAACAAATATTTCGGAGGAAACTGAACGCCATTTTGGAGTTATTTATTCTTTAATCGCCAATTTAATTTTGAGTGTTTCTTTCTTATCAGAGGCTACGATAACAGTCAAACTGTTTTCGTCAAAATATTGATTTATTTTCTTTTGATCACATTTTCGGCTGCTTTCGTTTGTTCATCAATAGATTGTATGTCGCGAACTTCATGCCGACAGAGAAATAATTCCGTTTCACTCTTTAGGAAAAAAAAAAAATCTGCGCACAATTTTTACGAAACAAGATATGTGCCGAACCCACAAATCACTACACAAGAGAAGCGGTTAGCATATGAAGTTCCAATATGTTTTCTCACCGGTCTTACAGTACAGTGAGATGATCATGAGAGAATTAAATGTTCTACCTGGATTCATTGTTGGCATCGACGATCTTAACAACATGAGAAAATTTATGAAAGGTTCAAAGTCCAACAATTATTTTTAAGACATTTTCATGCTTATATATTCTTTTTCTAGATACAAATATTTAAGTAAATTCTCTGTTTATAATAAACAGTATTAACAACATTTACCGGCCTGAATGTCCGAGAAATTGTCACAGAAAATATGCGTCCTCCGACAGGAATCGAACTTGTATCCTATACGGAACCGTCATACGCATCGAGCAGATATGAATGTACGTGAGAAAATCATGGATAATTGTAGTTTAAAAACAGTAAAATTGACTCTGCTAACCGAAACGCCCCTCTGTGGCGAAATCGGTTCCGTATAGGATACAGGTTCGATTCCTGTCGGCGGACGCATATTTTCTATGAAAATTTCTCGGACATTCAGGCCGGTTAATGTCGTTAATACTGTTTATTATAAACAGAGCATTTACTTAAATATTTGTATCTATAAAAAGAATGTATAAACATAAAAATGTCTTAGAAATAACATGGGATATGTAAATAACACATTGTTGATAGCAGATACAGAAAGAAAACTACAGGGGCTAGCACAGAAGGCAGAAAAGAAGTGGGAGAAGAAAGAACTAAACAATATTTGTAAGAAGACAGAGTATATGGTCATCAGCAAAAGAGCTATCCCAAAATTTGAACTACAAAATGGAGACGTCAAAGTCAAAGAAGTTCACAATTTAAATATCTAGGATTTTTTTTTACACAAAAGACAGAAAATTGTGTCTTAGCGAGCTTATTACCTTACATAGAGCAATATGATTTAAAAAATCAATTCACCCCTAACCAATGCCACGAAGAAACGAGGGGCTATTTGATGTCAGAGAGAATGAAAGACTTTACAAAATCAGGAACGGTAGAAGATTTTTCACATGATTGCCTCCATCGATTCAAGCCCTTCCGGCCAAATCACATTGAAACATGTGTCCGTGCCATCACTGAAGTTAAGCAACGTCGAGCCTAGTCAGTACCTAGATGGGTGACCGCTTGGGAATACCAGGTGATGTAAGCTTGGATATGCGATTGGTTTAATAGATAATGGCTCCGAATGGATAATCTGAGAGCCGAGTTCTAATTCCGTTTTCATTAAAAAGAATTAAATCCGTTTTTATAAACTGAATGAAATGTGACAACTCTAATAAGCAGTTCAATAATCCATGTTAATCCATGTTTTTTTAAAGCAATTCACCCAAGCAATGCGGGAGTGCCACCAGTACACCAGAGGTTACAGAGAGTGTTAATAAGGGAAAGGTTTGGGTATAGAGAATTGAGGAAAGGATAAAAGGGAGAACGGGGATCAAGGCAATAGAAGATGTCGATTGGCATTACATTTAAAGTTTAGAAGATTATAGTTATCAGGGAATCAAGTAAGTGGAAGGGAGTTCCACTGTCGGGAAGTGCGAGAGAAGCTGTTGGAGTAGAAGATGCAGTTATAAATAACTGTTTCGACAATAAAAGGGTGGGACCAAGATGCCAACCTAGTAGCACGCTTAAATTTATGCACTAGGGGCACCAGTGAAAATAGCTCGTCAGAGCAGATGCCATGAAAATATTTATAGAAAAGACAGAGGGAAGCCACATTACGTCGGTGAGAAAGTGGCTGGAGTCGAGATGCCAGGTCAGGGCCTATCACATTGCATATCCCTCTTTGGATTTTGTCGATAACCTCGAAAAGAACAGAGGGGGCACCAGACCATATAGGGCAACAGTATTCCATGCATGGTAGATTTGTAGATGTGGAGGATGGAGAAAACCTTCTGGTGAGAGACACAGAGAACGAACTTTCCTTGCGATAGATGCAGCAATTGATTCAATGTAGTTGTTCCACTTCAGGTCAGAGGAAAACGTGGGACCAAGAAGGCTCACTGAGGTGCTCTCCTGAAGTCGAACATCAACCATACTGATAGGAGGCAGGGAAGTTTCTCTATGGTGAGTAAATTACAGCAGTTTCGTTTTTGGAAGCATTAAAATTCACAAAACATTTCCTGCCCCAGTCAACCATAGGTTGGAGGTCGTTTTCGAGACCGACGGCCAGGTTTACTTTGTCAGTATTGCCGGATTTACTATTGAGACAGGAGTAAATGGTGGTGTCATCTGCGTAGATACCGACTTGAGAACTGACACCGAGATCCGGACGTACACCCAAACAGCGAAAGGTGCCTTCCAAAAGCTAAGCAACTTATTAAGAAACAGGAAATTTTCGTTAGAAAGGATTTCTAAACGCCTATGCAATATCAATGTTTCTATGTGAGAGAGGCTTACGGCCACATCACGTAGAAAAACGAGTTTCCATACGATCACCGAAGTTAAGCAATGCCAAGCTTGTTTATTACCTGGATGGGTGTCCGCTTGGGAATACCAGGTGCCGTGAGCTTGGATATGCAGGTGGTGTAATAGATAATGGCTCGGGATTGTTAATCGGAGAGCAGAGTTCTAAATCCCGTTGGGTTCGTTATAATCACTTATACGCAAATATCCTTGGGAAAGGTATGAATCCACCTGTTCTCCACCCATCTATGTGTTAAGTAGTAAAATCGTATGATTTAATTATTATCTAAAAAAATCTTAGCGTCTAAAAATATTTTCTGGCTTTAAATAACCCGCAAAGGCCATAGAAAGCGAATCAGTCAAGATTTCTTTCTTTTGTGAATCAATTCTGTTCATTTTTCTTCCTTTTTATTTATCTTTGGTTTTTCTCTTTCTCTGTCTCTCTTTCTTTGTATTTCTTTCTCTCTCTCTCTCTCTCTCTCTCTCTCTTATTTCCTTTTTCTTTTTCTTGTTATTTCTTTTTTATTTTATCTTTCTCTCTATTTCTCTTCTGCAGCATCTTCGTTTAATTTTTTCCCGTTTTATTTATCTTTGTCTTTCTCTCTCTCTCTTCTCTCTCTCTATCTCACCCTCTCTCTCTCATTTTCTTTCCTTTTTTTCCTTCTCTTATTACTTCTTTTTTTTCTACTTTCTTTTTTTCTGTATTTCTTTCAGGCTGCATCTTCGTTGAATTTTATTAGTTTTTATTTATCTTTGTCTTTCTCTCTCCCCCCTCTCTCTCTCTCTCTTCTGTCTCTCCTTTTCTCTCTCATTTTTCTTTCTTTCCATTTCTCTCATGTAACAACGTTCAGTTTTTTTTTCTTTTTATTTATCTTGGTCTTCCTCTCTCTATCTTTCTCTTTTCTCTCTCCCCCCTCTCCTTTTTCTTTTATTATTTCTATTTTTTCCCCTTTCTCTCTATTTCTCTCCTGTAGCATCTCCGTTTAATTTTTTTCCTTTTTATTTATCTTTGTTTCTCTCTCTCTCTCTCTCTCTTTCTCTTCCTCTCTTATATCCTCCCCTTTTCTTTCTCTTATTTCTTTTTTTTACTCTAACCTTTTGTCTATTTCTCTCTTGCAATATCTTCGTTCAATATTCCTAGTTTTTATTTAGCTTTGTCTCTCTCTCTCTCTTTTCTCCACTCTCTCTTTCCTTTTTTCTTTTTCTCTGGTTCTCTCCTGCAGCATCTCTGTTCAATTTTCTTTCTTCCCCTTTCAACCTTTCTCCTTTAGACAGCAAGGCACAAAACAAATTAGATTACTGCTGAATACATGTTAGGTCAATTTTTAAAATATTCTAGAATTTACAGAAATATTTAAAAGAAAATATTATTAATATACAGTGGATCAAATAAATATGTTCTGTATAAAAAAAAAGAAAATTATTTCATAAAATGCTCTGTCTATATTTCTGAGATGAGGTATTATGTACAGTATTTACATTAGTCGGACTATTGTCCTCATCTTTGTCGCCATATTTGTCACAACGTTTCGGCCGTTGTACGCTCCGGCCTTCTTCAGGTGGTTGGAATGTCGAACTGAACCGTTTATTCCGATCACTGGGGTAGACTGTTCTAGTTCCACGTGCCGTGTTTGATGGATGTCAGTTATCAGTTATCTCCTGCTAATTTTCCCTCTGAAAGTTCTCCACTGCCTTAACCGGGTATTGAACTCACGCTCTTTGGGTCTGTCACTGGATCTAACCAACGCCTTTATCCACTGGACGTGGAACTAGAACAGTCTTCCCCCAGTGATCGAAATAAAGGGTTCAGTTCGAAATTCCAACCACCTGAAGAAGGCCGGAGCGTACATCGGCCGAAACGTTGTGACAAATATGGCGACAAAGATGAGGACTAATGTAAATACTGTTGTCTTTCTCTCTTTCTTTTCTCCCCACCTCTATTTCCTTTTTTCTTTTCCTGCAGCATCTCTGTTCAATTTTCTTTTTTTTTTTTCAACCTTTCTCCGTTAAGCAGCTAGGCACAAAACAAAATGGAAGTAGAAACCCTACAGTAGGCTCCCAATTAGGTATTTACTAAACATAGCTTAAGAGTACACTCACTGAGAATCGAACACGTTGCACAATGAATGGATGCCACACTATACTGCAAACCGTCGTACTCCAGAGGGCACGCACTTTATTTAGTGAGTTGAGAATCTCGTATTACTATACGAGAATTCACCTGGAAACGTATCAATCAAAAAGATTTTACACAGCTTTGCTAAAATAATGAATCTCTATAATAATAATAATAATAATAAAATATAGGTACCTCCACTTTTTCGCGGGAAAACAGCATAGCGTAATGAAAAAGGCCACAAACTTAATAAAAGTAAAGTTTTATCGTCAAAATGTTTATGTTATTATTAAGATGAAAGACCAAAGTATTTTTTAATTATTTAAAAAAAAATTTTTTATCTTTTCTAACACGTTCGAAAATGTTGGTTAAATTCTTCACGTGATCTAAAAGTTTTGTCCCTTTATCAGGTCGCTTCAGTTATGTTTCCACAGGTTTTCAAAATTTCCATTCAGCTTTAAAAGTTTAGAGTAAGTTTTACTTTTTTCAATTACTATTTCGCTAAATGTTTTTATTTTATTTATTTACATTAGTGGGGGGGGGGGTCATACTTCAATTGAGTAATCATGGTATTTCATTTGTTATTAAATTATGAAATTAATTGAAGAAAATTTTATAGTATTTTAATTTTAATTTTATTTTATTCATCTTCGAAAGGTAAATAAAAGTCAGTAAAATATTAAATAATTGCGTAAAATATGTTCATTTGTAAAAATTACTAGGTAGATAAAGACCAAAACAAAAACAAAATGGGTTCACTGAGATTTCTGACAATTATGTCAATTCGGGTCATCCATAGTAGCTGACATCGCTTGTCAAAACTTGTATCAGATGGACAGGATCAATCATTAATAATTGGCTGTAGATTACTTTTTTATGTTATAAGTAAGTAATATTCTATTCAAATCAGATTAATTTAACTACAAATTTTCTAATTTTACTCAAATAACGTGTCAGATAGAAAGAATTTTTAATTTTTTTTTGTTTTAAAAATTTCTTATGGCCGCTTTTCAGAAGATTTTAAGAATGGAAATTAAATTTGACATTTCAATCTATATAATTTCCATCTGAAATACACCAGAATATTTTACTTAATGGAAATAATAAATTTAATCATTAATCTTTCAGTTAAAGCTAAAATGTAATCTTCAAGAAAGCTTTTTCATTTTTTAAATTTAATTTTAAACCTGATGTATCGAAAATTAATGGCGAAAAAGCGGAGGTACCTAATAAAATAATATAATAAAATAAAACGTCTCTATTCAAATAATCACTTTCATGTCGTACATGCGGAGTAGTTTGTTCGAATTGTCTGATAGCATCTATATTACAATCACAACTCGTTCTGTTGGTTTGTTCCTGTTCATCTTGGCCATGTTAGACTTTAATCAGGGTCGGCAAGTTTTATCCCCGAAAACCCCGACCTGGAGGGCGCGTTTTTGGAGCCCTGTTGTGGCCCCTCTCATTTTTTTTTCAGCACTGTTTTATTCCTGAAACTCGGAATAGCGCCGCTCTTCACAAATTCCATGGGGTGTAACTCATCCGACTGTGCCCACAAAAGTGACTGTAATGGATTCGTCTGTAATTCTGTAATTTTTATTTACCTTTATCTCTCTCTCTATTTCCTCCCCACCTCTATTTCCTTTTTTCTTTTCCTGCAGCATCTCTGTTCAATTTTCTTTTCTTTCTTTCTTCCCCTTTCAACTTTTCTTCTTTAGACAGCAAGGCACAAAACAAAAAGGAAGTAGAATCCCTACAGTAGGGTATGTATATAATCCGCTATGTTTTTTTTTTTAATTTAAAACTAACGTTATATTATCAGTCATCAACTAGTAATATCCATCGTGTATCTGCATGGCCTGTGCGATATTTGCTACGCATGGACCCCATTTTAGGTTGGAGAACGAAAAGGGCTAGTTTCAGCAGCGTTTTTTTTTTGTTTTTTTTTTGTACTTTTTTTTTTCTACTTAAGTTATATTTTCAATCCTCAGCTATAATAATCGACAGGGCCGGTGCTTACTACCCCGAATCTCTGAACCACGTGATGACCCCATACCTACTGACGAGGTTGTGCTAATTTCAGAAGAGGTTATTTTTTAAAACTGTAATTTTCTTTCTGAACAGTTCTTTTAAATCAATTAAGAAGAAAATATAACTCGGTAAAATGATTGTTTTATTCCGAGATCATCCACTAAGGTGGATCATTGATTTTTTTTTACTAATAGTAATACTAAATAGTTCACGGCTAGTAATTAAGATAAAATTTCTAGTCCCTATTTTTTTACATTTCTAGAAAGATAAAACCGAGAAAATGTTCGCTTAAAAAATAAAAAAAAATGATTTCAACAGATAAATTTTTTTACAGAAAACTGAAATACCATTTTTAAAATAAATATTTAAGACAATCCTGTTTGTGTTGTGTTGGAATCTTTGTAAAACTTTTTTTTTGTTTCAGCGGAGATGCGTCGGCGTTTACTCTTTAAGGAAATGTAAAAATTTAGTCATGAATATATTGGTGGTTATTACAAAAAGAATAACATTTTCTCAGATTTTTTTTTCAAATAAAAAAACTATTATACAAGTAATTAATAAATGAAAATGTACTTAGATTTTCATTTAAATTTGATAATTCCCTGATTTTTGGTAATTTAAAAAAAGCGCTGACCTTCACGTCCAATTTCCTTTCGAGAGTTAGTGGCCCCCATGTTGGGAAATTTTGAAATCGACGTGTAATAGAAAAGGGGGCCCCGTATCAAAATTTCTTCGATATTTTTAGTGCCGGCCTTGACTTTAAAATCTTAGGTCCTCTCGTTTTTTTTGTACATTTCGAAGCATTAAAAAGTATAAAAAGCTATATATATATATATATATATATATATATATATATATATATATATATATATATATATATATATATATATATATAGGAGGCTCGGTGGAGTAATCTAGGAACTGATCTGCCTGACCCTCATACGTGAAGTAATTTTTTATTTCTCTAAATTAAGCGCAAGACCTTCTCGTTTTATGCATTCTATCCAGGTGCAAGTTACCTCTCCTAATCCTTTATGCATATCTTCCGTATAAATGATGCTCATTACAACTTCAGAATACCGGAATTTTTCGGCCCGCTCAGAACAGACATAAAAGCCATGCATATAAATATTACATTTTGGAATTGGTAATGCTCGCCATAGAATAGCGAAAATGTAATCGTACCCACGGAATGTAACCACGGAAGAGCTGTTTAGCGTAGGTAGCTATATTTGTATGCATACGGTGAAATAGTGGATAAGCGGCTCGGATTGAGG
>OZ038479.1:69968093-69978093 GCA_964036315.1 Acanthosepion esculentum
CATGGAACCATAAAGTGGTCTGTTTTTATTTAAATTTTATTTAATATATATATATATATATATATATATATATATATATATATATATATATATATATATATATATATATATGTAAATATATGTATATATATTTATTTATGTATTTACCGTATTTGGCGGCATATGAGGCGCACTTTTTTTTAATAAAAATATATTTTAAAATTCACCTGCGTCTTATATGCCACATGTAGCTTTACTAATTTCACTAGTTAATCATTCTTTTTTGATTTGCTCTGCTGAAATTGGGGTGCGTCTTATATACCGTGCGTTTTATGCCGTCAAATACGGTACATATATATATAAATTTATTTATTTACATATGTATGTTAATTTATTTATTTATTTACGTATGTATATAAATCGTCGACCACCATACAGCACACATGATCTGAAGATTGTCTTCGACCACTCAGCATCGATGTCGGTGACCACTTGCATATTTAGACCATCCCGCACATCCAAATTTACAGCATGTGGAAGGCAATAAACAGTAAGGGAGTTTCAAACAGCAGGTGGTTCAGTAGGGAATTCCCTTACGACAATTACAGGGATACTGTCAAGACCGTAGAAGATCTAGTTTGGAAATGATAGCAGAAACCATGACCAGAGGTATGTACATGCCGTTCGGGATAGATTTCGTTCTCGGAGGAAAAACCAGCAAAAGATCTCGTGATCTGGGAAAATGCGCGTGGAAATTACTCTTTTTGGGTCGTTACGCACCGAGGCCAGCGCAACCGACGGTTGCGGGGTCTGTGGGGAATTGTTGTCCCTTACCCGGGTTGTATGCGCTCGGGTCCCCACTATAACTTTCATCTTTTTTTATTTGGCGTACGGTGCGATTTTGGCAAGACTTGAAGCTGATTAAGCGACATCAGTGTCACATCTTGTTCTGGTGGGGAAATTATTCTAGTCTAACCTCTGGACCAGTTGATATTCATTTGTGCGTTGAAAAATATGAATAGTACATATTTTTACATCTTGTGGTGTTTTGTCAATATGTGGTATTGTGGTGTATGCAGAATTGAGAGGTGATGGATGAATTCTTGTGGTTTATTGTCTAATTGTAATGAATGAATGGGTCATGATTGTGGTTATCTAGGACTAGGATAGTCAGTGAAAGACCTGCCTTTCCGCTCTTCCCCTTCGGCCATGTGCCACAATTTTGTCGCTATTTCTTCTCTATCCTCTATTCAGATTACTATTCGGTGGTTACTATTCGTGTACTATTAGTGCGAATGCCATTCGAAGGCGTCTGACACCAGTATTGTTCAACGGCGTTACTACAGCTGTATCTGCGATTACAAGTCTCTACTACGTTGGCACTGGCCAAGGAACAAACTAGTATATGTTGTCATCATAAAAAAAAATCTAAAAATATTTTCTGGCTTTAAATAACCTGCAAAGGGGTGATAAACTATAAAAAACGAATCAAATCAAATCAAAACTATTCTTTGATAAGCCGCATGGAAACGTTAGTTTTACATCGATGTCTTTTAACAGTAATATTTTTTTTTTTATTAGTGCATTATAACTGTCATATTTTTTTATTTTATTTGGCGAACGGTGCGATTTTGGCAAGACTTGAAGCCAAATAGTAAGCGACGTCAGTGGACGAGAAGAAACATAACGAGAATTCGGGGGAGGGGAACTTTACAGATAAAATCGATCAAATGAGGACAGACCAATGGAAAGATAGGCCAGAAGAAACAGTGAATCATTCAGGAATGACTTTTTTTTTCTGCTTTAAACCAAAACGATTTTTTTTTTCAGTGCAACATAACGAAAGTGCCATATTCTTTCGTTTTTTTTTTCTCCTCATTTTTTTTTCTAATGGAATAGAAGAAGCTTTCTAAGATATGGGGGTGTCGGCTTGATTGTTAGAGCTGTCTGTTGGTAGGTGGGTGTCATTTACCGTTTTTGTTCAGAAAGTGTACTGGCGGATGAAATTTGTCCCGGTAATTAAAAAAATAAAAAAAAAATGGTTAACTGCTGTAGAAATATAAAATAAATAAGAAAAAAGAATGCGCGTAGGGTTTAAAATTTCTTTTTTTTTTTTTTTTACAGTTTTTTCCCCCATTTTATTAAAGCAACATGTTTTAGCAGCGGAATTATAATGGATATGTCTGTTCTTTAAATCAGACACACTTACGCTTACATTAATTCTACAGGGCGTCTAAAAAAGTGTACTCGCACTTTGAATGACGAGAAAACCTGTATTTATGAACATAGAGTGAAATGGAATAGCTTCGAATACAGAAGAAAAATGTAATTGAAGAATCATGTTCGAAAATGTTCAAATTGATGACCAAAAAAAAAGAAAAAAGAAAAACCATGTTAGAGACATTTAAAGTGTGAGTACATTTTTTTTGAGACACCCTGTATATTCAGAGGCCCTACAGCAATAAATATATTCACCTCTGTCCACATTTATCATCTATATAATTGTTGAGGGGTCTCCCCTTTTTACACAAATGGACTCACCCAGGGTATACATATACTACTACCAGTGAATACCCGGGGAGTCGAGTCGGTTGAGTAGTAGTAGAAGACCGTCGGTAGAAGAGTCACACACAGAGACGCTGCAAGAGTCACAGTAACGAGCGCGTAGACTCAGTCAGAAGTCATACAGCGATACGTCGATATCAAAGACTATATATATATATTTGTCTACTAACCCCGCATTCCTGGAACTACTAACCTGCATTACCAGTTTGTATTATAACGTTAATACATTTATTTTCCTATATTCATTTATGGCGTTTGTTATTATTTGATACCGGATTTCATCCCGGAATCCACAACAATAATAAATGCGATTGTCAGTGTGTCACTGTGTCATAACTTTTCAACTTCACTCCCAAAGGCCGTAGATCAACATATACCATTTAGGAATCAGGCCAACTTCGTGAGCAAAGGAAAAACATTCCGAACCGAATCCAGACTCGCAATCCTGAAATTTTGGATTCCCAAGTTTTCATTACTGCGTTTGTTTTCGGCTTCCGCCATCTTGGCTGATAAAAATAATTAAAGGGACACAAATCTCTAACTTTCAATAGCTCATGTTCAAATGAGAAAATGAAAGTGTTTCAAAATAAAATTGTCCGTGTTTTCCACTTTAATCCTAGAACCTGTAGCCCAGAACTTAATATTTTAGAATCACGCCGACAATGTACCTGCAATCTTGAAATTTTTAGATTCTCAAGTTTTTATTACTGCGATTGTTTTCGGCGATATTTTTGTCACGTGATATTTCTGCGACGAATTTTTTTTTTTTTTTTGTACGATAACAATTTTTATAACTTGGAAAAAATTTGGGTGTAATCTAAATTAGTTACGAAATAAAAATAGTTGTTTGTACAGAACGTAATGGACCTACGTACATCAAATTTTCTTTAAATTAAGTTTCTGCCGAAGAATTATTGTTGAACTTTTAAAGGTAAGCTTAAATATTAATACAATACTTAAATGCAGCGATCGGTTTTGAGTCCTTCTGTAGTTTATTGTCGCCCACCGCATATATTTTGCTCCCTATCAATTTTGATGAAGGCCGAATCAGGAGCTCTGCGCAGGAGGTAGCTTAAATGTGCGCTAATATAGTATATTTGAATAGCAACCTTTCGTTTGTACACGCTTAATTGACACAAGACAGACAAGGGAAATGTTGTTGTTTAAGGATAAAAAGTGTGGAAAAATCGTCGAAAAATGATTATAGTCTTAAACGGTTTCGGTCAATTTCACTAACAATTTTCAAGGGGTTCGTCTATTTTTTCAAATAGAAAGGCCCGTGAAAATTTCACGGTTTTCCTAATTTAATTTTCCGATGCAACTTAAATTTCAAGTTAATGATTGCGTCTGATACCAGTATTGTTCAACGACGTACTATAGTTGTGTCGGCGATTGCAAAGTCTTTACTGCAACGAGCATTGCGAAAGTGGCGACGAGTATTCGTTGACATTACAAATGTGTCAAATGAGTGTTCGTTGGCATCACAAAACGCCCTTACAATGAGTTTGTGTTTGTAATTAACCCTGAAGATGATCTTGGAAAGTACTTGGGTTAAAAAAAACAAACAAACAAGCTACGGCGCCTACCTTGATGAATGTCATCGTAAGATCAAGAAACTGATTAGACAACCTGAAAGGATCAGTATAAAAATATAGTCATATTATTCAATGAAACATGTTTGAATTAAGGTATGGTGCCTATATATATATATGTATATATATATATATATATATATATATATATATATATATATATATATATATATATATATAAAATTTCCAATAAATACACACACTTCAGTTCAAAAGTTTGAGGGACACTTGGTAATTTTCTAAATTGGTCCACAAAGTTTTGTTTTGTACTTTTCATATGAGAAAATTATTATACACGGTTAAAAAAAAATGAGACATGATTTTTTATTGGAAATTTTATGATGACAAAAAGAAAAAAAAGTATTTTATCATTCAATTTTGCTCTCGTCAAAATATCGTCCTTTAGCCTTGATTACTGTAGCACAAATTTTTAGCATTAGTTGCAAAAGTGTCTCAAGTTTCTGATTAGCTAGGTTTAGGATATATGGTTCTACAGAAAGATGCTGAGGATACCAGGGACTGAACATATAAGCAACAACGAAGTTTTGGAGAGAATGGAAACAAAAAGGAAACTTATACTTAACACCCGGAAGATGCAGTTGAAATTTCTGGGGCACGGAGGGCTTGGAAAATCTGATACTCACAGGAAAAATTGAGGGATAGAGGAAAATGGGCTTGAGCAAATGAATAACAGAACAGAACCACAAAATAAAACTTATTAAGAGGTACAAGGGACAGGAAGCTATGGAGGGTCATGATCGCCTACCTCCTGAATAGACGCGGCACACAATGGAATAATTTAAGACCAGCCTCAACCGACTTCATCTTCAGCCTTATGCCAAAAATTAATGTTTTAATTAAATAGCAGAATGAAGCTTCCAGAGTCGATATTCGGCGTTGTCTATTCATTGCAACAGCTAAAATAATATACAGGAAAACATTTTTCTTTAAGTCGGAAACGGTTATTCGAGAAAATACTTTCCAAAATGAGGTTGAGACAATTGTCGCCTGAAAATTAAATAAGAATTCCCTGGGCTTTTATCTTTTTTTGTGTGATGGACGTTTTTTTAAAAATAGCTTGATTTCATTGAATTAATGATTATAAAATCGCTGCTGTTTCACGTGAAAAGCGTATGTGGACGAGAAGCGAAATTCTACAATTGATTCGAAGTTTTACAAATCTTATAACGATATATTTCCATGTCCATTATTTCCACTACAGACGATTAATGACACAGCGCAACGCTAAACTTAGATCAAACTCTCGCTAGCTGCAGACCGGATCTGGAACTCTTCCCAAAGAAGGTTATATATTTCCTTAGTTTCTGCATTACTGGTTCCGGTTGTCAAGAGGAGAAACCATAAAACTATATCAATCCCCATACTTCAGCCCTTGACATTTCGTTCGTTTATCGGATGCCTCGAGTGCAATCATAAGATGCCTTTTTATCTAACACTTCTTATGCGGGAGAAAATATATAGGATTAAGATTTCTATCTTGCAACATAGTTGTTGTTCTAAACAAACTGTTGATGCAATATTCACTCATAAAAACAAATTATTATTATTATTCTCCAACAAGTGATTAGGCTTTAAATAAACTAGGTACCTCCAATATTTCGGCATAAATTTTCGATACCGAATATTTAAAATGGATTTCTTAAAATGAAAAAGCATTCTTGAAGATTTCATTTTAGTTCTAATTGAAAGCTAAATGATTAAATTTATTATTTCCATTAAGTAAAATATTCTAGTGAATTTCAGATAGAAATTTTATAGACTGAAGTATCATATTTAATTTCGATTTCTCAAAATTTTCTTAAAAGCGGCCATTTTCTTAACTTTAAGAAATTTGTAAACAAAACAAATTCATCAATTTTAAAGCCCTTTCAAATATATATATATATATATATATATATATATATATATATATATATATATATATATATATATATATATATAAATTTCCAAGAGGACAGAATCCAGGTAGAGCTCAAAGTCCAAGACAGAGTAAGAATATAATATAAAAGGCTCAAACACTAATATTCCATGGTTATAATTTATTACACTGGAATCGTAATCACGATCCAATTCATTGGACCTACAAATTCGAAAATTCTTTTTGACCTTAGACCTACAAAGTCAAAAATTCTTTTGTAGGTCTAATGAATTGGATCGTGATTACAATTCCAATATAATAAATTATAACTATGCAATATTAGTGTTTGAGCCTTTTATATTATATATATATATATATATATATATATATATATATATATATATATATATATATATATATATATGTATATATATGTATATATATATAGGTATATATATATATGTATATATATATATGTATATATATATATATATTTATATATATATATATATATATATATATATAGGGTGACCCAAAAAAACGGAAACTTTTTAACAATCCAATAAAACCAAGAGTGATGGAAGAAAAATATTTAATTCATAGTAATTGAAACCTTAAAACATGCCATTTGAGAAACAATGATGGAATTTTCATTTTTTTAAAATTATGTCCTGTAGATGGCGTCCTCCTGTACGAATGCATTCTTGAAATCTGCTGTTGAGACCCCTATTTACTGATGCAACATCTCAGCTGGGATATTGTGTATTTCATTCTTGTTACTAAAATGGCGAAATGTTTACTTGCTCAAGATCACTGTCTCGCAGTGTTGCCTCTTGCTCATGTCTGACAATACGCACTTCAAAAAATCCCGTTTTTGTGGGTCAACCTATATATATATATATATATATATATATATATATATATATATATATATATATATATATATATATATATATATATATATGTATGACACATCATTTGAGTAAAATTAGAAAATTTAAACTTAAATTAATCTCCTTCTGCTGTTGGTAGTCTGTAAATGATGTCTGTTTTGTTATTTGGTACAGTCCTTTATCTGTGAATCTGTAACGCGCGTCCAAAATAAGTAATGTCTTCATCAAGTCCCACAGGCTTCTACGAACAAAAACATTTTTACCCGTTGATCTTAAAAAGTGGTTGTATGTAGCAGACAGTTTAGATCTTTCTGAACAGCTCTGTTGGTGGCATAGATGCCATTCATATGAAAGTCTTCGATCTTTAAGCATTTCACCCCAAGCAAGGTGGAAGTGGCACTGGTTCGCAGGGCATTACACAGAGTGAAGGTGAGAGAAAAACTGCGTATAGGGGGAATGAAGGAAAGTTAAAAGAAAAAACGGGGTTCAATACATTTAGCAGATGGCGATTGACGTTGCATTTAAATTTTTGAAGATTGTAGTTATCAGGGAAGCAAGTAAACGGAAGGGAATTCCACAGGCGGGGAGGGCGAGAAAAGAACTTGTTGCAGTGGATAGAAGTGGCTGTTACATTTAACTATTTCAACGGCAAATGGGTGGGACTTAGATGCCAATCTAATAGCACGCTTACATTTATGTAGTCGCGGCACCAGGGAAAAGATCGACAGAAGAGTAGCCATGAAAATGTTTGTAGAAAAGACAGAGGGAAGCCATGCCACGTCGGTGAGAAAGTGACTGATGTCGAGATGCCAAGTCTGGGTTGATTACATTGCAGATCCTATTTGTATTTTGTCGAAAACGACCAGATGAACAGCTCAGGCATCAGACCAGATATGACGATTGTAATCAATGCACATTTCATTGAATACGACAGACAAGGTGCTTTGATTTAATTTTTTATACAGTTTCTCATGTGTCCTAATAAATTTATCTTTTCAGATGATAAATTATATAACAAACTGACCGAATATATATATATATATATATATATATATATATATATATATATATATATATATATATATATGTCTCTATATATATATAATTATTTATATTAATATATTTTTCGATCATGTTATTTTTATACATATAATTTATATATATAATATATACAAATTTTATAGATATAATTTATATATATGTCCGAATCGAAAGATACATGATCGCCTAAGCGTGTATCACGCATGGCACATAACTGACTAGGAGGCACAGATTGGGGAATCGGAGAGCCGAGTTCGAATTCTAGTCGAATTCATTACATTCACTTACGTGCTAATACCCTTGGGAAAGGTACGAATCTTCTTCTTCTTCTCCCAAATAGCAGGACAGGCCCGGTTTTATAGCCTTAGAGGGCAACTGTTCTACCGCAGAAAGAAATGGCAACCTACTACGGGAAAAAAAATTGCCTCGTCACTCATGTATCAAAAGATACATGATCGCCTAAGTGTGTATCACGCATGGCACATAACTGACTGATATTTGAATAGACGTATACAGTTTATGCAATAATGTATCGGGACCGACCAACTTCCTATATTTGTGAAATTTTCTTACCAACAACGAAAGTGCTCTTACCTTGTAATGACGATATCTATTGTCGAAGCTACAACGGGTATTGTAACGTTTATAATAAGGAAATATACAACATATAAAAGCGAGAGAGAGATTTGAAATACGAACACGAAAACGAATTTGTCAGAAAGTAAAAGAAGAAAGACAACCACTTTGTTTTGAGCGGGAATTATGAAGACCGGTGACAATTATGCGAGCTGCAGTCGGCGGACACATAAGAGAGAGAGATCCCGGAATTACCCATTTCTGAGCTGTGACAACAATTATTGCCGCTGTTTGTGTTGCCGTGCATCGGCAGAAGCGGGTTGAAGACCCGGAGATGAAGGTGGGTTGCAGCAAGTAAAATGGACGTCGCGGGAGGGTTCGGATGCGTTGATGCCTTCGCTAAAGAATTGATTTCTCCTGGAGGAAATAGATCGCAAAATGGAAGCCAGGAAGTCTTGGAGATCTGTGACTCTTCATTTATCAATTTAACGAAACCATTATCTTCAGGCATCGGGGAACCACCTTGGTGTTCACTCCTGGAACAATATGACAATTACGTATCTCACTCGTATTTCGATTGATTTACGTACCTACTTTAATATACATGATTGTCAAAATTCATTCTCACGTTTATCTATCTATCTATCTATCTATCTATCTATCTATCTATCTCTCTCTCTCACTCTCTCTCTCTCTCTCTCTCTCTCTCTCTCTCTCTCTCTCTCTATATATATATATATATATATATATATATATATATATATATACTAGTTGTAATCTTATAAATATAATAAATTATACTCGTCCGGAAAACCTTCGATTTCTTGATTTGCGAATAAACAAACCAATACGAAAGAGAAAAAATGGTACAAAAAAAAAAAAAATGGTACAAAAAAAAAAGAAAGAAAGAAGAGAACATGTACGTCAGCCGAAAATAATCATCTAGCATCCAAGTTCAGGGTCCAAAGAAAAAAAAACGATATATATATATATATATATATATATATATATATATATATATATATATATATATATAAGCTCCTGAAAAATTTATTTCGGTTGAGCTCTCTGAGGAGGATGTGTGGATTTGTAAACAGTGACTATTACGGCTAATAATGCAAGACACTTCGGTAAATCGAATCCAGTTCTCTCAGTCACTGTGTGTTTATCTAAATATAAATACGCTTAAATTCACTTTCTTCTCTGCCGTGAGCCAACGGCTTCAGGGTAAAATTTCCGACTGACGCGAATTCAGCCGGTTTTCGATTCTAGCCAGAGGCAACCGGACGTCTAACCACACTGATGAGCTGTGATACAGCGAAACAGTCTGTCTGTGGATGACAATATATATATATATATATATATATATATATATATATATATATATATAGAGAGAGAGAGAGAGAGAGAGAGAGAAAGAGAGATCTAGCACTTAAATATATATTTCTATATCTCTCTCTTCCATTTCACTATAT
>OZ038479.1:69985593-70033093 GCA_964036315.1 Acanthosepion esculentum
GGAGAGCCTAGTTCAATCGAAGTGCCTAGTTCAAATTCCAGTCACCTTTCTCCAGCTGGTGTTAAATATTGGGACCTTATTATGTCCAAAATATTGTAAATGCAATATTCCCTCGCAAAATGTTGTCTACTTTTAATCCACAAAGTCTTGATAGGTCGTAAATCAATTGAATCAATCATCCCAGATCTGCTTCTTTCTTTCTTTCCTTCTTTCTTTCTTTCATTCTTTCTTTCTTTCTTTCTTTCCTTCTTTCTTTCTTTCATTCTTTCTTTCTTTCATTCTTTCTTTTTTTCTTTCTTTCATTCTTTCATTCTTTATTTATTTAAATATACGCTTCAATATGTTTCACTATCTCCCATTTTTTTTTAATTCTATGCCTATTTCTTCAACGCATACTCGGTTCAATATATTTTTCTTTGTTTCTTTCTTCGTTTCTTTTCTTCTTTCCTTCCTTTCTTTCTTTTTTTTCTTTCTTTCTTTAATCTGTTTTCATTGCAGACCTGCTACAGTTCATTTATTTTTATCTCTTTACTTCTTTCTTTCTTTTTTACTTTGTTTCTTTCTTTGTCAGGGTATATCGGCTTTAATATATTTACCTTTCTTTCGTTCTTTCTTTCGTTCTTTCTTTTTTTCTTTCTTTCTTTCTTTCTTTCTATATCCGCTTCAATATGTTTCACTTTCTCTCTTTCTTTCGTTTTTTTTTCATTCTATGCCTGTTTTCAATGCATACTCGGTTTAATGTATTTTTCTTTGTTTCTTTCTTCGTTTCTTTCTTTCTTTAATCTGTTTTCATCGCAGATCAGCTACAGTTCTTTTACTTTTCTCTCTTTACTTCTTTCTTTCTTTTTTTTTTACTCTGTTTCTTTCTTTGTTTCTTTCTTTTTCAGGGTATATCGGCTTTAATATGTTTACCTTTCTACCTTTTTCGTTTCTTTCTTTCTTTCTTTCCATATCCGCTTCAATATGTCTCACTTTCTCTCTTTCTTTCTTTTTTCTCATTCTATTCGTGTTTTCAACGCATACTCGGTTCAATAATATATTTTTGTTTATTTCTTCGTTTCTTTGCTTCTTTCTTTCTTTCATACTTTTTTACCTTCTTTCTTTCCTTCTATCTTTCTTTCTTTCTTTCTTTCGTTCTTTCTTTCTTTCTTTCTTTCTATCCGCTTCAATATATTTCGCGTTCTTTCTTTCTTTCTTTCTTTCTTTCTTTCTTTCTTTCTTTCTTTCTTTCTTTCTTTCTTTCTTTCTTTCTTTCTATCCGCTTCAATATATTTCGCGTTCTTTCTTTCTTTCTTTCTTTCTTTCTTTCTTTCTTTCTTTCTTTCCATTCCTTGGCGCGGATTCAGACTGCGTTCGCAATGCAAAAAATAGGTGAAAGCGTCTCTTGACTACCGGCCTTTCAACGCCAACCGACAATGGTGAAAAAGCGATGACGTTTAAACAGAGTTCGTTTAATTACCTGTCAACCAACGCGCGTCAGAATCTACGAAGCATTCGTTTGTAAAATTGTCTGAGGTTTGTCTTTCGCTTGTCCTGGCCAAAATTCATATCTTTTATTGTCAAAGTGGTGAATTTTAACCCAGTTCGTTTGTCAATGTAAAAATAGCATCTGACGAAAGTACCAAGAGTAATATTACTTGCAAAGCAGGTTATCTCACGTTGTAAATATGATTAATAATTTCTCTCTAGATTTTTGGAATGAGGAGTTATTAACATTTACACTAATTATATTCGGACTACATTCCTCATCTTTGTTGTTGTTATCACAACGTATCGAACGTTCCGCAGGTGTATATTGATCTGGGTAACCTTCAGGAAATGAACTGAATTGAACGCTTTATTTAATCTACGGGGGTAGGCAGTTCTTTTATTCAACTGCCCATGTCTCGGGCTATCTAATTCTTACTTATATTTCTTTAATCATGTTTCGTAAAGAGTTGGTCTAATAGAAAGATATAGTGTGCTTATAGTTATCCCGAAGGAATGTGAAAAAACTGCGGTAATTTGGTCAAAGTCTAGATGCCCTGATCGTTATATTTGTGTGAATGGTTGGCAGAAACCCTTTTGTCAGGTATCAGCATAGCTGATGCAGACCTCCACAAGTGATACTCGTAGTGACTTCTAGGAGTTACATTGTCGGTTGACAAGAAACAGTAAGATTATATAGTATCAATTGCTAGGTCTGCTGCTAAGAAAGTTGATTCAATGTGTCGTACCAGATAGTTTTTTTGTTTCTTCTCCAGAATCTGTGTTACATATTTATAAGTCTACCATCCGTCCTTGCTTTGAATATTGCTGCCACATATCGTCTGTTGTTCCTGCTGTATATTCACAGATTCTTGATAAAGTCCAGCGGTGTTATTGGTCCTGACCTGGCGTCGCAGTTCCAGGCACTTTCCTACCGACATAATGTAGCTTCTCTGTGCCTTTTTCGCTATTAAATATAACCGCCTCTTCTACTCCAACAGCTTCTTCATCTCGCACTTCCCGACAGTGGAACTCCCTTCCTCTTACTTGCTTCCCTGATAACTATAATCTTCGAAGCTTTAAATGTAATGTCAATCGACATCTTCCGTTGCCTTGATCCCTGTTCTTCCCTTTTTTCCTCCTGCTTTCTTCGTTTTATCCTTTCTTCACCCTGCACTATACCCAGATCTTCTCTGCGCCAAGCCAGGAACTGAATCAACTTTGCTTGCGGCTATGGATTCAGTATATAGTTGTTCCACCTCAGGTCAGCGGGAAACGCGAGGCCAAGAAGGCGCAGTAAGACACGCTCTCGTGGGGTTGAGTATCAGCCATGCTGATTGGAGGCAGGGAAGTTTCTCTAGGGTGAGTCAATGACAGCAAGCCGTTTTCTGCCCCCCCCCCAGTCAACCACAGATTGGAGGAACGTTTTCACTATGGTACCTAGATATAATGGATTTAAGCTCAATACGAGATTAGCAATTAGGTTTCATCAGTTTACTGTTGAATTGGCGAGATGTAACCGTAAGTTCTATGGTAACAGTTTCTTCTATCGCACTTCTCGCTTGTGGAACTCTCGTCCGGCTCCATGCTTTGCAGTCAACTTTGATCTTCAATAAATTTAAATGCTTTGTCAATTGCTACCTACTGTCTTCCTGGTTTGTCTTCTATTGTATCGACCCTTAACAATGTTTCCCTTTTTTCTTGTTCTTTCGCACCTCTTGTGTTTTAGTGAGCTTATTGCCTTGCATAAGGTAACATGATTTTAAAAAAATCAGTCCCCCCTTCCAACCAATACCACTGAGATACAAAGGGCTACTTGAAGTCAGAGAGAATGAAAGACTTTACAAAATCAAGAACGGCACAATCGATTCTAGCCCTTCCGGCCACATCATATTGAAACACCGGTGTCCATACAATCACCGAAGTTAAGCTATGTCGGGCCTAGTCAGTACCTAGATAGGTGACCGCTTGGGGATATCAAGTGCTGTAAGCTTGGATATGCGATTGGTTTAACAGATAGTGGCTCCAAATGGATAATCTGAGAGCTGAGTTCCGTTATCATGAAAAAGAATTAAATCCGTTTTTATCACTGTATAAACTGAATAAAACGTTGTAACTCTAATAAGCAGTTCAATAATACATGTTAATCCATTTTTTTAAGCATTTCACCCCAAGCAAGGCGGAAGTGCAACCAGTACGGAAGGGGCTAGAGACTGTAAGTAAGGAAAAGATTGGGTATAGGGAGAGGTGAGGAAAGGATAAAAGGAAGAACGGGGATCAAGGCAATAGAAGATGTCGATTGGCATTACATTTAAAGTTTAGAAGATTATAGTTATCAGGGAAGCAAGTAAGAGGAAGAGAGTTCCACTGTCGGGAAGTGCAAGCGAAGAATCTTTTGGAGTAGAAGAGGCGGTTAAATTTAACTGTTTCGGCAGTAAAAGGGTGGAACCGAGATGCCAATCCAGTAATATACTTAAATTCATACAGTCCGGGCACCAGTGAAAATAACTCGTCAGAGCAGATGCCATGAAAATATTTATGAAAAAGGCAGAGGGAAGCCACATTAAGTCGGTGAGAAAGTGTCTGGAGTTGAGACTCCAAGTCAGGGCTGATCACATTGCATATCCGTCTCGAGATGAACAGCGGGGGCACTAGACCATATAGGGCGACAGTATTCTATGCATGGACAAATGGTAGATTTGTAAATGTGAAGGATTGACTAAGACGAGAAAAACCTTCTGGCGCGACACAGGGAACCAACTTTCCTTGCGGTAAATGAAGGTATTGATTCAATGTAGTTGTTCCATCAGATCAGCGGAAAATTTGAGACCGAGAACGCGCAGTGAGGCGCTCTCGTGGAGTTGAGCCTCAACCATACCGATACGAGGTATGGAAGTCTCTGTATGATGAGTAAATGACAGCAGTTTCGTTTTGGATGCATTAAAATTCACAAGCTCTTTTCTACCTCAGTCAACCACAGATTGGAGTTCGTTTTTGAAACCAACGACCAGGCTCCAACACTAACACTATATAAATCTACAGGCTAACACTATATATATCTCCAATTAAAATCAGAGATCGTTTCTATTGATTCAACCCCAAAAATGTAAAGTTACAGTAACGACAAAAGTACGTAGGTGTAGGCTTTAAGAAAGCTTTAAACAACTGAGAATACAAGGTTCGCGTATAGTGTCCTTTTATAGTCCCAGTAAACAGAAATAACTCTCTCACAGAGGATCCTAACAAAATAAGGGGAGACTAATGTTGATTTATTTATAACAGTTAGTTATCGCAAATATAAATTAACCCCAAGAAATTATAAATTTTAAATCCATGTTTTTTGTTTTTATTAAATTTTTGGCACTTTTTGGAAATTATAAATTTTAAATCAAAATTTCTCTCCCTTCTGGGTATGACGGTAAACTACATCCACGTCCTGGGTAAGACGATAAACTACGTCCAGCAGCAAGGTCTCTGATGAGGAGGTTTTGAGGGGCGTGGAACCACCTCTTAATTGCTGGTGTTCCCAGTTCCACCCTGACCCGGGGTAGTAGCACCTGTTAGTGTCCCAGTTATGGGTAAATAGTTAACCCCGAAACTGGGGTAAAAATGGGTTTTAATACCAGGCATACTTTGTACAAAAAAATGTTATCAACAATAAATATTTGAAGAAAAAAACTATTACCAGCAATACATTTTTGAAAAAAAAAAATTACAAATAATACGTTTTTGAAATACATTTTCGTGGAAAAAAATATTACCAGCAATACATTTTTGAAGGGAAAAATTATTACCAGAAATAGATTTTTGACAAAACAAAATATTACCAACAAAAAAACCTTTGTCGGCATTAAATAACCCATTGAGGTTGATATACCGTAAAACACAACAATCAAAATTTCTCTAGCTTGTCTCGCAACAACTCAAAGTGAAAAATTATCAAAAATCAGGGATTTATTCACATTTCGTAAGTCTGGATGGTATTCGAGTTACTTACAAGGAATTTTTTACAACTTAAAAAGAAAGAAAAAAAAAATGCTTCAGCTTGTTTATCGGGTTGAGCTCAAACGCACACCCGAAACTTAGAAATAGTGCACCCGAGTCTTCCACATTTGGAGCGATCGGAAAGGTCAACAGAATTGGAGTCTCAATTGAAGGATGTGGCTCTGGGAGAATTTGCTGTGAAGTTTATAAAAATAAATTTTTGGGGTGAAATAATTTTTTTTTGGTGGGTCGGGGAGATTAACAGAAAAGATACAATATGAAAGAAACGTATACCTTATAGATATTACCATTAAACGTGTAATAATAAAAGCACACTTCCCGCATTATCTAATACAATGGAATAGCATATATGTCGCACAAGTTTTGGCGTCGTAGTTCAAAAGTATACGACAAGGAATCTCCATATTTGCACAAAGGTAACATAGACGCCTGACAATGTTATGCATAAGACTGGTTCATAGGAATATAGGTAAACAAGCTAAGTAGGAAATTATGCAGTCACCGCCAATCGGACGGAAAAGATGAGAGTCAGAAAGAAAAGAGATAAGCAAACGAAAGTGAAAGTAGAAAAAAATGTACGCTTTCAATTTTACGAATACTTGTAAATCGACGAGCTCTTGTAAATAGTCCTTACGCTTAACTTGGTAAGTATTGGAGATAGTGTTATACATTTCGATAGATATTTCTTTTCTTTTTGTCTGTCAATTATAGATGTCTGGTACTTTCATTTTCTGAGGAACATTGTCAAACTAAGATGTTTGTTTTTTTTGGGTTTTTTTTTTTGCTGTTTCTCGTGTTGGGTGTTTGTTTGTCCTTATGTTAATGTTTACTGCGCATCTTCTGTTTCCGAAAACAATCTTAATTATTCCTTAAAATCAACACTGTTAATAGTTCAATTGCTTAAAATCAACAAGAACCAAAACAAGAAAAAAGTATATGATATATTACGTTATCCTTTATCCAAGTATATATATATATATATATATATATATATATATATATATATATATATGTATATATATATATATATATATATAAAGAAATATAGTTTTAAGGTGTACTATATTTATGAGATAAAGTGCTCAATATCTGAGACAGAGAGTATGTAAATATAAATATAAAAGTGAACATTCAGTCAACACTCAGAGCCTCTGAGTGTTGACTTCAATGCTCACTTTTACACACACACACACACACACATATATATATATATATATATATATATATATATATATTCTTTTTCATGCACATTTCATTGAATACGACAGACAAGGTGCTTTGATTTAAGTTTTTTTTTGTACGATTTCTTATGTGATCTAATATTTTATTTCTATTCAGGTGTTAAATTTTATAACATCTGTTCGAATGTTCCTTTTATCCGAGCGATTTCGGCTATACATTTAGCCATTTTCAAGGTTGAAATATATTAATTGTTAACAAGAAATAGCTTGTTGTATGTACCTACATACAACAAACTATTTCTTGTCAACAGGTAATATATTTCAACCTTGGAATTGGCTAAATGCATAGCCGAAAGCGCTCGGATAAAAATAACATTCGAACAGTTTTATGTAATTTATGATCTAAAAGGAAAAAAAAAATTAGATCACATAAGAAATTGTACAAAAAAACCTAATTCAAAGCACCTTGTCTGTCGTATTCAATGGAATATGCATGTAAATGTATATATATTATTCCAAAATTCGTTTGAAGATGAAACAGAACTAATGCTTTTAATTTAATTATATAATTAAATTTGAAGTTTTTAGCTTCGGTTTTTGAAACGTGGTAATTTCTGTGTAGAGCTGGAACCATATTTTTAAATCAGTTAATTTATAATATTTATGCTCTGTAAATTTACATTGAGCACTGTTTTGTAAAAATAAAAATATCAAGAAGAACACCAGATGATATATCTTACTGTTCTTTCTTTTTATTATAATATATATATATATATATATATATATATATATATATATATGAGGTATGCTATAATTATGGATTATACATACATACATATATATATATATATATATATATATATATGAAGGTACGCAATAATTATGCATTAAAATATTCAATATCAGGGATAGAACGTAGGTAAATATAAAACTGAACACCGAGGTCAACACCTACCGGCGATAGTATTTTTCATACTTAAAAACAATCTTCAGTCCATAGCCAGTCAGTGTTATATATATATATGATAAGATAAAGGATACATTTGAAATGTTTATCAGTCTGAGAAACGGACAGAAATTCTGATATTTTTAATTTTGTGTTGTTTGGTTTTCATTGGTCAATCATGTATCACTTGCATTATGATCGTAAAGAATTATATATATATATATATATATATATATATATATATATATATAAGTTTGTAAAAGTTCTAGTTCGTCCATGTGGCCATCAGATGATAATGTATATTCGTAATTGTTTGGGTGTGTTTTTGGACCCTTCTGCTGCGGCCAGGTATTGAACACACAACACTGGTTCAAGTCCGTTTTTGAACAAACGTTTTTATCCTCTGGGTCATGTGTGTTTGTTGAGATGCGAAATAGTATTAACTGAAATTGAAATTCAAAGAATGCATGGTACATGGACATAGAGCAATCTTCATCCGTGCAAAAAGCGGTTAGGTTTGAAATTCCAACGTATATTATCTGAAGAAGGCCGGAACGTAAATGTCGTGAATATAGCAATGAAGATGAGGATATCAGTCCGAATTGTGCAAATGCTAACGGCCATGTTTCAAATTGTTCTAGAGGCTATTGGGTAAGAAAACTGTGGATGAAGCAAAGAAACGAAGAAAGAAAGAAAGAAAAATATGCGTTGAAAACCTAGGCAGAGAATGAAAAAAAGAAATAACAGAGAAAGTGAGACATATTGAAACGAATATGGAAAGAAAGAAAGAAAGAACGCGAAATATATTGAAGAGGATAGAAAGAAAGAAAGAAAGAGAGAGAGAGAGAAGAAAAGAAAGAAAGGAAGAAAGTAGGAAAGATAGAAACAAAGAAACGATGAAATAAACAAAGAAAAATATATCGAACCGAGTATGCCTTGAAAATATAGGCATAGAATGAGAAAAAAGAAAGTGAGGCGGATATGGAAAGAAAGAAAGAAAGAAAGAAAGAAAGAGAGAAAGAAAGAAAAATGAAGTAAAAATAAAGAAAAAATAAAGAAATGTAAATATATTAAAGCTGCTATGCACTGAAAAAGAAAGAAAGTAGGAAGGATAGAAAAAAGAAGGAAAAAGAAAGAAAGGTAAAAACACTCAAGCAGATATGACCTAAGAAAGAAAGAAAGAAAAAGAAAGGCAAATATATTAAAGCCGATATTCTCTGAAAAGCAAAGAAACAAAGAAAGAAAGTGGAAAAAAAAGAAAGAAAGAAGGAAAAAAAACTGTAGCAGATCTGCGATTAAAACAGATTAAAGAAAGAAAAGAAAAGCAAAAAAAAAAAGAAAGAAAAAAGCAAAGAAACGAAGAAATAAACAAAGAAACATATATTGAGGGGAGTATGCGTTGCAAACATTGGCAGAGAATGGGAAAAAAGAAAGAAAGACAGACAGTGGGACATATCGAAGCGCATATGTAAAGAAAGAAAGAAAGAAAAAAGAAAGACAGACAGACAGTGGGACATATCGAAGCGCATATGTAAAGAAAGAAAGAAAGAAAAAAGAAAGACAGACAGACAGTGGGATATATCGAAGCGCATATGTAAAGAAAGAAAGAAAGAAAAAAAGAAAAAAGAAAGACAGACAGACAGTGGGATATATCGAAGCGCATATGTAAAGAAAGAAAGAAAGAAAAAAGAAAGAAAGACAGACAGTGGGACATATCGAAGCGCATATGTAAAGAAAGAAAGAAAGAAAAAAGAAAGAAAGACAGACAGTGGGACATATCGAAGCGCATATGTAAAGAAAGAAAGAAAGAAAAAAGAAAGAAAGACAGACAGTGGGACATATCGAAGCGCATATGTAAAGAAAGAAAGAAAGAAAAAAGAAAGAAGGACAGACAGTGGGACATATCGAAGCGCATATGTAAAGAAAGAAAGAAAGAAAAAAGAAAGACAGACAGACAGTGGGATATATCGAAGCGCATATGTAAAGAAAGAAAGAAAGAAAAAAGAAAGAAACACAGAAAGTGGGACATATCGAAGCGCATATGTAAAGAAAGAAAGAAAGTAAAAAGAAAGAGAGACAGACAGTGGGACATATCGAAGAGCATATGTAAAGAAAGAAAGAAAGAAAAAAGAAAGAAAGACAGACAGTGGGACATATCGAAGCGCATATGTAAAGAAAGAAAGAAAGAAAAAAGAAAGAAAGACAGACAGTGGGACATATCGAAGCGCATATGTAAAGAAAGAAAGAAAGAAAAAAGAAAGAAAGACAGACAGTGGGACATATCGAAGCGCATATGTAAAGAAAGAAAGAAAGAAAAAAGAAAGAAAGACAGAAAGTGGGACATATCGAAGCGCATATGTAAAGAAAGAAAGAAAGAAAAAAGAAAGAAAGACAGACAGTGGGACATATCGAAGCGCATATGTAAAGAAAGAAAGAAAGAAAAAAGAAAGAAAGACAGACAGTGGGACATATCGAAGCGCATATGTAAAGAAAGAAAGAAAGAAAAAAGAAAGAAAGACAGACAGTGGGACATATCGAAGCGCATATGTAAAGAAAGAAAGAAAGAAAAAAGAAAGAAAGACAGAAAGTGGGACATATCGAAGCGCATATGTAAAGAAAGAAAGAAAGAAAAAAGAAAGAAAGACAGACAGTGGGACATATCGAAGCGCATATGTAAAGAAAGAAAGAAAGAAAAAAGAAAGACAGACAGACAGTGGGACATATCGAAGCGCATATGTAAAGAAAGAAAGAAAGAAAAAAGAAAGAAAGACAGACAGTGGGACATATCGAAGCGCATATGTAAAGAAAGAAAGAAAGAAAAAAGAAAGAAAGACAGACAGTGGGACATATCGAAGCGCATATGTAAAGAAAGAAAGAAAGAAAAAAGAAAGAAAGACAGAAAGTGGGACATATCGAAGCGCATATGTAAAGAAAGAAAGAAAGAAAAAAGAAAGAAAGACAGACAGTGGGACATATCGAAGCGCATATGTAAAGAAAGAAAGAAAGAAAAAAGAAAGAAAGACAGACAGTGGGACATATCGAAGCGCATATGTAAAGAAAGAAAGAAAGAAAAAAGAAATAAAGACAGAAAGTGGGACATATCGAAGCGCATATGTAAAGAAAGAAGGAAAGAAAAAAGAAAGAAAGACAGACAGTGGAACATATCGAAGCGCATATGTAAAGAAAGAAAGAAAGAAAAAAGAAAGAAAGACAGACAGTGGGACATATCGAAGCGCATATGTAAAGAAAGAAAGAAAGAAAAAAGAAAGAAAGACAGACAGTGGGACATATCGAAGCGCATATGTAAAGAAAGAAAGAAAGAAAAAAGAAAGAAAGACAGACAGTGGGACATATCGAAGCGCATATGTAAAGAAAGAAAGAAAGAAAAAAGAAAGAAAGACAGAAAGTGGGACATATCGAAGCGCATATGTAAAGAAAGAAAGAAAGAAAAAAGAAAGAAAGACAGACAGTGGGACATATCGAAGCGCATATGTAAAGAAAGGAAGAAAGAAAAAAGAAAGAAAGACAGACAGTGGGACATATCGAAGCGCATATGTAAAGAAAGAAAGAAAGAAAAAAGAAAGAAAGACAGAAAGTGGGACATATCGAAGCGCATATGTAAAGAAAGAAAGAAAGAAAAAAGAAAGAAAGACAGACAGTGGGACATATCGAAGCGCATATGTAAATAAAGAAAGAAAGAAAAAAGAAAGAAAGACAGAAAGTGGGACATATCGAAGCGCATATGTAAAGAAAGAAAGAAAGAAAAAAGAAAGAAAGACAGACAGTGGGACATATCGAAGCGCATATGTAAAGAAAGAAAGAAAGAAAAAAGAAAGAAAGACAGACAGTGGAACATATCGAAGCGCATATGTAAAGAAAGAAAGAAAGAAAAAAGAAAGAAAGACAGAAAGTGGGACATATCGAAGCGCATATGTAAAGAAAGAAGGAAAGAAAAAAGAAAGAAAGACAGACAGTGGGACATATCGAAGCGCATATGTAAAGAAAGAAAGAAAGAAGAAAGAAAGACAGACAGTGGGACATATCGAAGCGCATATGTAAAGAAAGAAAGAAAGAAAAAAGAAAGAAAGACAGACAGTGGGACATATCGAAGCTCATATGTAAAGAAAGAAAGAAAGAAAAAAGAAAGAAAGACAGAAAGTGGGACATATCGAAGCGCATATGTAAAGAAAGAAAGAAAGAAAAAAGAAAGAAAGAGAGACAGTGGGACATATCGAAGCGCATATGTAAAGAAAGAAAGAAAGAAAAAAGAAAGAAAGACAGACAGTGGGACATATCGAAGCGCATATGTAAAGAAAGAAAGAAAGAAAAAAGAAAGAAAGACAGAAAGTGGGACATATCGAAGCGCATATGAAAAGAAAGAAAGAAAGAAAAAAGAAAGAAAGACAGACAGTGGGACATATCGAAGCGCATATGTAAAGAAAGAAAGAAAGAAAAAAGAAAGAAAGACAGACAGTGGGACATATCGAAGCGCATATGTAAAGAAAGAAAGAAAGAAAAAAGAAAGAAAGACAGAAAGTGGGACATATCGAAGCGCATATGTAAAGAAAGAAGGAAAGAAAAAAGAAAGAAAGACAGACAGTGGGACATATCGAAGCGCATATGTAAAGAAAGAAAGAAAGAAAAAAGAAAGAAAGACAGACAGTGGGACATATCGAAGCGCATATGTAAAGAAAGAAAGAAAGAAAAAAGAAAGAAAGACAGACAGTGGGACATATCGAAGCGCATATGTAAAGAAAGAAAGAAAGAAAAAAGAAAGAAAGACAGACAGTGGGACATATCGAAGCGCATATGTAAATAAAGAAAGAAAGAAAAAAGAAAGAAAGACAGAAAGTGGGACATATCGAAGCGCATATGTAAAGAAAGAAAGAAAGAAAAAAGAAAGAAAGACAGACAGTGGGACATATCGAAGCGCATATGTAAAGAAAGAAAGAAAGAAAGAAGAAAGAAAGACAGACAGTGGGACATATCGAAGCGCATATGTAAAGAAAGAAAGAAAGAAAAAAGAAAGAAAGACAGAAAGTGGGACATATCGAAGCGCATATGTAAAGAAAGAAGGAAAGAAAAAAGAAAGAAAGACAGGTCAGTGGGACATATCGAAGCGCATATGTAAAGAAAGAAAGAAATAAGAAAGAAAGACAGACAGTGGGACATATCGAAGCGCATATGTAAAGAAAGAAAGAAAGAAAAAAGAAAGAAAGACAGACAGTGGGACATATCGAAGCTCATATGTAAAGAAAGAAAGAAAGAAAAAAGAAAGAAAGACAGAAAGTGGGACATATCGAAGCGCATATGTAAAGAAAGAAAGAAAGAAAAAAGAAAGAAAGACAGACAGTGGGACATATCGAAGCGCATATGTAAAGAAAGAAAGAAAGAAAGAAGAAAGAAAGACAGAAAGTGGGACATATCGAAGCGCATATGTAAAGAAAGAAAGAAAGAAAAAAGAAAGAAAGACAGACAGTGGGACATATCGAAGCGCATATGTAAAGAAAGAAAGAAAGAAAAAAGAACGAAAGACAGACAGTGGGATATATCGAAGCGCATATGTAAAGAAAGAAAGAAAGAAGAAAGAAAGACAGACAGTGGGACATATCGAAGCGCATATGTAAAGAAAGAAAGAAAGAAAAAAGAAAGAAAGACAGACAGTGGGACATATCGAAGCTCATATGTAAAGAAAGAAAGAAAGAAAAAAGAAAGAAAGACAGAAAGTGGGACATATCGAAGCGCATATGTAAAGAAAGAAAGAAAGAAAAAAGAAAGAAAGACAGACAGTGGGACATATCGAAGCGAATATGTAAAGAAAGAAAGAAAGAAAAAAGAAAGAAAGACAGACAGTGGGACATATCGAAGCGCATATGTAAAGAAAGAAAGAAAGAAAAAAGAAAGAAAGACAGAAAGTGGGACATATCGAAGCGCATATGTAAAGAAAGAAGGAAAGAAAAAAGAAAGAAAGACAGACAGTGGGACATATCGAAGCGCATATGTAAAGAAAGAAAGAAAGAAGAAAGAAAGACAGACAGTGGGACATATCGAAGCTCATATGTAAAGAAAGAAAGAAAGAAAAAAGAAAGAAAGACAGAAAGTGGGACATATCGAAGCGCATATGTAAAGAAAGAAAGAAAGAAAAAAGAAAGAAAGACAGACAGTGGGATATATCGAAGCGCATATGTAAAGAAAGAAAGAAAGAAGAAAGAAAGACAGACAGTGGGACATATCGAAGCGCATATGTAAAGAAAGAAAGAAAGAAAAAAGAAAGAAAGACAGACAGTGGGACATATCGAAGCTCATATGTAAAGAAAGAAAGAAAGAAAAAAGAAAGAAAGACAGAAAGTGGGACATATCGAAGCGCATATGTAAAGAAAGAAAGAAAGAAAAAAGAAAGAAAGACAGAAAGTGGGACATATCGAAGCGCATATGTAAAGAAAGAAAGAAAGAAAAAAGAAAGAAAGACAGACAGTGGGACATATCGAAGCGCATATGTAAAGAAAGAAAGAACGAAAAAAGAAAGAAAGACAGAAAGTGGGACATATCGAAGCGCATATGTAAAGAAAGAAAGAAAGAAAAAAGAAAGAAAGACAGACAGTGGGACATATCGAAGCGCATATGTAAAGAAAGAAAGAAAGAAAGAAAAAAGAAAGAAAGACAGACAGTGGGACATATCGAAGCGCATATGTAAAGAAAGAAAGAAAGAAAAAAGAAAGAAAGACAGACAGTGGGATATATCGAAGCGCATATGTAAAGAAAGAAAGAAAGAAGAAAGAAAGACAGACAGTGGGACATATCGAAGCGCATATGTAAAGAAAGAAAGAAAGAAAAAAGAAAGAAAGACAGACAGTGGGACATATCGAAGCTCATATGTAAAGAAAGAAAGAAAGAAAAAAGAAAGAAAGACAGAAAGTGGGACATATCGAAGCGCATATGTAAAGAAAGAAAGAAAGAAAGAAAAAAGAAAGACAGACAGACAGTGGGACATATCGAAGCGCATATGTAAAGAAAGAAAGAAAGAAAAAAGAAAGAAAGACAGAAAGTGGGACATATCGAAGCGCATATGTAAAGAAAGAAAGAAAGAAAAAAGAAAGAAAGACAGACAGTGGGACATATCGAAGCGCATATGTAAAGAAAGAAAGAAAGAAAAAAGAAAGAAAGACAGAAAGTGGGACATATCGAAGCGCATATGTAAAGAAAGAAGGAAAGAAAAAAGAAAGAAAGACAGACAGTGGGACATATCGAAGCGCATATGTAAAGAAAGAAAGAAAGAAAGAAAGAAAAAAGAAATAAAGACAGACAGTGGGACATATCGAAGCGCATATGTAAAGAAAGAAAGAAAGAAAAAAGAAAGAAAGACAGACAGTGGGACATATCGAAGCTCATATGTAAAGAAAGAAAGAAAGAAAAAAGAAAGAAAGACAGAAAGTGGGACATATCGAAGCGCATATGTAAAGAAAGAAAGAAAGAAAAAAGAAAGAAAGACAGACAGTGGGACATATCGAAGCGCATATGTAAAGAAAGAAAGAAAGAAAGAAGAAAGAAAGACAGAAAGTGGGACATATCGAAGCGCATATGTAAAGAAAGAAAGAAAGAAAAAAGAAAGAAAGACAGACAGTGGGACATATCGAAGCTCATATGTAAAGAAAGAAAGAAAGAAAAAAGAAAGAAAGACAGAAAGTGGGACATATCGAAGCGCATATGTAAAGAAAGAAAGAAAGAAAGAAAAAAGAAAGAAAGACAGACAGTGGGACATATCGAAGCGCATATGTAAAGAAAGAAAGAAAGAAAAAAGAAAGAAAGACAGACAGTGGGATATATCGAAGCGCATATGTAAAGAAAGAAAGAAAGAAGAAAGAAAGACAGACAGTGGGACATATCGAAGCGCATATGTAAAGAAAGAAAGAAAGAAAAAAGAAAGAAAGACAGACAGTGGGACATATCGAAGCTCATATGTAAAGAAAGAAAGAAAGAAAAAAGAAAGAAAGACAGAAAGTGGGACATATCGAAGCGCATATGTAAAGAAAGAAAGAAAGAAAAAAGAAAGAAAGACAGACAGTGGGACATATCGAAGCGCATATGTAAAGAAAGAAAGAAAGAAAAAAGAAAGAAAGACAGACAGTAGGACATATCGAAGCGCATATGTAAAGAAAGAAAGAAAGAAAAAAGAAAGAAAGACAGAAAGTGGGACATATCGAAGCGCATATGTAAAGAAAGAAGGAAAGAAAAAAGAAAGAAAGACAGACAGTGGGACATATCGAAGCGCATATGTAAAGAAAGAAAGAAAGAAGAAAGAAAGACAGACAGTGGGACATATCGAAGCGCATATGTAAAGAAAGAAAGAAAGAAAAAAGAAAGAAAGACAGACAGTGGGACATATCGAAGCCCATATGTAAAGAAAGAAAGAAAGAAAAAAGAAAGAAAGACAGAAAGTGGGACATATCGAAGCGCATATGTAAAGAAAGAAAGAAAGAAAGAAGAAAGAAAGACAGAAAGTGGGACATATCGAAGCGCATATGTAAAGAAAGAAAGAAAGAAAAAAGAAAGAAAGACAGACAGTGGGACATATCGGAGCTCATATGTAAAGAAAGAAAGAAAGAAAAAAGAAAGAAAGACAGAAAGTGGGACATATCGAAGCGCATATGTAAAGAAAGAAAGAAAGAAAGAAAAAAGAAAGAAAGACAGACAGTGGGACATATCGAAGCGCATATGTAAAGAAAGAAAGAAAGAAAAAAGAAATAAAGACAGACAGTGGGACATATCGAAGCGCATATGTAAAGAAAGAAAGAAAGAAAGAAGAAAGAAAGACAGAAAGTGGGACATATCGAAGCGCATATGTAAAGAAAGAAAGAAAGAAAGAAAGAAAAAAGAAATAAAGACAGACAGTGGGACATATCGAAGCGCATATGTAAAGAAAGAAAGAAAGAAAGAAGAAAGAAAGACAGAAAGTGGGACATATCGAAGCGCATATGTAAAGAAAGAAAGAAAAAAGAAAGAAAGAAAGAAAGAAAAAAAAAAAAGAAAGAAAGAGAAAAGAAGACGATATTCACTGGAAAAGAAAGAAAGAAGTAACGAAATAAAAGGGCCAAGGCAGAGTTATTTTTAGCTATGTAATAATATCGTTAGCTTAACTTTTCTTACGCCATATTTAGTATTATTATTTATTGGTTATTTCATTATCATATCTTGCGACAGTTATCCGAAAAACGTTAGAGCAATTACCAGACTTCTATCTCTAACAATCATTCAGCACTCAGCCATGACTACACTGCCACAGCTACACTAGCTCTTTACCTATTAATTCACAGATAAATCAACCGCACAAGACTGGTGGAGTTATTAGTGAGTAGTGCCTTCTAGCTGGGTTATTCGGTACGAAAAAAGAAAGACACAGATAAAGGAATTCATTAGAATGCAGAATGGCTCCACGGTTGGCGTATAAGAATTGTTTCATTACGATTTTCAGTCTTTTACTACCCGAAATAAATAAGTTTATATTTGTTTATTTTTTTCGCTGCGGATGTAATTGTTTCAAACTCTGTTTTCATGTTTATCTAAGTTTTTAGATGCCAAGCCTTTAAGAAACCTTTTAAAGTACGTTCTTGTTTTTAAGATAACATCATTTGCACGTTGTATATATCGTTTTTCTTTTCTCTTCTTTCTTCTCTTGGTTTCTTGGGTACATTTTCTTTGCTTTTCCTTTTCTTTCTTTTTTCTCTCTTTCTTCTTAATTCCTGTGTTATTTCCGTTTTCCTTTTTTTCTCATTTCTTTATTCGATTCATTCATCTTCTCTTTTGTCTCATCCCTTCTCTCATTAACTCTTTCTCAACTACTTTCTTTCTTTCTTTCTTTCTTTCTTTCTTTCTTTCTTTCTTTCTTTCTTAGGCATTCCTTCTTCTGTTCTTTCTGTCCTTCTATCTTTCCCTCTTATCTCTACTTTCTTTCTTTCTTTATACATTTCTTTCTTTTCCATTATCTTCTTTCCTCCTTTTCAATTTCTGTCTCATACATACTCCGTTCTTTCTTTCTTTCTTTCTTTCTTTCTTTCTTTCTTTCTTTCTTTCTTTCTTTCTTAGACTTTCCTTCTTCTGTTCTGTCTGTCCTTCTCCTATATTTCCCTCTTATCTCTACTTTCTTTCTTTCTTTCTTTCTTTCTTTCTTTCTTTCTTTTCCATTATCTTCTTTCCTCCTTTTCAATTTCTGTCTCATACATACTCCGTTCTTTCTTTCTTTCTTTCTTTCTTTCTTTCTTTCTTTCTTTCTTTCTTTCTTTCTTTCTTAGACTTTCCTTCTTCTGTTCTGTCTGTCCTTCTCCTATATTTCCCTCTTATCTCTACTTTCTTTCTTTCTTTCTTTCTTACTTTCTTTCTTTCTTTCTTTCTTTCTTTCTTTCTTTTCCATTATCTTCTTTCCTCCTTTTCAATTTCTGTCTCATACATACCCCGTTCTTTCTTTCTTTCTTTCTTTCTGTCTTTCTTTCTTAGATATTCCTTCTTCTGTTCTGTCTGTCCTTCTCCTATATTTCCCTCTTATCTCTTCTTTCTTTCTTTCTTTCTTTCTTTCTTTTCCATTATCTTCTTTCCTCCTTTTCAATTTCTGTCTCATACATACTCCGTTCTTCCTTTCTTTCTTTCTTTCTTTCTTTCTTTCTTTCTTTCTTTCTTAGACTTTCCTTCTTCTGTTCTGTCTGTCCTTCTCCTATATTTCCCTCTTATCTCTACTTTCTTTCTTTCTTTCTTTCTTTCTTTCTTTCTTTTCCATTATCTTCTTTCCTCCTTTTCAATTTCTGTCTCATACATACTCCGTTCTTTCTTTCTTTCTTTCTTTCTTTCTTTCTTTCTTTCTTTCTTTCTTTCTTTCTTTCTTAGACTTTCCTTCTTCTGTTCTGTCTGTCCTTCTCCTATATTTCCCTCTTATCTCTACTTTCTTTCTTTCTTTCTTTCTTTCTTTCTTTCTTTCTTTTCCATTATCTTCTTTCCTCCTTTTCAATTTCTGTCTCATACATACTCCGTTCTTTCTTTCTTTCTTTCTTTCTTTCTTTCTTTCTTTCTTAGACTTTCCTTCTTCTGTTCTGTCTGTCCTTCTCCTATATTTCCCTCTTATCTCTACTTTCTTTCTTTCTTTCTTTCTTTCTTTCTTTCTTTCTTTTCCATTATCTCCTTTTATCCTTTTCAATTTCTGTCTCATACATACTCCGTTCTTTCTTTCTTTCTTTCTTTCTTTCTTTCTTTCTTTCTTTCTTTCTTTCTTTCTTTATTTCTTTCTTAGACTTTCCTTCTTCTGTTCTGTCTGTCCTTCTCCTATATTTCCCTCTTATCTCTACTTTCTTTCTTTCTTTCTTTCTTTCTTTTCCATTATCTTCTTTCCTCCTTTTCAATTTCTGTCTCATACATACCCCGTTCTTTCTTTCTTTCTTTCTTTCTTTCTTTTTTTCTTTCTTTCTTTCTTTTCTATCGTACTAATTCCGTCTTTATTACTTTATTTCTTCTTTCTTTCTTGTCTTTCTTTTCTTATACTCATTCCTTCTTTTTTCTTTCAATTCTGTCTTTATCTCTGTCTTTCTTTCTTTCTTTCTTTCTTTCTTTCTTTCTTTTCCTTTTTTGTCTAATCCGTTCCCTCTTTCTTTCTTTTTTATTTATTCCTTTTTTCTTTCTTTCTTTCTTTTGCGTTTTTCCATTCGTTTTTCTTACTTTCTTTCTTTCTATTTTATTCATTCCTTCATTGTTTCTTTTTTTCTTAATTGCTTCTTTCTTTCTCTTCTATTCATTCTTTCTTTCTAACTTTCTTCCTTTTTTATTTATTCTTTCTTCCTTTCTTTCTCTTTTATTTTTTCTTTCCTTATTCATTTCTTCTTTCTCTTTTATTTATTCCTTCTTTTTCAACTCCTTATCTCTTCTCCTTTTTTTCTTTTTGTTGTGTTTTTTTTTGTCGATACAAATAAAGGATTAGCGTTCAAAAATTTTTTTGAGATACGCTGATCATTATATACGTTTTGAAAATTATGCACACACACACACACACACACACACACACACACACACACACAGACACACACATATATATATATATATATATATATATATATATATATATATATATATATATATATATTCCAAAATTATAACATAAGCATGTTATAACGTCACGACAGAAATAGCTATTTTGTTTTAAAACTTCTGGCAATGTTGGAACAAAATGGCTAATTTTATAGTCATGTTACACCTCTGTACTCGTATATATATATATATATATATATATATATATATATATATATATATATATATATACAACTTTCGTTAAATACAATCAATCGTTAAATACCTATATCGGACATACTACCAACTTCTTTAGTAGACGCCTCACGTGTCCCTTATCAGACCAAACCGCTATAAAATACATCTAATGACCAATTTATAAGAATTTTTACATTAAAATTCTATATATATCACATTATCAGAAACATTTCGCTATTAGACAAGCTCTGTATATCAAACATTTCTCTATTACTGTCAGTGTGTGTTGCCATGTAGACTAGGTTACATTTGTTGCAACGTGACGATAAACAGCAGCAACGACTGGCTGTCTTCGGTCTGGAAACGCAATCTAATACAGCCGTGCAGCCTCGCGTCCATTACCATTCGCGCGGCCGTATGTATAATTCACATGTGCCTACACATGATATAAATACCCCGCCATTGTTAAACGGAACACTGCCCGGTTATTTCACTACTACTCACGTTAAACGTTGAATAGAGACGAGCCCCAAATATACACAAATGACAAATGTAACCATGTCTACATGGCAACACGGCGCTATCTATCTTTAAACTTTCTTTAAACTTAATAACTCATATGGTGTCATATGTTTATATGGACTTTTGTCCTTGTTTTGTTTTCTTTTGAGGAACCCGCCCTCAAAGTTTATAAAAGTAATTTTTATACAACCTGTGTATATGTAGGTGTGTGTATGCGTGCATAATTTTCAAAATGTATATAATCAGTCGCCTATCTCAAAAATTATTTAAATGTTAATCCTTCACTTGTATCGACAAAACAGAAAAAGAGAAAAAAAAAGGTAAATGAAACCAAAAACAAAATATGTAGAATTCCCAATACAAATGAATCGATATTTCCGACTTAATAGTCTTGAAATAATTTTAATCAATAACTCCATATAGAATAAAATGCATCGATCGTATGTCTTCCATTTTGTCTCTGTTTCAATACAAATCATTGGAAGCTCAGTGGAACGACTCAAAATATTTTGTAATATTTGACACAAGCCGAGTGGAACCTATTATAAAATCACATCATTGTGTTTTCTATTCGTGCCAGCCTACAGATATTAGATAACGGAAGAGTCTTTCTAGTTGGAGTTATACGCTGTCTGTGATATCAAGAGATAGGGGCACTTGGTCGAGTGGTTAGAAAGTTTGCATTCTGAGAATGAGACCCGTGTTCGAATCTCACCATAATCGATTTGACAGGAAGGAGACTTCTTGATGCTATCCCAGCGTGCCTGAAAACCATACCACGCGATGACCCAAGGCTAGTCAGTGAGATTGGGCAGACGGAATGTTGCGTGCCGTCGGAAGCTTTGCTACCATGAAGTCACAAGTCATTGTGGTCGAGGGATTTGAGCGCCTTCATCAAATTGTTGATCACGCTAGATAACATGCTCTTTCCCAGAAACGGTAACTAAGTGGGTGTGGAATAAACCCCAAAACGCTCTAGTTGACAAGTACCTTCGAATACGAGTGGCCAGTTATACATGATATCAGGAATAGGATTATGTCCAAAATAAGCAGATATAATGTTCGTAATTTATTCAATCATATATATATATATATATATATATATATATATATATATATATATATATATATGTGAAGAAATATAGACTAAAAATGTGCTATATTTATGGGATAAAGTGCTCAATATCAGAGACAGAGCGTGTGTAAATATAAAAGTGAATATAGAAGTCAAGACTTACAGGCGACAGTCGGTTTCATTGCTAGATGGAATCGTCAGGCCTGGCGATTGCATCTAGCATGAAACAGACTGTCGCTTCTAAGAGTTGACTTGGTTATTACCACCTGATGAGATGCAATGATATACATCGAAACATGGAAGCATTTATCTATCCGTTTTACTTATGTTCGTGTGTTAAATCCTATAATATATATATATATATATATATATATATATATTATAATTATTTTTTCAAAAAATATTTCTTCGCTACATAAGAGTTCTCATGTTTCAAAAACGAGAGCCTAAACTGTTAATATAATTATTAAAATTAAATTGAATTAAGGTATCAAGCCGTTTCGCTTGAGGATGAAACAGGGCTTGATACCTTAATATATATATATACATATATATATATATATATATATATATATATATATATATATATATATATATGAACTTTATTTTCAATCTTATATATATATATATTTATATACATATTTATTTCAATTCTCTATATATATATATATTATAATTATTTTTTAAAAAATATGATTCCTTCCATAAGAGTTCTCATGTTTAAGAAACGAGAGCCGAAACCCTCAATATTATTATAAAAATTAAATTGAATTAAGGTATCAAGCCCTCTTTCATCCTCAAGCGAAAATTGACCTTTTCAAAGGTGACTGATATGTCGATAAGAATGAACTGTTAGACCACCTAACCAAAATGGCCACCCCAGCCGTTTCCATAGTAATTAATTTTGCAAAGAAACACGCTTATAAAGATGCGTAAATTTCAAGATTGGTTATTCCTAAATTTTCGCTTAATTCAATTTAATTTTTATAATTATATTGAGGGTTTCGGCTTTCGTTTTTGAAACATGAGAACTCTTATGTAGCGAAGGAATCATATTTTTTGAAAAAAGAATTATAATATAAGCTCTACTTCTTCGGCCTCTTCTTTAGCCATTTTCAGGGCGGAGGTTGTTTTAGGTATTGTTAATTTCTCCTCTTTTGACTCTTTAAGATTTTAATTTATTTTTATGTTCTTTTGAATATTTTATGACGCACGGTGTCTGTTAATAACTAAGTATATCTCAAGACTTGAATGCTAAGATAAAACAGTATTTAATTACAAACGAAAATAAATACTTAACAACCAAAGATACTTAACCATCTCAGTGAATACCTTGTTAGTAGCGCCGTTCAGCTTAACGTCCGGCAAATCCTAAATCAAAACCCAAATCATCGACGCATAATAATTCACACTAATTCGACTGGATAGTTCCACTCAATAATCACTGCAGTCAGTAGACTGACACCACTATTTATACATCTGTCGGAAAACATATATTCATAAGTCCAGAGTATCATGTTCGAACCTCGGCGTCATTAGTTACTCATTTTCTTCCTATATATATATATATATATATATATATATATATATATATATATATATATATATATATATATATATTTATATATATATATATACAATCACCCCCTACTTTTCAATCATCCTCTATATGATTGTATTTGTGTATCCATTCGTTTGTTAACTGAAGTCAGCAATATTGTCCAACTGTCAAGCGTACAGGATTTTTTAAACAAATCGAAGATGCCTGATTGAATAAAGTTCCCCAATAAAGATATCGGATTGACTTTTTGCTATAATTGAATCAATTTAGACAGAACTGACTGAGAAATACTTACATTTTATAGTCTAAAGATTTTTCTTCAAACATTGGACTTAATTTATGATGACATCATCTTTTTTAAGGTCGTTAGCATCAAGTGAAATCTACATTCGGAAAAATCCATAGTGTTATGGGAGAGGAAATAGGAAAGTCTATCTATCTATCTATCTATCTATCTATCTCACTGTTTCTTTCTGTCTCTCTGTCACTTTCTCTGCCTGTCTGTATATATATATATATATATATATATATATATATATATATATATATATATATATATATATATATATATATATATTCACTATGGGATAGATAGCAACAAACTGATATATATACATATATATATATATATATATATATATATATATATATATATATATATATATATATATATATATATATGACTGGAGTGGGCAAATTACAGCCCGCGGGCCACATCCGACCCGCCAACCCTTTTAATGTAGCTCTCTATTATTTTTATAATATTTACAAATTTAATAAAAATTTTCCGGGTATTTAAAAATTGTATAAAAACTTCTCGTAAGAAACCTTTGTAATAATTCCGCTTTGATTCGAATTTTAGTTTGAGTATCATTTTGCAAGATACTTTAAACGAGATTTAGTGAGAGTCGCCATTTTGCGATGTTTTTAAAGTTTGATTCAATTTTTTAGTACGTCAGATTCTAAAACGATGAACAAGCAGTCACGTATAATGAGTTCTAAAAGACGTAAGATTGACTTTGAAAACCGTATTTTTAAGAAGGAATGGACTGAAAAGTTGTGTGCCTGATTTGCCACGATACTTGTGCAGTATTCAAGGAATATAATTTGAAAAGACATTTTCAATGGAAACATGGCAACTTCGGCCAAAACTTTTCCACGAAAGAACTGAAAACAAAGCAACGGACATGGTTAAAAAACTGAAACACCAACAAAGCATACTTTTAAAATGTACATCTGCACAAGAGCATGCCACGAAGGCAAGTTTTTTTTATCGGCAAATAAGATCACAAAACATAACAATTTTCTGACGCAGAATTTGTGAAAGAATGTATGATTGATGAAATTGATACTGTGTGTCCAGAAGTAAAGTCAAAAGTAGAAGCTATTTCATTGTCTCGGAGAACTGCTGTTCGTAGAATAGATGGTGTTATAGACAAGCGTATGGATGCAAGACAGAAATACGACAACAGCAGAAATAGATTTGCGTGATTTATTTCAATAGGAACGTGTGGTTTTGGGACAGCTACATTGTGGTATAGTTCATAAGTCGGCTGCCGATCCGGGTTGATTTCTCATAGTAGTTCCCACTGGTTGACGTAGCGTTCCTCCTGCTGGCTGCTGCTGACTGCTGCTGACTGACCGTGACAGATCTCTTCCCCGGCTCTCCGTTGACTGCTTTGTACTTCACCGTGTGACCCTTTTTATGGCGTTTTTTATGGCTTAACAGGCTCGAAAAACGACGCGAGTATAATTAGGAGGGAAGCATTTTTATTGGTCGAAAAATAGAAGCACTTTGAAATTTTATTTTTCGACCGGAACTCGTGCGTCGGGCCTATGCGTAAACGACGATAATGATCATTTTGTGACGGGGCCTTGTCCCGCTCACATCCGACTCTCGCTCTTGAGTATGTTAGTTTATTTGCCTGCAAATCAGCCGAGATATGTCTTATTTTATTTCATAACAATGCCATTGCTGAAAACTTGCATGGACAATTTTTGGATACTGCAGATAAAATCAAGTGGTTCTCAATCGTTTTTGATGGGAGCACAGACATAACATATACTGTGCGGTTGCTGATTTTCATTCGCGGTATGAATGGAAATTTTAACATCACAGAAAAACCGTTGTCAATGGAATGTCTCAAAGACACTTTTACGGGGAATGATTTGTAAAAAAAAGTCTTTATTGTTTGGAAAATTCGCAGTTATGCCTTGATAAAGTTGCGAGTATAACAACTGATGTGGCACCCGCACTAACTGGGACATATTGTGAACGTGTCAAACGGCTAAATGACAAGTTTCAGTCAAACTTTCCACTTCCAAAGTTGCTTTCATTTCAATGTATAATCACGAAGAAAACCTTTGCAAAGAAATATTGGATTATAAACATGTGATTGATTCAGTGATACATGCAGTAAGGGTGATAAGCCCAAGGGGACTAATCCACAGTTTCAAAATTTGTTTGCAAGAAATGGGGTTTGATTCCCAATGTAAGGTGGCTAAGTTTTGGAAAAGTTTTGAAATGAGTATTGGATCTCAAAGAAGATGTTTTTTTTAAAATAAAAGATGTGGCTAGTGACTTCTTCACCAAAATAGAGAATGCAGAATGGGTGTGTGATTTTGCATTTGCTACAGATACCATGCAAAAGATGAATGAGCTCAACACAAAACTTCAAGGTAAAGGTGTCTATGCTCATGATTTATTTGTGGAGGTAAAATCATTTCAGACAAAGCTTACACTTTTTTCGAAACAACTGTCTGATCAAAACTTTGATCACTTCCCCCTTCTAAAAGATCGGCTTGTTGAATATACATCTGCACAAAAAGACAGTGGACAAATCACAGCCTCGAATGAAGAATTTGCTAAAATATTTGCAGATTTCAAAGCAATGGAACCGCAGTTCAACATGCTGAGGTCTCCATTCACCTCTGACAATGAAACTGCGACTATTGAACTACAAATGTAACTCATAGACTTCCAAGCTGACAATTCTTTGAAGTATAGCTTTGAAAACAGACCTTGAATTGAATTTTAAACATCTCTTCACCCAGAGCATTTTAAAAAATCTGAATGTCTTTTCAAGAAAATTGTTTCTTTCTGTTTGCATCCACTTACATATGTGAGCAAACTTTTTCAGGTATGAAAATTATCAAAAGCAAAGGTAGATCTCTTTAACAAATCCAAATCTTCAAGCAGTATTAAGAATTAGCACAAGCAGTTTGGAGCCAGATATAAGCAAACTAGTCAATGACTGCAGCAGACGACATCATTCTCATTAATTATATACCTACTATTGCTTTTACAATACATTTTTCTTGCATTTTGTCAATTACTTATGCTATAATACAATTTTTACATTACAGTGAATTGTAATGAAACTTTTTAACTAGCAATATGTTTTTCATAATTAATGGATCATGAAAATATTTCACTGTTTCATGTCGTTATATTTTACAATAAAGACTTCAAAAGCATCTAACCCAGTAGCCATGCCCATAGTAACAATGCGGCCCACTAAAAACAGTAATTGTTCACCCCTGATAACGATCTATCTATCTATATATATATATATATATATATATATATATATATATATATATATATATATATATATGTTTTCAACAATAAAAATATTAAAAAATTAAAATCTTCAGACACACTGGGTTGTATATTAATATTCTTTCGTTTTTATTATTTCAATTAGAATTCTCGACTAGTTTCGGCCAACATGGCCATCATCAGGAGAAAACAAAATTTCCTGCTTGTTAGTAGAAGGGAATTACAGAAATGAATGACTTGAAGGAGAAAATGAACTTTTATTTTTAATTTTCATTTTTTTTGTTTTTTAACATTGGTAAAACATTAATTTTGGTCAGTCCTTGTGTTGATCAAACAGTCTCTTTTAAGTTGTTATTTAAGATAAGGGCTGGGTGGATTCATGCTGCTCTGAATTTCCTTGGTCATTTTGACAGGTTTTATTGGTTTCTGGAAAGGGGATGCGTCTTTGTTAAATGTGTGTGTGTCATGTGGGTACTTAGGGAGTGAGTATGATGTGTGCAAGTGTGTATATTAGTATGGGTGTGTGTATAAGTGTGAGGCCTCAACACCTCCGCAAGCATGTCTGTCTTTTGTGGGTGAGAAATGTGGGTAGGTCCTATATATATATATATATATATATATATATATATATATATATATATATATATATATATATATATATATATATATATATTCCAAGAACAATATTGGGTAAATTGTATGACAAACTGGAACAAGTTTACTTATGAAGCGTTTCGTCCGTCAGTACTTTATCGGACTAATTTTTTAACGTTAGTAGGACTATACATTCGCATGGAAGATGGGTGCTTGGAATTTTAGAATTTTTTCCATGTAGTGTCTTTTCCGTTTTCTTTCCTTCACTTTTGTAAGTAGGTATTCCACACTGTGATAGAAGATCTGTCAGGAATGTTGAAATTTTGTAAGAGCCAGGGCATTAATTTACTGTAGATGACCTTATGATGAAGACACTCTCTAGATATTGACGTCGTCGTGAATTATTTTCTCCTTGGATTAGACTAGCATTTTTTTTTATGCCAAAATTGTGGTCAGTCTCGTTACAGTGGGCAACCAAAGAATTTGATGCATTATTTTGTAAAATGTCCCTGTTGTTCATAAAATCTTTTATTTAGACTCCTTGAGGTTTCTCCTATGTGACAATTATTACAGGTGATTGAATAAACAATTTACCTTATTTTTTTTTTTAGTATTGACAAAATTTTTATTGTTTTGGATTTAGTAACACATTTTATTTGAGATTAGGTAGAATCTTTTCGATTGTAGATGCCATAGAATTGGTAGAATTTTATAAATTAATTTAGTTATAATTAGAATTGGTAGAATTTTTTTGAATTATTGTTTTCTTTTGTTTTGGAATATTTTCTGAGCATTTTGTTTCACAGTGAATATATAATAATTAGGGTATGGGCACCTCGTGGTGGTCTAATGGTTAGCAAGCTTGTCTCGCTAGAACAATTATGACTGAGTAGTAAGTTCGATTCTCACTAGGTGCCCCCTAATTTCGGCCGTGTGCCACATCTAAGCTATGCTTGGTAAATCACTATAATAATTAGGGTATTGGAGAAGTTTGAAATTGTTTTCAATGTATTTCTCCTCCTCTTCATATATATATATATATATTTGTCATCCACAGACTGTTTCGCAGCTCATCAGTGTGTCTAGTCGCCCGGTTGCCTCTAGCTAGGATCGAAACCCGACTGAATTTGTGTCAATCGGAACTTCTACCAGTAAGCCATTAGGGATGAAGGTGAATTTTAGCGTGTTTATTTTTAGATTTAGATAAAAACAATGTGACTGACAGTGACTCAATTCTGCCGAGAATATATATATATATATTAAAAGATTTATAAAATATATATATATATATATATAAATTTATAAAATTAAAATTAAAAGTAATATATATATATATATATTACTTTTAATTTTAATTTCAAATTTTATAAATCTTTTAATATCTATGATAACCTTGCTTAGTTGTCAAATTTTTCGAATTACCCTATACTTTTATTTTGATTGGTCATTCTAGCTTATGTAACAGCGTTTACTCCTAGCGAAGGATCGTTAATTAATTTGAAACTTTTAAAACCATTTATTCTACATTCAACATCATCACTTGATAAGACACCAGAAGTGTTGAAACAAAATGGCTATTTTTGTAGTGATTTTATAACATATTTATGTTGTAATATTCAAATAAATGATTATATATATATATATATATATATATATATTATAGAATTACTTATATATATATATATGTATGTATATATATATATATATATATATATATATATATATATATATATATATATATATATATATATATATATCTTATAGAATTACTTATATATATATATATTATAGAATTACATTTAAAAAAAAACATATTTTGATTCGCATTTAATTACCTGAATTTCACCAAAAACAAAATAATTTCCATGCCTGATGATGACTGAATATACAGTTGAAAGTACTTGTATATATATATATATATATATATATATATATATATATATATATATATATATATATATATATATATATACAAGACATAGTGGAGCTAACAAGGACGGTAGAAAACAATGCATAACCTACTTAGCTTTGGTAAATGAATGACGGAATAAGGTTTAGGAGAAATAACAAAAATACAAATTTTATTAAGAGCGACAAAGAAATTGTGGAGAGCCATACATCGTGGGGGTGGGGACAGGGTACATACAGAAGATTATCCTTCCCAGAAAAGCTTATGCTGTACGCTCACTGACAAAATAAGAATGTTTAAGACATACCGAGAACAAATAGACGGGGATTAAACATGAAAGGAAAAAAAAAAAGACGAACGAACAGTATTCAAGCGTGGTTTATATTGACCCGTCGATTCGGCTCAATGCAAAGCTTTGATCAGATAAACTGGAAGTGGGGTTGAGCCTACTTTAGTTTGAGCCGGATTTTACTTGGATCCAGATTTCCTGACGGTTCGACTGCTCTCGGCCCACACAGGTGGCGACAAGACGATTATGGGCGTGGTAGGGCCAGCCTCAGCTAAGTCAGATATAAAAGCGACGGCCAAAGCAAAAACAGAATAAAAAATCAAGAGAAAAACAAACGGTGATCACAGAATAGGAAGACAGAAAACAGAGAAAAATATGCTTCTTATTTTCTTCATCTTTTTCTTCTTTGCGTCGTGTCTCATCAAGGCTTGAATAATCATGGCTCTCCACAATTTCCTCTCCTTTGTAGCCCTTAGTAAAGTTTGTCGTTTTGCGATATCCCATAATTCCTGTTGTGCTATCATTTACACAAGTTGGTGGGGGGAATCTCGACGTGGTCTAATGGTTAGCAAGCTTCTCTCACTAGAACAATAACGGTTGCGGAGTGAGTTCGATCCTCACTGGGTGCCCTATATTTTCGGCCTTGTGTCACATCTAAGCTATATTTAGAAAATCAAAGGGAAACCTCGACCTGGTGTAATGGTTAACCAGCATGTCAGTAACGACTGAGTAGTAAGTTCGATCCTCGCTGGGTGCCCTATACTTTTGGCTCCTATACTTTCGGCCTTGTTCCACATCTAAGCTATATTTAGAAAATCGAAGGAGAACCTCGATTTCGTGTAATGGTTAACAAGCTTATCTCGTTACAACAATAACGACTGAGTAATGAGTTCGATCCTCGCAGGGTTACTATACTTTTAGCCTGATGCTACATCTAAGCTATATTTAGAAATTCAAAGGGGAATCTCGACGTGGTGTAATGGCTAACAAGCTTGTCACGTTAGAACTATAACGACTAAGTATTCTACTTACTGTAAGGTATGCTTTGTAAAATCACCGTTTACACAAGATGTGTGGTGCCTACCTGCGTATATCTGCCTCAGAATATTTGGACAGTTTTTAAATAATTTATCATCTGAAAAGAAAAAAAATTGTTGGATCGCATGAGAAATGGCATAAAAAAACTAAATCAAAGTACGTTGACTGGGGTATTGGATGAAATGTGCATGAAAGAAAGATTGGTGCCTAAATAGACAGATATATATATAATTGAAAATTGTAAGGAGGATTTGATAATTATAATTAAGTAATTCATTGAGTCTGAAAGAAACCTCAACAGAATGCAGAAAGCACCGGACGGCCGTTTCGTCCTATATTTGGGACTCATCAGCAGTGCGCATCCACTACCGAGAATTGAAACCCTGACAGTTAGGTTGTTAAGCAAACACCATTCCAACTGTTCCAACGGGCCTCGATGACGAACAGATAGCAAATCAGACTCAATATAACCTAACTGTCAGGGTTTCAATTCTCGGTAGTGGATGCTCACTGCTGATGAGTCCCAAATATAGAACGAAACGGCCATCCAGTGCTATCTGCATTCTGTTAAGATTTCTTTCAGACTCAATGAATTACTTAATTATATATATATATATATATATATATATATATATATATATATAGTAAACATGGGTTTGGCCTACACTGTAGTCAGCACAGAGTAGACATACATGGGTCCGGCTTACACTAGGGTCAACAAAGTAGATATTTGGTCTGGCTTACACTGGATTCAACAAAGTAGATATAGATCTGGCTTACCCTAGAGTAAAGAGATAAACATAGTGTGGTTTAATAACTTAATCGGCTCGTAATTTTTAAAAACATTTTGATAAGACAGAAAGGCAAGTTTGATAGCTTTTCAACAGGTCGTTTTGTTAAGGGCAAGAGATTAAGAATTATTTTCTTTAAGATTTACGTTGAAGTAGAATAAATCCTTGAGCTTTCGCTTTTCATCCAGCGCTGACCTCAGTTGAATATCTATACGCATTAGATTCTCTTGATGCTTCCTTTGCGGAATAAATTTATTGGGTTGGTAACTTGTTCCGCGATTTAATTTTTGTTTTTAAATCAAGATTTCAGAGTTTGAAACGTTCGATTCACGTACATCGAATCGAGAGTCAGCTGTCGAAATCGATGATTTTGTGAACATTGTTACGGATTACCTGTAAGGGTGAGGAAACTTCATCCGCAGATAAAGTGTCGGAAGGTTAATTTTGAGAGTCCCTCACCTCCGATTATTCTCTTTACTGAGAAAGCCGCTTCTGGAAAGAGAATAATGCTGTTAATTAAATTCGTAATCGTCTATTGGGCTGAGCCTCTGCTGAGAGCTTAATATGTGACTAGTTATAATTACCTTTCTTCTGTAATTTAATCGTGAAGTAAAGCCCCCAATTACATCAGCTGATAATCTTAATCCTTCTGTTGCAACGTAAGCAAAATTTGCGAAGTTTTACCGAAGGCAATCGAATTTCGACATCTCAATCCAATATTGAATCAAAATTTTCTCCGTTTTAGATTGCCTTTCTCCTGGCAATTCAGTGATTCGTTCTCATAGTAAGAGTAGCAATATAGATTTTTGGTTGGATTAGTTATATGAAAGACACAGTGGAGTAATGGATAACGGCTCGAATTGAGGAATCGGGGAACCGAGTTCGAATTCCAGTGTAACCGAATACATCCACTTACTTATTGCTAATACCTTTGGGAAAGGTATGAATCCTCTTCTTCTCCCACAGCTATGGGTAAAGAAACAAATGGCAACCTACTGCGGGAAAAATATGCCTCGTCAGTCATGTATCGAAAGATACATGATCGCCTAAGCGTGTATCACGGATGCCACATAACTGACTAAGGAGGCACGGATTGAGGAATCGGAGAGCCGAGTTCGAATTCCAATCGAATCCATTACATTCACTTACGTGCTAATACCCTTGGGAAAGGTATGAATCCCCTTCTTCTCTCCACCCCCAACTATGGGTAAATAGCAGGGCAGACCGGGTTCTATAGCCTTGGGTGGCAACTGGTCTGCCGCAGAATGTAATAGCAACCTACTGCGGGAAAAATCTGCCTCGTCAGTCATATATGGAAAGATACATGATCGCGTAAGCGTGTACCACGGATGGCGCATAACTGAAGGAGACACGGTGGAGTAATGGATAGCGGCTCGGATTGAGAAATCGGAGAGCCGTGTTCGAATTCCAGTCAAATTAATTACATTCAATTACGTGCTAATACCCTTGGGAAAGGTATGAATCCTCTTCTTCTACCTGCAGCTATGGGTAAAGAAAGAAATGGCAACCGACTGCGGGAAAAAATCTGCCTCGTCAGTCAGGTATCGAAAGATACATGATCACCTGAGCGTGTATCACGTATGACACATAACTGACTGAATATTAACCTTTTCCCTACAAGGAAACATTTGCCATTCACTGACCGAACAACAAACACTAGTTCCAGATGAAACTTATAAAATCTAGGTCTTAAAACAATTTTTCACGTAAACAGGTTTTTCAACTCCAGTAGCTGCTATTGCTCTTTCCAGTATTGACGAGAATTTCCTTCCTAGCATTTTATTTGAAGAAGTGTGGAATGTCGATATCTTGATTATAACGTTATTTTCTCCAAAGATACACGTGCTATCCCTTTAGAGATGCTGCTACTGTTGACAGTCCTCAAAGTGATGTGGTTTCTGTTACTTTGATCGCGAATTTGTAGCGCCAGCCCACAATGTTCAAAGAACGATGGCCTTTACCAAAGATTCAATCGCTCAAGGCCTTTTATCACCATCGATTTTATGATGCGGTTCTCTTTTACCCCACCACAGAGAACCATCCCTGCCCCCATATTAGAATGTCTGATGCTCAACTCCACGAGAGCACCTCTCGGCGCCTGCTTGGTGCCACACTGTCTGCTGACCTGAGATGGAACAAATACATTGAATCAATAGCTTTATCTACCGCAAGGAAAGTTGGTTCCCTGTGTCGCGCCAGAAGGTTTTTCTCGCCCGAGTCCATCCTTCAAATCTATAAATCAACCATTTGACCTTGCATGGAATACTGCTGCCATATATGGTCTGGAGCCCCCGTTGTTCGTGTCATGGCTGATCATGTATGGTGGAAAAGGAGTAGTTATCAGTTCCTGTGAAAATACTGGACAAAGAAAGAACATTGGGGAGTTAGACATCTGAAAGAATCGGCGCATATCCTAGGCTATGAGAACATCCTTAGAATAAGCATAGAAATGAATACAATAAGGGAACTGCCAAAAAAGAATAAAAGATTGCAATTCTTCAACCGTAGCAGAAGCAGCTATCAAAACATGACAGCCAACAGCAGCAGCAGCAGCAGCAGCAGATGCAAGGTCCTCGACAAAATCCAGAGACGGATATGCAATGTGATCGGTTCTGATCTGGCATCTCGTTTACAGTCGGTCTCTCACGGACGTCCCGTCTCTTCCCTCTGCCTTTTCTACAAATACTTTCACGGTAACTGCCCCGGCGAACTATTTTCGCTGGTTCCCAAGCTGAATGAATTTAAACGCGCTACTAGGTTGGCATATCGGTCCCACCCTTTCACTGTCGAAACGGTTAAATGTAGCCGTCTCTTCTACTCCAATAGCTTCATGTCTCCCTCCTCCTGTTTGTGGAACTCCCTTCCTCTTACTTGTTTCCCTGATAGCTATAGTTTCCAACTATTCAAATGGAATGTCAATCGACATTTCCAGATGCCTTGATCGAATTCCCGTAACTCCTCTTCATCCTTTCCTCTATCACGCCTTTACTCTTGTTCCCACTCTCTGTAACCCACTACATGCTAGTGGACATTGCCGCCTTGCTTGGGGTGAAATGCTTTAAAAAAAAACGAAGCTGACAGTTTAGCTATTTCTGAACTGGTTTGGCGCCGTGCATAAAGTATCGATTCGATGAATTTATTTAACAACGTGACTCGAGTTTTCAGGTTGATGATTTCGTTTCGTAGCAACATAACCCCATGTAACCGACCGAATTTCCGCCCTCGAATAACACAAGTGACCTCAACTAAATTTGGCCATATTTTTAGAGCACTCGTCGTGGGATCAAGCTCATTTTTCAGTCGGTTGATTGGACCAGTGTTTTATCGGCATTGCAAGCAAAAGTGTATTGTATACCTACTAATCGTGTCGCTCTGCTAAAAGGCATTTCTTAATTAATCAAGTATTAAGCTCTCAGCAGAGGTAGAGCTAGATAGAAAATTTACGAAACTAATTAACAGTATTATTATGTTACCGACCGTTATTTTCTGAGTGAAAAGAACAATCTGTAAGTTTCAGAAGTTAAGGACTCTCAGAATTAACCTTGCGACGCGTTAGCTGCGAATATAATGGTTAGATTTTTCCCATCTCCTTTCTCTCTATTCTCTCTCTTTCTCTCTATACATACATACATATATATATATATATATATATATATATATATATATATATATATATATATATATATATATATATATATATATATATATGGCTTTTGTTATCATCTCTGTAGAGCGCACCGCCACAGATTCACTAAACTAGAACTTACTGTAGCAAGTGGGTTTATCACAGGATGAAAGTGACACACCAGTTTTTAAATTCATCAGTCCTTCTCCGATACTGGTTTCTAACCAAGATTGAATAAAATGTAATAATATTTAACGGTAAAACAAGCTGACCTCTAAAAGTAAGGCTGGAGGAACATCGAAAATTTGTAGTGAAAGGTGAGACAATGAAATCAAGCATGGCTGATCATGTATGGAGGAAAAGGAGTAGTTATCAGTTCCTGTGAAAATACTGGACAAAGAAAGAACATTGGGGAGTTAGACATCTGAAAGAATCGGCGCATATCCTAGGCTATGAGAACATCCTTAGAATAATCATAGAAATAAATACAATAAGGGAACTGCCAAAAAAGAATAAAAGATTGCAATTCTTCAACCGTAGCAGAAGCAGTAATCAAAACATGACAGCCAACAGCAGCAGCAGCAGCAGCAGCAGCAGCAGCAAATGCAACCTAATCAGAAGCTCGGTTAAGTTTGGGGCAGTAATTTTACTACAGCAAATTATCTTACAGTAACCTAGTGGACAAAAGTTTTGGTTTGTGAATTTGGTGGCAAAGTGGTTGTTAGTTCAATCCCTGGATCGAACAGTATGTATTTTCAATCAGTGGAAACCAGCAATAACTGAACTTTACTAAATAAAATACGAACGAGACGATATCCGTAGACATGTGGAACAAGAAGAGTCTAACCTGTAGATTAAATAAAGGGTTCAATTCAGAATTCCCTGTAAGTTACCCAGATCGATATACACCTGGGGATGACCGGAGGGCACAGCGACAGAAACATTGTAGTAACAACAACAAAGATAAGGAAAATAGTTCAAATATAAATAGTGTAAGTAATGATGATTCCTCTTCCCAGAAATCCAGACTAAAATAGGATATGCAGATGACACATTGCTGATAGTAAATACAGAAAGTAACTACTACAATAAAATAATGTAAGGCACCAGCTACGAATTTGAGATGTCAAAATCATGCAAATACGAATACATAAATATCTGAGTGATTTATTTACAGACGACGGAAATTATGACTCCGAAATCCGAAGGCACATCGGAATAGGAAAAATGCTTTCCAAAAGCTAAGCAACATATTACGAAACAGGAAAATTTCGTTAGAAACAAAGAAAAACAGTGCTAACCCCCTATATGAATGCGGGATAATAATGTTGGGCTATGGCCTCTAGAAGTAAAGTTGAAAACACGGACAATTTTTATTTTAAAACACTGTAATTTGAGATCAGTAATTTTTTCATTTGAACATGAGCTATTGTAAGTTTGAGAGTTGCGCCCCTTTAATTGTTTTTTTTTTTTTTGTCAGTAGAAGCCAAGATGGTGGAATGCGAGAACAACTGCAGTAATGAAAACTTGGGAATCCAAAAATTTCACGATCGTGGATCCGGCCCGGAATGTTTTTAATTTGCCAACGGAGTCGGTCTGATTTCAAAATGGTATGGTATGTTGGGTTACGGCCTCTAGGAATAAAGTTGAAAAAGTGTGACACACCGACACACTGATATTCGCATTTATTGCATAGATGTATTTATAGATGGATGGGTGTGCATTCTGATGTAATGGATATTGGCTCGGAAGGGTAAATGGGAGAGCCGAGTTCAAATTCCAGTCGGGTTCGTTACATTCACATACGCCTTGTGAAAGTCTACCGGAGAAAGAATCGGCAACCTACTGCAGGATAATCTTCTGCCTAGATGGCCAAAACATGGAGACAGGCATTGTAGTCGATATAAAGCGAAACCTGATAAGTCGAAAGAAACATGATCACCCAAGCGTATGTCACGTATGGGACTGAATTTCGTTATTAGCTTTTTTCCTCAATAGGAGGAGATATATTCATCTAGCGTCCGGTTCCCAGATATTCCTGTTTTCTTTTTAACAGGATGAGACGTTTATACCTAGTTCTCTATATATAAAGGGGAGACAGGCTGCCCCCTTAAAGTAAGGCTTCAGGAATACTAAATATTATACTGAGAATTCCATGAAGGGTTCATCTAAATATGAAAATCAAACCTTATAATTAATTCAAGAACATGATATTTCATAATTAAATTATAATTGCTTTAGCTGTATTTTAAAAAAAAATCTTACAAAATCAAAGAAGTGAAAATTTGGTTTCTCATTAAAAAAATATACAGAAGACATAGATGCGGACCTATATAAGGATGCTGAGAATACTAGACTTTTAAGGAAAACAAAAGAAAAGAAAAAAAAAGAAAAAAAGACGCCTTTTGTTTTTGTCACTAGAAGCCAAGATGGTGAAATGCGAGAACAATTGCAGTAATGAAAACTTGGGAATCCAAAATTTCACGATCGTGGATCCGGCCCGGAATGTTTTTAATTTGCTAACGGAGTCGGTCTGATTTCTGAATCAGAAAGTCAGTTGAAACTGAAGAGCAGATAATGAGAAAAGAGAGCTTGGAAAATTTGACACTCACAAGGAGGACAGAGTGGAAGAACGAGTAACTGAATTAAAAGCTCCTGCAAATGGATGGCGAAATAGGGCGTGCGATGGACAGCAAAAAAGACGAACGTTTCTTAGAGGTGCAAAGGAAAGGAGTTTGTAGAGAGCCATGGTCGCCTAAGTCCTGTAGGAACACGGCAAGAAGAAGAAGAAGAAGAAGAAGAAGAAGAAGAAGTAGAAGAAGAAGAAGAAGTTGTGAATTTGTCTTATGCAAAGCTGCTGTTCTCAGAGATGTGCTTATCAGACGTAAGTTAGACATATTTTATCTTGGTTGTGGTTTAGGTCACAGAGACTAGGCCAATAGACGTCTGATTTAAACGTCAGAAAAAAAAAACAACTATTCCGCCGAGTAATACAAACACTCAAAAAGTGGAAAACATTGAAAAGGGCGCCATTTTTTTTTCTATTTTCTTTTTTTTTTTATCCTATTTATTGCAAACTCCTGACAAATAAGATAGATAAGAGCTCGAGAAAGTGTGTGAGTTATAAAAAAAAAAAACAACATTAAAGAAATATATACAGAAAATTCTTTACATACATTAAAGATGTCAGACAATGTTTCTTCTTCGAAACATGACACAGCATATCAGCAAAATATCTGTCTCCATTGCTATATTTCTGTCATATAATTCGATATACGGACATGTTACACACTTTGAAGGAATCGTTCAAATTAGGATTTTGGTGAGCGCGCTTCTCGAACACTCAACTGCAAGAAGACCAAGTCACGAGTTACAAACTGGAGATGTCAACCTCAAGCAAGGTCACACTCTTCCCAGAGTTTTTTTTTTTGAACAGGAGTAGAGGTTTTTCCTTTGTTTTCTGTGTCTTCTAAAATCGAATTCAACCCTATATATCTTCGCTTACACTCTGAAATATTAATTATTATTTAATTATTTATTAGCTTAAAAACAGGCCCCAATGTCCAGTTAGCCCCTGTGGAGGTTTCTGGATTGGGCCTTCATCGCAGTAGGTAGGGAGGAGTAGATGTGATAGGCAACAAGAAACTACAGAAGAACTCAAAACCGATCGCTGCATGTAAGTATTGTGTTAATATTTAAGCTTACCTTTTAAAAGTTCAACGATAATTCTTCTGTCGCGACTTCATTTAAAGACAGTTTGATGTATGTAGGTCCTTACTTTCTGTACAAACAGTTATTTGTGACTTTCGTTGGATTTCGCAATCAATTTTACTTATTTCCAAATATAATTCCAAGTCATAAAAAATTGTTAACATACAAAAAAATCCGCCTTAAAAAATCACGTAAAAAATCGCCGAAAACAATCGCAATAAAGACAACTTGGGAATCAAAATTTTCAGGATTGTGGGTCCGGATCCGGCTCGGGATGTTTTTAATTTGCTCACAGATTCGTCCTGATTCCAAAATGGTATGACATGTTGGTCTATGGCCTCTAGGAAGTTGAAAACACGGACAATTTTATTTCAAAACACTGTAATTTGAGAACAGTATTTTTTTTCATTTGAACATGAGCTATTGTAAGTTTGAGAGTTGTGTCCCTTTAATTGTTTTTTTTGTCAGTAGAAGCCAAGATGGTGGAATGCGAGAACAATTGCAGTAATGGAAACTTGGGAATCCAAAATTTCACGATCGTGAAATCCGGCCCGGAATGTTTTTAATTTGCTAACGGAGTCGGTCTGATTTCAAAATGCTATGGTATGTTGGGCTACGGCCTCTAGGAATAAAGTTGAAAAAGTGTGACACACTGACACACTGATATTCGCATTTATTGCATAGATGTATTTATAGATGGATGGATGTGCCTTCTGATGTAATGGATATTGGCTCGGAAGGGTGAAAATTGGTTTCTCCTTACAAATAAGATGATTATCATAACAATTATTTCTTGACAATTTATACCATATCTTCAATTATACAATAAAATGGTAATTTTGCTGTAGAAACGGATTGCTTGTCATTTTACTATAAAAATGTATTTCTATAATTTTCTAGTGTTTCGAATTTTGTTTTAGTGTTTCACTATTACCCCTAGCTTGCCCACCTCCGTGCAACCTGGAACTAGGAGTAACAGCAATTACGTGGTAGTTCCACGCACCTCAAAACCTTCAATCACCCGATTAGAAGCCTTGCTGCCGGGTGTAGTTTATCGTCATGCCCAGAACTCTATGAACGGAGCGAGTAAGAAAGATGGTTAGTCTTAAAGAAAATGACAACAGAAAGACAACTTCTACACAGAATCCGGAAAAGGCAGCTGAAATTCCTTGGACACATGATGAGGAAGGATGGTTTGGAAAACTTAACACCCATGGGGAATACTAAGTACAAGAAAAATAGAGAAAGGCGGCGAGCCATACCGGGTGTAACAGCAAAATTGTCTAAATCGTGTTACAATATAATTGTCCATCCCACAAATTGTTTAATATGTAAAAAAGCACTAAACTAATTCAGTTTCTGTTTTCCAGGTTTTCAGATAAGACGATTTGCCATAAATTGTTGTAAGATTCACTGAAAATCCCTTTCAGTTAGAAAGAGGACAGGTTAAAATCGTTATGTTCAGCCCCACTATTTTCCCAACTGAGCAATGGTAAGAGGAAAATGATCATTCAGGACTTCAGGAATGGTACCAACATTCATACTCTGGCGTCCATATTTAATATCTATTAAAAAAAAAAAAAAAAATGAGATTCTTTTTTCTAGGATTTTTGAGAAGACGTTTAGCCATCTTGATACCATTTGCCGTAAGAATCACGGAAAAACACTTTGAGTTGTTCAGCTAAAAAAGAAATGGTTAAAATTGTTTTGTATCAGACTCACCACTGTTTTCACAACTGAGCAATGGCGAGAGGGAAAAGATCATTCAGGCCTTCAGGAATGGTACCAACATTCATACTCTGGCGTCCATTTCAAAGTCCATTCAAGAACCATCAAGAGAACGGTGAATAAATGTAAAAAAAAACAAAACAAAAATGGAACAGTAGAGAGGAAACTGGATCAGGAGGTCACAACAGCAGGAGAGATCATCATTTCAAATTTGAGCGAAATAGATCAATTAGAAAAGATTCAATTCAATCCATAAGACGTTTGACACATGAAACGGGATTTTCAGCTATGACAGTCCAAAGAGATCTGAAAAAAGACTTGAAAATTAAATCGTACGTGAAACGTGTGAGGCACCTTGTTACTCGAGGACAGAAAGTTAGAAGTTTAGAGAGGGCGAAGATCATCTTGAAAAAAGTTGGAAAATGATCCTGGAATTATATATATATATATATATATTTGAATTTTATTTCAATGCTTCATTAATTTCCGATCCTTAGCTATGATTAACTCATATCATTTTCTTTTATGATCGATTGCATCACGATTCTTCTGTTAAGGTTGGAGAGTGATTATACATTCTTACTACTCAAAATAGAGTCCAATAGTGTTATAAAAACCTCGGAGAATTCCAGTAAGATATCTTTACTCATTTGTAAGCTACAACGTTTCAAAGCTTAATCTAACATTTGGACAATTTTGCTGCTAATCCCGATACTAGACGAGCTTGTCTGAATAGATGAAACGTAGCGGGTGCCTTAGCAAAAGTAGAAAAGGCTGCTAAGGGTCACAAAGGATGGCAGGTTAGATAGGACAATAATAGCCTATATTATCGGTTTTCAACATTTTTTTTTACTCATGGACCACTTTTACACTCAAGTTTTTGTTTTTGTGAATCCCTATTATCATTTGATGAAAAAAAAGCTTATATATATATTTTAGAATTGGACATAGTCCGACAATTTATTTAAAGACATTTATATTATGTTTAACGTTCTTTGTATAGATACAAGTATTTAAGCAAATGCTCTGTTTTATAATAAACAGTATTAAATAACATTTACCGGCCTGAATGTCCGAGAAATTTTCATAGAAAATTTTCGCTCTCCGACAGGAATCGAACCTGCATCCTATACGGAACCATCATTTCGTGTGATGTGCCTTAACCTTTCGGCCACAGAGCAGCGTCTGGTTAGCAAGGTCGATTTTACTATCTTTAAACTTAAATCTTCCATGAATCTCTTCTATTCATATCTGCTCTAGCGTATCAAATGTAAACAAATGACGTCATATATATTTTAGAATTGGACATTGTCCGACAATTTATTTAAAGACATTTATATTATGTTTAACGTTCTTTTTATAGATACAAGTATTTAAGCAAATGCTCTGTTTTATAATAAACAGTATTAAATAACATTTACCGGCCTGAATGTCCGAGAAATTTTCATAGAACGTTAAACATAATATATATAAATGTCTTTAAATATATATATATATATATAGTTCAGGAATTGTATTATAGAAACATTAAATGTATCTGCTTTATTTTGAAGTAAAACTAATTTAATGAGAATCATGTATTTAACAACTCAATTTATGTACACTAGTATATATGTATATCGATGGTCGGAATGGGTGGTTTTGCAGGAAATTGCACCTGCTGCTGAGAGATTATTACTGTTAGTCCTTCCTTTGTATATGATCTTTTTATAATTTATATATTAAATTAATTTCATTATTAATATTTAATTTTTTTAAATATTTTACATTAATTAAATTATATTTATATATTAACATTTTATTGTGTTAATATTTAAAATTATTATTATTATTATTATTTATTATTAATATATTAAATTAATTTATATATTAAATTATAATCTTTATATATATATATATATATATATATATATTAATTAATATACTGTAAACCTAGCAGAAGACGAGATCAAGCAATGTATGTTAGCGTCCTTTTTACTCTACTGGATGTTTTGTTTGTAAAAATTGAATAAAAATCGGAAGGATATATATATGTATGTATATATATATATATATATATAAAATTTATCGTCCTCCGATAGGAATCGAACCTGTATCCTATACTGAACAGTCATATAGCCTTCCGTGCCTTCACTGATTCGGCCACAGAGAGCGTTCGGTTAGCATAGTCGATTTTACTGTCTTTACTGTCGGTTAAGGCAAGTCAGGCTATATGACGGTTCCGTATAGGATACAGGTTCGATTCCTGTCGGAGGACGAAAAAAGTTTTCTATGAAAATTTCTCTGGCATTCAGGCCGGTAAATGCTGTTTAATACTATTTGTTATAAAAACAGAGCATTTACTTAAATACTTGTATTTATAAAAAAAAAATGTATAAACATAAAAATGTCTTAAAATAATTGTCGGACTTTGTCCATTTCATAATGTGTGACGTCATTTGTTTACATTTGGTACGCCATGAGCAGATATGAATGTACGTGAGAGATTCTTGGAAGATTAAAGTTTAAAGACAGTAAAATCGACCTTGCTAACCGAACGTTCCTCTGTGGCCGAAACGGTTAAGGCACGTCAGGCTATATGACGGTTCCGTATAGGATAACTGTTCGATTCCTGTCGGAAGACGAAAAAACAAAATTTCTATGAGAATTTCTCGGACATTCAGGCCGGTAAATGTTGATTAATACTGTTTATTATAAAAACAGAGCATTTACTTAAGCATTTGTATCTATAAAAAGAATGTATAAACATAAAAATGTCTTAAAATAATTGTCGGACTTTGTCCATTAGATTATTTATATATATATATATATCCTTCCCATTTTTTATTCAATTTTTACAATCAAAACCTCCAGTAGAGTAAAAGGGGCGCTAAAATACATTTCTTGATCTCGTCTTCTGTTTTTTTTTAGAGTCGTTTTTTTCTATTTTTAGTATTTTAATATGACGTAGACAAGGATGCCAAGGATATCATCGACCGAGGTTTCCAACAAGAAGGACTAAACTGAATATTAGGATGAGGCAGGTGACGTTTCTGCGATATATAATGATGAAGGAAGGCCTTGAGAATCTGATACTCACGGTTCGAATAGAGGGAAAGAGAGACAAGGGAAAACAACGCATGACATACCTGGCGGGCTTAAGCAAGTGGATGACAGAACGTGGTTTGTGGAGGTAGCAAAGGGAAGGAACTTGTTGAGAGCTGCAAGGGATATAGGGTGTGGAGAGCCATGATCGCCTACGTCCTGAAAGGACATGGCACATAAAAAGATGATTACTGGAGAAGTTTCCAGTTCTCAGTTGTAACAACCTTTCCGAATTGAAATTGCTCTATGGACCACTAAAGAATTACTATGGGCCGTAATTTGCTTCTTTTTTTGGGGGGGGGGACCCCAGTAATGTTACATGGACCTCCCCAGGTCCATATTGTCTTCGGTTGAGGGCCACTGCCTAAAAATCATGAAGAGATGCGACACATAGAAGAAGAAGAAGAAGAAGAAGAAGAAGAAGAAGAAGAAGAAGAAGAAGAAGAAGAAGAAGAAGAAGAAGAATAAAAAGAAAAAGAAGAAAAAGAAGAAGAAAAAGAAGAAGAAAAAGAAGAAGAAGAAGAAGAAAAAGAAGAAGAAGAAGAAGAAGAAGAAGAAAAAGAAGAAGAAGAAGAAAAAGAGGAAGAAGAAGAAAGAAGAAGAAAAAGAAGAAGAAGAAGAAGAAGAAAAAGAAGAAGAATAAAAAGAAGAAGAAGAAGAAGAAGAAGAAAAAGAGGAAGAAGAAGAAAAAGAAGAAGAAAAAGAAGAAGAAAAAGAAGAAGAAGAAGAAGAAGAAAAAGAAGAAGAAGAAAAAGAGGAAGAAGAAAAAGAGGAAGAAGAAGAAGAAAGAAGAAGAAAAAGAAGAAGAAGAAGAAGAAGAAGAAGAAGAAAAAGAAGAAGAATCTTCATCAGATTAGAATTTCATTTAAAGAGCCTATATGGTTCTGAGAACGACCCAGAACCTATCCAATCACAATCGTAGGAATGAAGAGTTATCAGCATTGATCTCGTCACTTCTACAAGAGAAAAAAACAGCAAATTTTATTCAATGGAATCGGTAATCACTTTAGCGTAACTCATGAAATTAGTTGACACTTTGCTAAGCGTTTCCTCTGCCTCGCGTTAAAAGCTTTGTCCCTGGAATCGATAGAAACAGATGGACGGAATGATAAACTCTTCAAAGAAGGTCTTTCTGTCTTCGTTTAAGGAATTTATTAACAACTGGCATTGACTTCGTGAGCTACACCAGACTCAAAGATAAAGTAAACATTAAGAAACAAATATTCCGTTGGAAACAAAGAAACGAGTGCTGAACTGCTATACAATATCAATCCTCTGATATGACAGTGAATGCCGGGAAACTTCAGTATATGAAAATAAACAAAAAAAAACCCCGACTCCTAGACAAGGTAGTAAGGAAAAGCAAGAAGAAAGGACTAAATGTCAAGTGTAAGAATGGTATGGTCGTTAGAAATTGGGACGAACTGGAGATATCAAAATCTCTTCTGTGCCAGTCTAATTGATTTGCAGTAACGTCTGGTTTTTGATAGAACTTACGTAGAGAAATAAAATTCATATTTGCCATTTTTTAAATTCAATTAATTTTTTTAAATTCAATTAATTTTTTTAAATTCAATTAATTTTTTTTTAAAATTCAATTTTTTAATACACGTAAGGTAATGTTAGAAGTCTATTAAAATCGGAGATGATCTGTGTTTTGAAACAAATTGTAGCAATTTCGAACTTTCGTAACCACAAAAAAAAAAAAAAAATCCCAAAAACGGAGGGTACGGTTTTTTTCACTTGATACTGCTATTATTTTAACTACCTTGAGTCATTGATAAAATATATTGTTTTAATAGGCGATTATTAGATTTTTAATACAAAATAAACATAGTGAATTTAATCATTTTCTTTGTTCTTCAGAATTGACAACAAATATAAAAAAACTCTTTATTTATTAGATTGTTTATTTACAAGATTTATTTATTATATTGCTTCACGATAAAAGCTTGGTTACCGAATAGAAACAGATGGACGGGTTGATAAAGACTTTAATGGAGGTCTTTCTATCTTCTTTTAAGAAGCTATGACAGTGAATGCTGGGTAACTTCGGCATATGAAGAAAACGGAAAGGACTGCTAGACAAGGTAGCCGAAAGAAAAGCAAGAAAAAAGCACTATCTGCTATTGTGGTGGTGGATGGCCGTTCTTATCCGAGTATGCTTGTCTACCAAGGCAGCTAGCCAATCCCTGCTGCAGACACTTGCTCAGGCATATGTGTGTTTATCCAACACCCACAGAGCCCGCCGACTATACTGCAACAATGCTGAGCGAACCTTAGTTACAGTTTCTCGAAGAGAGCGCGTTATCAACAGTCTGGACATTACCAGCACCCTCAAACCCATGGTCACGATGACATGCACAAATATCTCCGCCTACCCAATTTCGCTCACAAAGCTTGGGTCAACCCATGGAACGCTGGGGTTATCTCCCCAGGCCGATAACATCAATAAGTCAACTTTCCGATATATCGGCCACGATGAGATTCGAAGCCAGGTCGGAAAGCGAACAATCTAACTACACGGCCACGCGCCCATTGTAAGAATAGAGAATGGTTGAGGAAATTGGAAATCTAAGCAAAGTATCAAGAAACAAGAAAAAATTATGTAGAAACAAGGATAAGAGCGTATAATGTTCTATCAATAGAAAGCGAAACACGGTTAAGATGAAAAAGGCGAAATATGAACAGATGACAATGGCTATTTTTTTTCTTACTAGTGTTCTATGGCAGGGAATGTCTCAATGATTTTTTCTATTGACACCACTATTATTTTAACTACCTTCGCTCCTTAGCAATGTTCATTGTTTTAAAAAGCGATAATTATAATTTTAATAAAGCCTAAACATAAGGAAATGAATTTATACATTTTCTTTGTTCTCGAGAATTGGCAACAAAATTAATAAACACTAAATTAGATTGTTTATTTACACTATTTATTTATTATATTTTTAGAACGATTAGCAAAACATCGATTAATTGATTATCGATTCGAAATTCTTATTATTTACCATTTTATAAAGTTCGATTCAATAGGCATCATTTTTAATACAATTGTATTTTTTTTGTAAAAAATAAATAAAACAATTTTATTAAAACTTATGCGAATATGTTTTAAATATAAAATTCTTCTAAATAAATAATCAGATAAATAGTGTTTAATATTCTTCTTAATTCTCAGGAACAGAAAAAAAAACTTTCTTCACATGATTAGGTTTTATTAAAATTCTAATCATCGCTTTTTAAAATAATAAACATTGCCGAGAAGTGAAGGGAGTTAAAACACTAGCGGTGGCAAGGGAAAGACAGTGTTTTTTGACTTTGCGTTTTTATGCAGGAACGAAGGCCCAAAACTGTACTAATTGTTTTGCTTCAAACACCGTAGCGTCGACGAAACGAAGGATAAATTAAGGGTGGTCGAATGTCGATAGGTTTGCTTTGATACAAGCTGCAGGGGAGCCAATCGAAATGTTTCAAAGACAAGTTTGAATCTTTCCTGAGGCGATTTGCTCCGGCAGTGCGAACGAATCGGAAACGAGGCTGCTTGTTAAGCAGATTGATATGCAAGTAAGCCGTTGGTTGAATCCGCGATCAGTCAGACGCTGAGCGGATATTAAAGCAGAAAAAGTGAATTAGAGCAAAACACAGACACCATACATACATAAACAGGAATATAAGTCTCTTTATATACATATACATATACATATATATATATATATATATATATATATATATGTGTGTGTGTGTGTGTGTGTGTGTGTGTGTGTGTGTGTGTGTGTGTGTGTGTGTGTGTGTGTGTGCGTGTGTGTGAGTCTGTTTGTCAACAGTTATAGATGTAGGGAGAGATAGTGTGTAAGGCGAGAGAGAAACTTATGCGTGCGATCATTTCGTGAATGGACAAGTAAAAATGTATTAGCTTAATCGAATGAATGAAAAAAAAAGAAGAAAAATGTAATTACAAATATAAAGCAAGCAGGAAATTCAGAAAATAATGGACTTACGCCGTTATGCGAAGTTCGTGATTATGAATTGTTTTTTTTTTTTTTGGAGGGGGGGCATGTTGTTTATTTTATTTTTTGCTATCTCGAAGCATATGAAATGATCCAGACAAGAGTCAGAATATACTTAACCGAAAAAAGAAAAAAGAAAGAAGA
>OZ038479.1:70038093-70053093 GCA_964036315.1 Acanthosepion esculentum
AGCCACCGATATATATATATATATATATATATATATATATATATATATATATATATATATATATATTGTCATCCACAGACAGACTGTTTCGCTGTATAGACGTCCGGTTGCCTCTGGCTAGAATCGAAAACCGGCTGAATTCGCGTCAGTCGGAGATTTTACCCCGAAGCCGTTGGCGCACGACAGAGAAGAAGGTGAATTTAAGCGTATTTATTTTTAGATAAACACACAGTGACTGAGAGAACTCGATTGAAACAGACTGTCGCCTCTAAGTGTTGACTTCTATGTTCACTTTTATATTTACACACGCTCTATCTCTGATATTGAGCACTTTATCCCGTAAATATAGCACACTTTAAGACTATATTTCTTCATATATATATATATATATATATATATATATATATATATATATATATATATATATATATATATATATATATATATATATAATGAGTTAAGTAGATAAACTGAGTGTAAAAATAGAAATACATGTAAGACGAAGATGTGTCTTCTCACCGGACTTATTCAAGACACGTTGGAGTAATGGATAGCGGCTCGGATTGAGGAACCGGAGAGCCGAGTTCGAATTCCAGTCGAATCCATTACGTTGGGAAAGCTATGAATACTCTACTATGGGTAAAGGATAGACCGGGTTCTATAGCCTTGGATGGCGACTTGTCTACCGCCAACCTACTGCCTCGTCAGTCATGTATCGAAAGATAAATGATCGCCTAAGAGTGTATCACGCATGGCACATAACTGATTCTGAAGAACGGCCTGGGGAATAGCAGAGCTGAGTTCGAATTCCAGTTGAATCCATTACATTCACTTACGTGCTAATACCCTTGGGAAAGGTGTGAATCCTATTCTTCTCCCCATTCCACCTCCAGCTATGGGTAAATAGCGGGACAGACCTAGTTCTATAGCCTTGGATGGCAACTGGTCTACCGCAGAAAGAAATGGGCAACTACTGCGGGGAAAAAATCTGCCTCGACAGTTATGTATCGGAAGGTATATGACCGCCTAAGCGTGTATCACGCATAGCACATAACTGACTATATATACTCAAATCCCTAGTTGAAATCCTGGCAAGTGCTACCAACCCGGGTAAAGGTGTACCTAGCAGGAATTTACAAAATAGTTTGCAAAAATGTCCCATGAAATATACTGATGGAACATTTAAGAATTTAAATGAAAGATCAAATGTTCACTCAAATTTATATTTTACAAGACATCGATTTACTGCATTAGTAATTCCTTGTAAGGAATCTGGCCATAATCTCGGTATGGTTAAAAAAAAAAGAAAGATGGTTGGTTGGTTTTGTTTATCGGCATATCAGCCTCTGTGGGTCATTTAAATCAATTGTATGTCTTCAACCAAAACTAAAATTCATTGTTGGTCATTTTGCTAAAAATATGTATTGTTAATAATTTTACTATCCATCGGTAATGTTAGTAATTTTTTTTACATATAAAAATGCATTGCTGGTATTTTTGTCGGAAATAATGACGAACAGACTTACGTGAGTGGAACGGCGATGTCGACCGGGGAGTCCTAAGGCGCGAACGCCTCATTCTCCTTCGCCTTAGTAGCCTTCCATTAAGATTGACGGAAGAGGCGAGGGCAGATATATGTTATAAAAATCCTTCCATCTCATATTCACTTGACCGACAGCGAAAGAAGTTGTTATTATTTTTCCTGTCTGTTATTACTGTGGTTACCTGACCCTAGCGGAGAGGGCCGCAAAGGAAAGACGTTTTCCTTTGTAACCCGGTTATTCACCAACTATTTCCACGCTGGTCTTTTCAGTCGAATTCATTTTCATTTATTGCGGTTACCTCACTCTAGCGGAGAGAGTCTCAAAGGAGGGACGTTTCCTTTGCAACCCTGTCATTCACCAGCTATCTCCGCACTGGTCTTTTCAGTCGAATTCATTTTCGACACTACAAAGGACGGGACACTGTGGAGAGCTCTAGTCGCCTACGTCCTGAAGGGAGACGTCATGTAGAAGATGAAGAATTCAGAAAGATGACTCGAACGAAAGGAAACTAAGCTGAAAAATACATTTAAGTCAGTAGTAAAAAAAAAAGGACAAAAAAAAGGACAAAAAAAGGACAAAAAAAAAGGAAAAATAATGTAAAAGAAAAGTTTGAAAGAAAGACATTGCGAACAAAAAAGAACGAAAAGTAAGACATTTCGAATGCAAAGTAATCGAAAGAAAGAAGTAGATGTAGAAAGAGATATTGAACGAAAACGATAAAAATGACGAAAACAAATGTTCAGGTTTACTCCATTCTTTATTTCCTCCAGTTCAGACCTTTACAGCTAGTGCACACTATGCTATTTCCGCTGGGTCGAATCACCATAACTTCCTCTGCATTCTAAAAGTAAGAAAAAAGTTTCTCTTTTTTTCCCTCCAGGAGCTGCTACTTTATGAAGTAAACTCCCAACTGAGAACTTCCATTTGGACCTCTCCAATTCAGAGCTCTATCGTTATTTATTGTCCTTGTTTTCATAGCCTTCACTTCCATCTCTTTCATTCATATCACATACGTTCTTCATCCTTGCCATTTTAACAGTAACTCTACCTTGAATGCATATCGAGCCATGTAATAGTGGAATTCTAGCATAGAAATATAGGGTGTTCACAACAAGAAGATTGCTGAGATGCCCAAGGACCGAACATTTTAGCAACGATGCTGTTTTAGAAAAAATAGAAACAACAATGACACTTATAAACCCTGTTCCAATAACTTGAACCGATTTTAATGTAAATGGATGGTAGAACGGGGTCTAGGAGAAATAACGACAAAACTCATTAAGAGCTACAAGGGATAGGAAGATGTGGCGGGCCGTAATCACCTACGTCCTGAATAGTTTTCATTCAAATACACAAACCAGGACATAAGGAGTGTTCCAATAACTTTAAATGTGAATTATGTTTAAGCGTGTAATGATTTTTTCTTTTACTTTCAGATTTAAGAACTTACGTCTTTGGCAATTTCAACAATGGAAAGATTAACAATCAAACAACGTGTTAACGTTTCAAGAGTGCAATTAGAAAAATTGTTCGTAAATTCAAACAAACTGGGTCGGTGGCAGATGTGAAAACACCATTGCGCGCTCGTTTTAAATAATAATAAAAAAATCCCCGTACCTTGTTAGATATTTTTAATAAAATTCGTATTTACAGAATATTGCATGTATTGTAGATTTTTATCGCGTCTTATTTTCAAACTAAATGGTAAAAGAGACCATATAAATGCCATCAGAAATACTATTTGTTGTTGCAATTTTGTTGTGTTTTTATTGCTAGTCTAATCTTGAATACAAATTAAACGCTCTATTGCTTATAAAGGGTTTAATTTAAATTAATTGCATATAAAAATATCGTTTTTTTTATACAGTGTCACATATCATATTGCGTTTTTAATTGTCAAAAGAGGCTAATGTATGTTTTGGTTTTATATCATGAGAGCAGGGTGAATTTGAATCGATGTGCCCAGAGAGGATCGTAGGTGTGTCGGGAAAATTTTTAAGGTCATTAAATAAATACTTTTCGAAATGTACAAAGGACAATAAATAAACACATCAAAATTCATTTAAATTTATTATAAGGGTATACATTTTATCTTCTAACAGTATGGCTGATGCTAACCTCCACGAGTTTGTTTTCATTGCGCCTTCTGAGATGAACGCTCTCAGTTGACATGAAATGGAAAGAGTATCTTGAATCAGTTGCTAAGTTTGCAGATAAGGAAGTTCCTTCACTATCTTGCTAACATCCAAGAGAGTGGCTCATTGCGCTTTTCAGATCAACGTGTTCAACTGACATGAAGTGGAAAGAGTATCTTGAATCAGTTGCTAAGTTTGCAGCTAAGAAATTTGCTTCACTATCTTGCTAACATCCAAGAGAGTGGCTCATTGCGCTTTTCAGATCAACGTGTTCAACTGACATGAAGTGGAAAGAGTATCTTGAATCAGTTGCTAAGTTTGCAGATAAGTAAGTTGCTTCACGATGTTCCTAACAACCAAGAGAGTGTTTCATTGCGCTTTTTTAGATGAACGTTTTCAGCTGACATGAAGTGGAAAGAGTATCTTGAATCTGTTGCTAAGTTTACAGCTAAGAAAGTGGCTTCACGATGTTGCTAACATCCAGGTTAGTGGCTTATTGAGCTTTTCAGGTGAAAGTTTTCAGTTGGCATGAGCGTATCTTGAATCTGTTGCTAAGTTTGCAGTGAAGAAAGTTGCTTCACAAAGTTGTGCTAGACAATTTTTCTCTCCAGAATCTATCTTACATTATTTATATGTCTACCATTTGTCTTTGCTTTGAATATTGCTGTCACATCCCGTCTGGTGCTCTTGCTATATATTTACACACTCTTGATAAAATCCAAAGAAGAATCTGCAATGTTATTGGTCCCCACCATACATCTCGGTTTCAGTCCCTTTTCCAACGCCGTGACGTAACTTTTCTGTGCATTTTCTATAAAAACTTTCATGGTAATTGTTCTGATGAACTTTCAGGTATGGTGTCAAGAGTTTACGAATTTAACCCCAGTATTAGATTGGCGGAAATATCTTTTCATTGTGCAGTTGAAGTGGCTACATTTGCACCGTAAGTTCTACGCTAACAGTTTCCTCTATCGTACTTCTCGCTTGTGGAACTTTCTTCTGGCTTCTTGCTCTCCAGTCAAATTTGATCTTCAGAAATATCTAGGCAATGTCAATTCTTATCTTCAGTCTTAATTCGTGTTTTTGTCCTCTCTTTTAAATACTAATTTTTTCTCATATTTCCTAACACTCAGTAACCCGCGTTGCGTCCTAGTGGCTTTATTGCCTTGCTTGGTGCAGGTGAAATGATTAAAAACTGCTGCAACCTAGAAAGGGTTACTGAATGAGGAATAACTAAAACGGAGGTTGGAAATGAAATGGTAATCTTTATAACATTAACAAAATGCAATACTCGCCAGCGGTGTGAAGTAGGTAAACCACTGTTAGTGGTGGACTACAAATACATCGTATTACCCCCACTTACAATAGTTCCCAACGTATTTATGAGAACTGGGGCATATACATTAGTGTTCATAGGAACGGTATATAACACCCCCACATACCTTTTTATATTTACTCTGCACTGAGTCAATATCTTTTCCTTTTCGGGTTAATGTCGATTGTCTCCGTATTCCTTCTTTTTTTATTTTTGTCAAATGTGACGAAAAGAACTTCCATAGACTCAACATCCAATGGAGTATCCTTGTCTTCATCTATATGCCTACTTATTGTTTGATTCAATTGCCTTTTGTACACCATTTTCGTTCCTTTGACTAAATATATCATTCTTAACGATTCTTTTGACGATATTTTCAACATGCCAATATCTCATCCTCGTCACCAAAATGTTGTAACTTAGAAAGCGTTACTGAGTGAGGAATAACCAAAATGGAGATTGGAAATGAAAGGGTAATCTTTATAACATCAAGAAATACAATACTCGCCAGCGGCGTGAATTAGGTAAACCACTGCTAATGGTGGACTACTTAGACATCATATTATCCCCACTTACCATAGTGTCCAACGTATTTATGAGGATTCGGACATTAATGATCATAGGTACGCTATATAACACTATCTATCTATCTATCTATCTATCTATCTATCTATCTATCTATCTATCTATCTATCTATCTATCTGTTGTAACCTAGGAAGGGTTACTTAATGAGCAATAGCCAAAACGTAGGTTGGAAATGAAATGGTAATCTTTATAACATCAACAAAATACAATACTCCCTAGCGGCGCGAAGTAGGTAAATCACTGCTAGTGGTGGACTAGATAAACAGCATATTTCCCGCTCTTAAAATAGCATACAACGTATTAATGAGGATTGGGACATACCCATTAGTGTTCATAGGTACGGTATATAACACCCACCTTTTTAGATTTACTATGCGTAGAGTCAATATCTTTTCTTTTCCCGCTTAATGTCGATTCTCTCTGTATCCCTCCTTTTCCTCTTACTTTGTCTTGTTTGGATTTTTGTCTCAGGGGTTTTCCGAGGAATGGGCACATCAAATGTGACGAAAAGAACTTCCATAGACCCAACATCCACTGGAATATCCTTGTCTTCATCTATATGCCTACTTATTGTTTGATTCAATTGCCTTTTGTACACCATTTTCGTTCCTTTGATTAAATATATCATCCTTACCGATTCTTTTGACGATAGTTCCAACTTCCCAATATCTCATCCTCGTCGCCAAAATGTTGTAACCTAGAAAGCGTTACTGAATGAGGAATAACCAAAACGGAAGTTGGAAATGAAATGGTAATCTTTATAGCATCAAGAAATACAATACTCGCCAGCGGCGTGAAATAGGTAAACCACTGCTAGTAGCGGACTACTTAGCGTATTGCCCCGACTTACAATAGTATCCAACATAATTATGAGCATTGGGAGATACCCATTAGTGTTCATAGATACGCTATATAACGCTATCTATCTATCTATCTATCTATCTATCTATCTATCTATCTATCTATCTATCTCTCTATCTATCTATCTAGCTAGCTAGCTAGCTAGCTAGCTAGCTAGTTAGCTCTTCTAATCTATCTATCTGTTGTAACCTGGAAAATGTTACTGAATGAGGAATAACCAAAACAGAGGTTGGAAATGAAATGGTAATATTTATAACATCAACAAAATACAATAGTCGCCAGCGGTGTGTAGTAGGTAAACCACTGCTAGTGGTGAACTATTAAACAGCGTATTACACCCATTTACAATAGTGTCCAACGTATTTATGGGGATTGGGGCATACCGATTAGTGTTCATAGACATGGTATATAACAAAAACATATATATACATATATACATATTTATAGCACATTTCTTTATTATAATAAATAAATGTTTAACTAATATATAAAGTTGGTGACACGTCCATTGATGGCATGATTTGACAAGGACTTGCGGACGAACAGCGTTTTATGCCGAAATCAGCCAAAGTTGATTTCGGGAATGACTCAGAAATCCCATATTGTGCGCGTATTGAATTGGGCCCAAAGTTCTGTTTTTATCTTTATTACATAGCGTTCTTCTCCCCTCCCCCAGCTAAGGGTAAATATTAGGGGAGTTTTGGATAGAAACTGGTCTACCCCAGAAAGAAATGGCAACCTACTGCGGGAAAAAAATCTGCTTCGTCAGTTATGCATCTAAAGATACATGATCGCCTACGCGTGTATCACGCATGGAACTTAGGAGGTACGGTGGAGTAATGAATCGCAGTTCGGATTGAGGAATCGGAGAGCCGAGTTCGAATTCCAGTCGGATCCATTACATTCACTTACGTGCTAATACCATTGGGAAAGGTATTAATCCTCTCCCCCCCCCCGCTATGTGTAAATAGCAGGACAGACTGGGTTCTATAGCCTTGGATGGCAATTGGTCTACCTCAGAAAGAAATGGCAACCTACTGCGAGAAAAATCTGCCTCGTCAGTCATGAATCTAAAGATACATGGCCGCCTATGCGTGTATCACGCATGGCACATAATGACTAGGAGTCACGAATTGAGGAATCGGTGAGCCGAGTTCGAATTCCAGTCGAATCTATTACATTCACTTACGAGGCAGATTTTTTCCCGCAGTAGCTTGCCATTTCTTTCTGCGGTAGACCACTTGCCATCCAATGCTATAGAGCCCTATAACTTACGTGATAATACCATTTGAAAAGGTATGAATCCTCGTCTTCTCCCCATCCCCAGGCATGGGTAAATAACAGGATAGGCATAGTTCTATAGTCATTGGATGGCAACTGGTCTACAGTGAAAAGAAATGGAAACCTACTGCGGGAAAAAAATCTACCTGCACAGTTATCGACAGCCCCCAAGGCTTCCGTCTACCCAATTTAACTCACACACACACACACACACACACACACACACACACACACACACACATATATATATATATATATATATATATATATATATATATTGTCATCCACAGACAGACTGTTTCGCTGTATCACAGCTCATCCGTGTGGCTAGACGTCCGGTTGCCTCTGGGTAGAATCGAAAACCGGCTGAATTCGCGTCAGTCGGAAATTTTACCCTGAAGCCTTTGGCGCACGGCAGAGAAGAAGGTGAATTTAAGCGTATTTATTTTTAGATAAACACACAGTGACTGAGAGAACTCGATTCGATTTACCGAAGAGTCTTGCATTATTAGCCGTAATAGTCACTGTTTACAAATCAACACATTTACTCCAGTGAACAAAAAAATGTGTTCGGTTCCAACGTATATCACCTGAAGAAAGCCGGAGAGTACAACGGCTGAAACGGTAGTTATGTATCGAAAGATACATGATCGGCTACGCGTCTATCACGCGTAGCACATAACTGGCCACGTATTTTTTTTTATTAAGAAAGGAAAATTAGAAGACAACGCAAAGATATAATCTTAAAAAAAAACATCAAGCTGAGGTATCTCATTAAATGTTTAATTACAATAAACAGAAAAATAAATCTAAGTCTTTTTAAAGAAATTTAATTATTATCTTTCTTTATCAGAAATTATAGTAAATTGTTTTGTTTGTGTTCATAATTAAATCATAAAATTTATACCTTTTTTTATTATCTTTTTATCAACATAATATAAGCGTGCTGCAGAGGTTTAACAATAGTTTCAAATCTATCATGAGATAGAAAAGTTTGAAAAAACCTCTAGATTACGTCCGAAAAGTATTCGTCGTATTACATCCGGTTGTAAGGCCTTTGATTGGGTAGCTTGGATGTTTTGAGGTTTTCTTAATTGCTATTGTTCCCAGGTCCCAACTGACCTGATGTTGTAGCACCTGTTAGGGTCCCAACTATGGGTAAATGGTGAGACACCAAACAAAACACTATGAAAGAATAAAAATACATTTTTATAGTATTTATCTTGTAAAATTACTAACGATACTTATTTGTAGTAAAATGACCAGCATTACAATTTTACAGCAATATGACCAAAGATACAATTTTATAGAATTACCAACAATATATTTTTATAGCAAAATGACTAACAATACATTTTATCTGTAGTTGAAAGCATACAATTAGGGTTAACGTATATTTAGTTGAAGCGTTGTGGAGGGAAAAGGGAGATCTGTGGGGTGAGGCTGAAATAATAGATAGAGAACGTCACTGGAAAATATGAAAGCTTAAGGAATCAACATATATGCTAGACCAGAAAAATCTCATAAACCGACCAATCATAGAAATGAATACAATATGGGAACCAGTAATACGGAGTGCTAGAAAAAATGACAACAAAATTGCAATATGAGCTCTGATAAAAAAAATGATAACTGAGACATTTATTACGTCCCAAAATGTATTCACTGATGTCCGCAAAGATAAAAGCGTTGGTTGAAGTAATTCAATGACTTGACCCAAGGCTATAGAACCCTATAACTTACGTGATAATACCCCTGGGAAAGGTATGAATAATCATCTTCTTCTCCCCACCCCTAGGAATGGGTAAATAGCAGGATAGACCGGGTACTATAGCCATTGGATGGCAACTGGTCTACCGCAGATAGAAATGGCAACCTACTGCGGGAAAAAAAATCTGTGGCGAACACAACTTGGGAAGTTGAGTTACTAAAGAGAATTAACTGAAACAGATATCCAAAAAAGATATTAGTATAGCTGGACACTCGTACTAGGGCGGCTAGCTAATCCCTATTGCAGACGCTTACTCTGGCACATTTGTGTTTATTCAACACCCACAGAGCCAACCTGTGTTTTATACTGCAACTATACTGAGCAGACCTTAGTTACAGTTTCTGGGAAAGAGCGTGGTATATAGCGTGATCAACAATTTGAACAAGGTCAGCACGCTGAAGCCATCAGCCACGATAACTTGTGACTACGTGCTAATACAATTATTGACAGCCCCCAAAGGTTCCATCTACCCAATTTAACTCACAAGGCTTGGGCCAACCCATGGTATGGTTTTTCAGACACTTTCCACAGGGGCAGCACGCTGGGATAGCCCGTAAGTCGACCATGGTGAGATTCGAACCCGGGTCTCATGGTCAGAATGCGCATGTTCTAACCACTCGGCCACGTTCCCATATATATATATATAAAAGGTATGGCATGTGAAACTAGAACAATTTACCCCAGTGAACAAAAAAAAAAGTGTTCCGTTCCAAATTCCAACGTATATCACCTGAAGAAAGCCGGAGCGTACAACGGCTGAAACGTCGGGAATATAACAATAAAGATGAGGACAACTGTTTGAACAGTGTAAATAGTGTAAATAGCTACAATACCTCATGTCAGAAATAGAGACAGATCATAAGATTCTGTCGAAAATTATTCAATTTCGGCATTAAATAACCCTTAGAGGTTGTTATGTCATTAAACAAAATCAACGAACCAACAATATTATTTGAATGTGAATATGACATTTGAGTTTTTTGTCGTTTTGTTGTTCTATCACCCAATACAATCCCAAGGATCACTCAACGTAGACTGTTATTAGATGAGGTTGTTGCCGATCTATCAAAGCAGCTGAACTTCCCTTTCAGTCGGAAACATCATGTCTGAGCGTATAGAATTAGGGCGGTTAAGAATTTTAATTATCTTTTTATTACAAATTATAATAAATTGTTTTGTTTGTGTTAATAAATGTTTACTCTGTTTTCTGATCATTATAATCTAAGTGTGTCGCGGGATGTTTAACTATAGGTTCAAGTGTACCGCCGAAGTTTAACTATAGGTTCAAGTATACTGCAGGAAATCTACCTGTACGTTTAAGCGTGCCATAGGATTAAAAAAAAAAAAGAAAAGTTGATAAACATTTCTCTAAACGCATCAATGTTTCACAAGGCGAGCCAAGGTACAATGGCGATACAGTTAATAAATTCCTCTAGCAAATTAGTCAGAAACTGAAACGATAAAATCGAAAATAAAAAAGGAAGAAATAAACGCTTAGATAGATAAACTAGAAGAGCAAATAAAGTCTATTCAGATAAAACCCCAGCAAATTATGGAAGGCGTATCGGAATATACGAAGAAGAGAAAAAAAAAAAATAGATGTAGAATGAACGGGCAAATAATTGACCAAAGGGTGAATAAAAGAAAATGGTGCCTTGAAATGCAGGCACGCATGCGCATGAACCTGCGCATTACCGCTATCGATCAGATTTTTATTTACTCAGCCTTTGTAGCACAGTTTTGTAACACGGTCATAAGTATATTGTCAGTAAGGATCAAACTCACCCTCAATTACTAATGATCTGATATATATACACATATATATATATATATATATATATATATATATATATATATATATATATATGTATGTATATTCATTCTGCTTGTCTGAATCATATATATATATATATATATATATATATATATATATATATATATATATATATATATATACAGTGGCCTGACGATTGCATCTAGCATGAAACAGACTGTCGCCTCTAAGTGTTGACTTCTATGTTCACTTTTATATTTATACACGCTCTATCTCTGATATTGAGCACTTTATCCCATAAATATAGGATAAAAAAAAACAAACTACGTACACCTCTTATATCTTATCCCTTTATTCCCCTCACTTTAAGACTATATTTCTTCATGTATATATATGTGTGTATATTTTTACGTAAATATGTATGTGGTGCATGTATGAAAAACAGTATTTTTTTTTTTACTATTACCTTCAAATCTTACTCCATCTTGATTTGAAACCTAAACTTTAATTAAGGAATAAAAAAGTAGCTACAAATTAAATTCATGAATTAGACTCTAACTGATAAAAAATTTACCTTAACAATTATTCTCAATATTAAAATATTACTGTTAGTAAATTTTCATTTTTTATTTTTGTTTCTTAATATAATATTTGGCTAATATTAAATCCCTAATTTATTTGTGGAGAAGTTAAATATTTAAATTGCTAACAAGCATTAAATTTAATTTGTTAGTTGAGTTTTTAAACATTTAAATTGCGAAAAATGTTAAATCTGTGTTTATCTAAATTGCTAAAGCTATACCACCCTCTCCTTCCTCCTAAAAACCTACGTACACCTCTTATATCTTATCCCTTTATTTCCCCTCACTTTTTTCCTTTTCCCCGTTTTTCCTCCTCTTCTCCTTTTTCCTATATCATTTTCGATGGGTTGACCGATTAAATTGGTCAATGTCTGATCCTTACCCACTCATTCCTCAATATTGTAATAAAAATAAAAATAAATTTTAAAACTCTCTTCCCCCTCTATACTCGACTATGTCTCTCATACTATTCCTCACCATCTTCTATGTCAACTTATATAAACTTAATACTGCCCGTCAAAAGTGTGAATTTAAAATTCATTTTTCGTTTCACTTTTGAAAGTGAAGTCTGAAGATTCAGAGAAAAATAAAATTCACTGGCGAAATAAATTATAACAAATGGAGTGGTCTGTTTTCTTCAAATTAATATATATATATATATATATATATATATATATATATATATATATATATATATATATATATATTAACGCCCTTCTCAGAGTAACGATAGAAGACGGTGTTTCTAGATTTTTTTTATTTTTAGAGCTCTGTCTTTTTTTCTTCCCATTTCGGTTTTTGTATGGACATTGAACACTTAAGCACGGTCAATTTTTGGTTAATTATCTTTCTGTTTATTTATTTTTTTGTTTTTTGTTGTTGTTTCTTTACGTCTTTACAGCTTTTACTTTAGTAGGGTTTGTTATTGGTAACATTATCTATTCACTTCGTACTTACATAATAATTATATATATATATATATATATATACATTCTGCTAATAATGCAAGACTCTTCGCTAAAGCGAATCGTGTTCTCTCAGTCACTGTGCGTTTATCTAAAAATAACTACACTTAAATTCACCTCAAAATGTTATGGATAATGAAGAGACTGAGATAGATAGATAGATAGATAGATAGATAGATAGATAGATTGATAGAAGCAGAATGTGATAGATAGATAGATAGATAGATAGATAGATAGATAGATAGATAATGATCACATTCAGATGGATAATGAACACATTGAGATAGATAGATAGATAGATAGATAGATAAAAATCGAAGAGAAATGAGATAGAGAGATAGATAGATAGATAAAAATCGAAGAGAAATGAGATAGATAGATAGATAGATAGATAGATAGATAGATAGATCCAAAAACTGACTCGATACGACACAGACTAGTAACAATAGACATGCCTAATACTTTTACGCCGATCAAAATTTTAAATTTAAGTCTCTTTTCATAAAAATTTTCGCACATCGGAGAATGAGACAGACATCTAGAAATACAATTTTCGGTGAGTAATTCCCATTTCTTTAATTGTCCCCCAGATCGTTGAAGAAGGACACAGATAGTCCGAAAATTCCGAACATAAGACCTTTCTCTCCTTATTTCAATTCTGTCATATGTTTATTTTGTAAATGTTTATCGTACGGATTTTATTGCTACCCTTTCTTTTGTTCTTGTTTTATAGTTGTTATTAACCAACCTCTTTTACACACACACACACACACACACACACACACACACACACACACACACATATATATATATATATATATATATATATATAGAGAGAGAGAGAGAGAGAGATAGACACGGAAAAGAATGAGATAGATAGATAGATAATGAAAAGGCTGATAGATAGATAGACATTGAAAAGAATGAGATAGATAGATAGATAGATAATGAACACATTGAGATAGATAATGAAAACATTGATTTAGATAGATAGATAATGAACAAACTGAGATAGATAGATAGATAGATAGATAGATAATAAACACACTGAGATAGATAGATAGATAGATAGTTAGATAGATAGATAGATAGATAATGAGCACACTGAGATAGATAGATAGATAGACATTGAAAAGAATGAGATAGATAGATAGATAGATAATGAACACATTGAGATAGATAATGAAGACATTGATTTAGATAGATAGATAATTAACAAACTGAGATAGATAGATAGATAGTTAGATAGATAGATAGATAATAAACACACTGAGATAGATAGATAGATAGATAGTTAGATAGATAGATAGATAATGAGCACACCGAGATAGATAGATAGATAGATAGATAGACATTGAAAAGAATGAGATAGATAGATAGATAGATAGATAGATAGATAGATAGATAGATAATGAACACATTGAGATAGATAATGAAAACATTGATTTAGATAGATAGATAATGAACAAACTGAGATAGATAGATAGATAGATAATGAGCACACTGAGATAGAAAGATAGATAGGTAGATAGATAGATAGATAGATAGACATTGAAAAGAATGAGATAGATAGATAGATAGATAGATAGATAGATAGATAATGAAAACATTGATTTAGATAGATAATGTACAAACTGAGATAGATAGATAGATAGACAGACAGACAGACTGCTCGACATTACGAGTAGTAAGCTATTGATTAGAACTAATTATGGGCTGACAAGCGGGTTATTTTACAGCTATTGTCGTAGTGTTTTTACTTAACTTTTCAGCCACTTTATTTATTATTAATTGCCTTACTGCATTTTCTATTTATTCATTAATTATCTGTAACTGATTACAATTATAAAGTTTTTATAGCTGTGGATATGCGTTCATTCGTAGTTCATCGATTTCTTTATTATCTCCGTTATGTATTTATAATAGATAAATAAATATTCAGGCCTATCTGATTTCTTTACTTTGCTTACCGTTTATTTCGTCTTTTGCCTTGTATATAATACATATATTTTTCATATATGTGCACTTTTCTTAGTAATGTTTTACAAGATATCAGTTTTTAGTTTTTTGATTGGGAGGTATCGCATTAAAAATTTGTTTTCATGTCTGCATTGTGAGATAATCTCTGATCATTTTAGTAATTTTTGTTGGTCTGGGAAGTTGATTATAACTATTTTCTTCTCCAGA
>OZ038479.1:70065593-70068093 GCA_964036315.1 Acanthosepion esculentum
CTGGTATAACACAGGAAGAAATGCTAACCTAATGCAGGGAAAAAATCTGTCTTGGTAATTGGTATGGATAATTCCAAGGAGGATATTAATCCAAAGAGAGCTCAATGTAACAGGGCAATATATATATATATATATATATATATACATATATATATATATATATATATATATATATATATATATGTATATATATATATGTATGTATGTATAAGTTCCTATATATATATATATATATATATATATATATATATATATATATATATATATATATATATAAGTAAAGAAAATCTTGGTAATCCGTATGGATAATCCAAACAAGGATGAAATCCTGAGAGCTGAATGTTAAGTCAGAGCGAATAATTTAATTTAAATGAAAAACAGACCACTCCATTGTAATAATTTATTTCACCAGAGAAATTTATTATTCTCTGGATCTTCAGACTTAACTTTCAAAGGTGAAACGAAAAATGAATTTAAAATTTACACTTTTGACGGGCAGTATTAAGCTTATAGTTGAATTAGAGGGTGATGCGGAATGGTGTGAGAGACATGGTCGAGTTTTGAGAGGGAAGGCAGTGTTTAACATTTATTTTTATATTTCTTTTTATAATAATACTTAATATTGAGGAAGGAGGAGGTAAGGGTCAGACATTGACTTATTTAATCGGTCAACTTAACAGAAATGATATGGGAAAAGGAAAAAGACAAAAGGGAAAAAGAAAAAAATGGGGAAGTAAAAAGATAAGAGATAAGAGATGTACGTAGAGTTTTTGGAGGAAGAAGAGGGGTGGTATAGCTTTAGCAATTTAGATAAACACAGATTTTAACGTTTTATAGTTATTTAAATGTTTACAAACTCTACAAAGAAATTAAATTTAATGCTTGTTAGCTATTTAAATATTCAACTTCTCCACAAATAAATTAAGGATTTAATATGAGCCGAATATCAGATTAATAAAACTTTTTTTAATAGGTTTATATTAATACTGTGAATGACTGTTGATGTAAAATCTTTATCAGTTTGAGTCTAATATATGAATTTAATTTATAGATATTTTTAATGGGTAAAATTTATGGGTAATATTTCAAATATTTACGCAAAATCACCTATACATACATTCATATACAAGTACAATTACATATATAACCATATGCATATGTATCCATATACATCGGTATGTAAGCAAATATGTGGATATAGATCCGACAGTATGAAGAAAAATATATGGAAGAAACAAAAAATCCGAATATGCAAGTTTACTTGTTTTTAATGTTCTTTCATGTGTCTATCGTCTTTTCATGTTGACTTGAATGTCGTCTAATTTTGATTATGTTTTAATAACTATGTCCTGAAGAAGGTCTACTAGACCGAAACGTCTGACGTCGACATTGAAACAGCATTAAAAACAAGTAAACTTGCATATTCGGATTTTTTGTTTTTCCATATATTTTTCCTCATACATCGGTATATACGCATATACATATACTAATACTGACATATACATTTGCATATCTCCATACGCATCCATCTCTATACATATTTTTCTTAAATTATACAGTTAACTTTAGATGGGGAATTAAGTGTTTAAATTTCAAAAATATTTTAAATTTTAATATTTTTAATATCATGAATAATGGTTAATGGTTACATTTTTTTTATTTAACTCAAAGTAAGATTATCTCCAGATGAGTAAAATTTCCAATCTTTCAGGTCTAATTAGAAATTATTTCAAAAGAAAGTAAGATTAACAGGCAATAAAACTTTTTTCCTTCCATTATAACTCTATATACATAAACAAACATTCATGTATACATATATATTCATACAACTATATCCTACATATGACATATATAAATTCGTAAATACATATATACATGAATCGATATATATATACACACATACCTATCTAAAATTACGAACACACACACATATACATATTTACACACATATCCACACACACACCCATATATATATATATATATACCCATGCACATACATAGACAAATAAATTCACATATCCATATGCAAGCCCATATACATATTTGTATTACATACAATTAGGTACCCGTACACAAGTGTGCATACTATCTTCCTCATAACAAAAAAAAAACAATATTCACCATAATACACAAATATCTACACATACATATACCACCATTAAATATACCAATATTAAATTATGGCCAAAAAAGTATGTATATCAAAGTACCCCTATACAACTGCTTATATATAATATATTTTAACTGATAATTTTTTAATTAAAAATTTTTTTTTTATAAGTAGTGACTTAAATTGAGATTATTTCTATGTCTGCATTTAAAAATCATCTCATTATGTTGGTTTAGTAATTTATCAGGATCTTTATGCTTTATAATTAGAATGCTCTCTTTAATACACAGCTTGCATCGGTCTCTGTAACTTCTAGGAAATATATATATATATTTATTTTTATGATACTAAAACATGTATTTTTCACTCGGCAGTAGGTTAAATTATATA
>OZ038479.1:70073093-70080593 GCA_964036315.1 Acanthosepion esculentum
AAAAAAGAAGAAAGCATATTTTGCTTGTGGTGATTCATAAATAAAATTATGGTTTGAAGATATTTTCCAGTCAATGTATCTAATACAAAAGATATTAACTTTATTTGGATTTATTTTTGAAATAGTAAAATTATGAAGTCAGTTTGTAAGCAAAAACCTGCGGGAATTAGGTATTTCGGTATATTTTTTCAGACGATTATTAAAACTAAATGCTCAAAAATTGCTGAAAGTTATGAATCTGAAGTTTGAGGGTTACTACGTATCCCAGCCAACCCCAGATCTCACGCTGAGCGCCATGTTGATTTTCTAAATAACAATGATAAACCAACCCGCCCTATTTTTGTATCCGTTACGTTTCAAGACCCCATTATCTTTTTGTTTTGTTTTATAAAAAGAACAAAATGAAAAAAAACAAAAAACGCTGATTAACTCTGACAGAAGACAAATAAAGGCTTGAGAAAGTGTGTGGTATATGTTTTCTTCCTTTTAAATCTATGACAATGTTGTGTGTCTCTCCCCTTTTACACAAGATGGACTCGTCTAAAGTATACTTATACTGACAGAGTTGGAATCAGGGGGAGAGATACGTTGAGATACGCGAAGATACGTTGAGACAAGGTTGAGATACCTAGAGTCCAGAGAGAGAGATAGAGAGAGATAGATAGAGAGAGAGAGAGAGAGAATTACGGCTTCACTAACAGAGACTTTTACATATACTTTCTACTAACCCGCATTCCTGGACTACTAATCTTCATTTCAAGTTTGTATTCTTACGTTCAATACACTTATTTTCCTATTTCAATTACTGGCGTTGTTTAGTTATTTGTACAGGATTCCATTCCCGGAATCTACAACGTCTATATCCGGGGATTAAGATGCTGTAGAAGCAACTACCTTATTGCTCTATATAGGGAATTGGTGGATACCGAACCCAAGATATCTACCAACCGTCCCACGCGGTCATAGGTGGCACAAGACAGAATTTAATGTGAGGTCTCCGAGCCCGTAGGTTCGGGCACAATTTACCGGTAGACCCCGTATAAAACGGTGTCGTTTGCTGTTTCCCGAGACGAGACTCTGCACTTCGACATAGCCTCGTCTAGGGATCCTCTCTGTCCTGAGTCAGAGAGTTTGACCAGCACAGCTGGCGACGAGTCTCCAACTGCAGACCGTGGATACCGAACCCAGTATGATGGTGGTCACTCAAACTCGGCAGCTGTTCTTATGTATGCGTATGGACATATCTATAAAACCGACCTTTACTTTACCTCCCTCCCGAAATGATGAAAGGGGAGGCACGGTGGAGTAATGGATAGCGGCTCGGATTGAGGGCCGAGTTCGAATTCCAGTCAGATTAATTATGTGTTAATACCCTTGGGAAAAGGTATGAATTTTCTACTTCTCCCTTCAGCTATGAGTAAATAGCAGGACAGATCGGGTTCTATAGCCTTGGATTGCACGCAGAAAGAAATGGCAACCTACTGCGGGGAAAAAATCTGCCTCGTCAGTCACGTATCGAAAGATACATGATCGCCTAAGCGTGTATCATGCATGGCACATAACTGACTAGGAGGCACGGATTGAGGAATCGGAGAGCCGAGTTCGAATTCCAGTCAAATCTATTACAATCACCTACGTGCTAACACTCTTGAGAAAGGTATGAATCATTTTATTCACCTCCCCCCAGCTGTGGGTAAATAGCAGGACCAGGTCCTAAAGTCTTCAATGGCAAACGGTGTACCGCAGAAAGAAATGGAACAAACACAGGCGATCCCATTACTGAACAAATTAGATCACGTGACCATAGAGGAAACGCATATATAGAGGAAGTCGCGTGACGTCTTATATGTGATCATTATTTTCTATTCTATCCTCTATTCGGGCCGCTATTCTCTCTACTCTATGAAGTACTATTAGTACGGGTATTATCCGAAGGTGTCTGACACCAGTGTTTTTCAACGGCTTACTATAAGTTGTATCTACGATTACAAAATCTCTACTACGTTGGCATTGACGAAGTATCAAGCAAGTATACGTTGACATCATAAAAGTGGCAAACAAGTGTACGTTTGAGATTACAAAAGTGGGAGATCTGGGAAGGCTAGTCCTAAGTCTGTCTTATCTTAAACTTAGCTAGCCACGATTAAGACCTAACCCTGACCCAAACGTACCACCGTATTCCTTACACCAAAACAACAAATTCTGACTTAACATTCTTACTACAGCCACCATAATGCCTCAAGTCTCTATGTAGTCTTAACTGAGTTCCCATATATACAATAGAGGAAAGTAATATTTATTTTGAATAATAACAGGCCTTGGGGGATAGGGGAAGGCTCTCTTATCTTAAACTTAGCTAGCCATGATTACTGACCCAAACATACCACCGTATTCCTTACGCCAAAACAACATATTCCTTCTTAACATTCTTACTACAGTCACCATAATGCCTCTTAGTCTCTACGTTGTCCTAACTAGTCCTTATATGTACAATATGTCTTTTGGGGTAGGGAATAAAATAACAACATTTAAAAATGAATCCCCAATGAGTGTTTACAATAAATACAATTTATATACAAAAAACTAAACAAAATAATCGTAATTTCATCTTAACAATTACGATGAAGTATTTATAGAAAAGACACAAGGAAGCTACGTTACGGTGGTGGGAAAGTGACTGAAGCCGAGATGCCAGGTCAGGACCAATAACATTGCAGATTATTCTTTGGTTGTTAGCAAGGATCTCTAAATATAGAAGCTGGAGTACTAGACCAGATGTGGCCGCAATATTCAAAGCAATGGCGAATGTTAGACTTATAAATGTGTAAAAAAGATTCTGGTGAGAAAAAGTGTCTAGCACGATATTGTGAACCAACTTTCTTAGCTGAAGACTTAGCCGTTGATGCAATATACTCTCTCTAGTTCATGTCAGCTGAAAACGTTACTCCGAAAAGGCCGTATGAGGTAGTCTCCAGGAGGTTAGCATCACCCATGCTGACTGAAGTTAAAAGGGTTCTCTTCTATGATTAAATGAAAATTAAAGATGAAATGTTGGTGGATACCGACACCAGCGGGACAGTGATGGTAGGTACAAGGCGCAGGGGCAGGCTATGTTAAACAGAACGTGTCACATTCGACTGGTGCAAGTATCAAAATGTAATATATATTTTCCACATTAAATTATGTGGAAGCCTGTCCCGGGGATTTTAACTCATCGGCGCTTTTTATAAAATTACAGAATGATTGGATGCTAACAAACATTCAGGCCGATAAATGTAATTAATACTGTTTAATCAAGACATAGCTTTTATTCAAATAAGTTGTATCCATAAAAATAACGTAAAATATTTGTCGGATTTAATCTTTTTAATCTAATATGCTTTCATTGTTTATGTTAGGTTACGTTTCGGAGCAGAAATGAATTATCGAGCAAAGATCGTCGAAGATGTGTATTTATAAGAAGTAAATTGGACTTTGCTAACGTGAAAGTTCTCTGGCCGAATGGTTAACAGCCCGTCAGACTATATGACAGCTTATCTATGGAATACGGGTTCGAATCCTGTTGGAGAATGCATATTTTCTACGACATTTCTCGAATGTACAAGCAAGAAATTGTAATTAACACTGTTTAATTAAACAGCATTTACTCAGATAAGTTTATCCATAAAAATTACGTAAAACAGAATATATATATATATATATATATATATATATGTGTGTGTGTGTGTGTAGGCATTTTTTATCGTTGTTGGTTGGTTGTCCAGATGTAGATTTTGGAACGTTTTGTATGACGGTGAAAGAATTTAAGTTACACCGGTTGTGGTTTGCGGTAGACATATACTAGATTCTTTTGGTTTTGGTTTAGTTTGGTTCGTTTTACGGCATATCAACCATAGTGTTTTTTTTATTAATTTTTATCACTGGTAATATTTTTATCTTCAAAAATCTATTGCTGGTAATATTTAAAAAAAATGTATAGCTGGTAATATATTTTTAAAAAAAAAATGTATAGCTGGTAATATATTTTTCAAAAAATGTATAGCAGGTAATTTCTTTTTCAAAAAATGTAGAGCTGGTACTAACTTTGGTTTTCAAAAATGTATTGCTTGTAATAATGTATTGCTGGTAATACTTTTTTTACAAAGTATTACTGGTATTATAACCTATTTTTACATTTTCATAGTGTTTTAACCCCAGTTTGTGGGGTTTACTATTTGCACATAGCTGGGACCCTAACAGGTCTAACCAACCGGGTCAGGGCGGACCTGGGAACACCAGTAATTAAGAGGAGGTTCCGCGCTCCCCAAAACATCCTGATCAGAGGGCTTTCTATCGCATGTAGTTTATTGTCTTACCCAGGACGCGGATGCAGTTTATCGTCATACCCAGGACGCGGATGCAGTTTATCTTCATACCCAGGACGGCGAGATTCTTTAAGGATTGCTTTTTATAAAAGTTGGTAATATCATAAAATGTGTTTGACGTGTGTCTATCGATGGCAAGAATTTTATCAGAAGTACCTCGAAGTATATCTGTATGTATACAAGCAAATTTACTGTTCAAACAACGAACGACGTAATGCATATCTTCGATGTTGTTACTGGTGTTCTTGTAAAACCCTCGACACGAAAGCGAATTGATACCATCTTTAGGTAACGATTGCGTGTTTCACTCGGCAAATAAGATCGTGTCAAATATTTAAGATCGGAGCGTTGTCCGTTATAAATGCAATGAGAAGAGTGATTTTTTTTATAACATTATATGTAGTTTCCTTGATTTCAGATTCACCGATCGAAAATCCGATTCCAATACCGAAAGAAATAATACGCCTCTATGCTTTTATATGGACGTTAGGTCTCAGACCATTCTTATAAGCTCTTCTTGCTGGAAGAACGTATGTGAAAAGCCGGAGATCTTCACAATAATTTCTAATATAGGTAACGGTTGGTTCCACGAAGACAAATCTATTTCTGGCATCAGTCTAATCGGTAACAAAATATCCTGACATTTGAAACAAGATTTCTACCAACTGCATGGCAATATATTATCTCATACTTATCGACAAAGCTTTATTTTGTCTGGCACAGTGATACATATATGGACCACTAGATAAGTACAGAGCTGTAGTAAGTGATTTACAACAGGAAGTTCCAAATAGTGAAGAATAGGAATTTTTGTCCTTGACTTGTAAGAACATTAAACGCCTCCTGGGTATGACGATAAACTACATCCACGTCCTGGGTAAGACGATAAACTGCATCCACGTCCTGGGTAAGACGATACACTGCATCCAACAGCAAGGCCTCTGATCAGGAAGTTTTGAGGAGCGTGGAACCACCTCTTAATTGCTGGCGTTCCCAGGTCCACCCTGACCCGGGCTGGTAGCACCTGTTAGGTTCCCAGCTATGGGAAAATAGCTGACAGCCAAACTTGTGTAAAAATAGGTTTTAATACCAGAAATACTTTGTAATAAAAAAAAATATTACCAGCAATAATTTTTAAAGGAAAAATTATTATCAGCAGTACTTAAAAAAAATACTAGCAATACAAACAGCTATACATTCTTTGAAAAATATGACCAGCTATAGATTTCTTCAAAGAAAAACATTCCCAGAAATAGATTTTTGAAAAAAAAAAAACATATTACCAGTAATAAAAATTTTGTCGGAAATAAATAACCCATTGAGGTTGATATGCCGTAAAACAAACCAAACCCACATTAAACAGTAGCGGGCGTTAAACAAATAAAATGAGAATGAACGATCTATGTCATTCGGTTCGGGAACAGAATCTAGTATATATTTTATACTTTCGGCCTTGTGCCACATCCGAGCTACTTCTTGAAGTTATGAGGAATTCCAACTCTACAGCAGTCTATTCCTCATTACACGAAAGAGAGACGATTCGTAGATACCGACATCAGCGTAACAAAAATTGCCCAGACTAGACCTTTATTTTTCTCTTTATCGATATGCACGCGTGTGTGATACTTTACGTTAAATAGATGGTTTCGCCGGAGGAATTGTCATATAACCTGCGATTAATTGATTGAGGGATCTGGATTATTATTGATGGTGGCAGGTTGGAAGGGTGTGTGTATATAAAACATGGTTTGTCGTTAGGTTTTCTATATGGTTGATCTTCGAGTGAAACGATCTTCAACAAAGCCAAGAAAGATCATGAAGCGGTCCTAAAAGATAGTTGATTTTCGGAAACATTCGTATGCACACTGCACAGCACCAAAAAAATGCAACAGGAAAAGAAAAAAAATTATATGCTTCAACCCACTGTATCCTAAAAACGTAAAAATAAACTTATTGATTAAACACATACACAAATTTATTGATTAAACATACACAAACGCCAAGAGGATATTTATTTTAACCTCTTCAAGTCTAGGGCTAACCGTTACCATACCCACATATCTACCTACACTGTGCCGCTTACTCTACATCGAGTGGTTCCCGCGCCTTGTACAGGGTGACCAACGATTAAAAAAATAAATTAAAAAAAATACACCACCCACACCCACAAGATAGCAGCACCTAGTATTATCAAGCGGTCACCAATCTAGGTACTGACCATACCCGACGTTGCTTAACTTTTAAATTCAATTGAAAAACAAAAGACTCCGAATAATATAGCGCCTATATTACTGACGCAGTGTTTTGGGAAAAGATTGCTGACTGTCGATTCGTGACAGGTTCCAAAAAGAGTGAACCGACTTCCAAGAGGATATTTTCGCGATCACTCTTATTTTAACTACTTCAAATCTAGGGCTAACCGTTACCTTCCCGACATATCCACCTAAACTTTGCCGCTTACTCTACATCGAGTGGCTCCTGTGCCTTGTACAGGGTAACCAACGCTTAAAAAAAATACACCACTCACACAACCAAGATTAGAGCACCTAGTATTACCAAGCAGTCACCTAGCTAGGTACTGGCCAGACATATTTTGCTTAACTTTAGAATTCATCTGAAAGACAAAAGACTCCGCACAACATAACGGCTATGTTACTGGCGCAGTGTTTTGGGAAAAGACAGATTGCTGACTGTCGCTCCGTGACAGGTTCCAAAAGCTTACCAATTCCCCACCCAGTGAATCTCGCACTCACTTCAGGCCAGTTCAGACCTTTACATGTATTCACACCCTGATAAAAATTCCACGGCGTCTAAAAGCTTATTTCCACTCTATTTCAAATTTAAGACGTAAAGCATTTCCTTCCGCCCCCAAGAACTGCCACATTGTGAAATATTATGCTGCAGCAGTTATATAATTCACACGTCAATCTTAAATTCTAGGTCGGTATATTTCTTCCTTTTAAATATCATATCCAACCAATCATATCACACATTCGGCATTCCGTTTATGGACACATCACGTGACGACATACGGTTGAAACATCCTGTCTGTCTCTTTATGACATTTCATTCTTTCTTTGTGGATCCACCTGTCACATTGTCTGTCTGTCTCTCTTTCTATCTAACCGAGAAAGAT
>OZ038479.1:70085593-70143093 GCA_964036315.1 Acanthosepion esculentum
CAGCACGGAATAATTGTCCATCCCACAAACCTTTAATATGTAAAACAAAAAAAAAAACATTAACCTAACTGAGTTTCTTTTTTTCATGTTTTCAGTAAGACGTTTAGACATCTCGACACCATTTGTCGTGAGAATCACTGAAAATCCTTTGACTTATTAAACTAGAAAGAGAACAGGATAAAATCGTTTTGTGTCTGGCGCACACAATCTTCCCAAGTGAGGAAAATGATCGTTCAGGCCGTCAGTAATGGTAGCAACATTCATAATCTGTCTTCCATCTTCAAAGTCTATTCAAGAACCATTATGCAAACGGTGAATAAGTTTTGAAAAAAAAAAGGAAAGAGTACAGGGATAGGGATCGTCATTTCAACTTAAAGCTAAAGTGATCAATTAGAAAAGATCCAACTCAATCCATAAGACGGTTGGCACGCGAGAGAGGGTTTTCAGCTATGACAGTCCAAAGAGCAATGGATATAATAAAATCGTACGTGAAACGCATGACGTGAGGTACATTGTTACACCAAGACAGAATGTTAGAAGGTTAGAGAGGTCAAAGATCATCTTGAATTAGTTGGAAAATGATCATGGTATAATATATATATATATATATATATATATATATATATATATATGTATGTGTATATATATATATATATATATATATATATAAATATAAAAGTGGACATGGAAGTCAGCACTTAGAGGCGACAGTCTGTTTCATGCTAGTTCAATCGCCTGACGATTGCACTAGCATGAAACAGACTGTCACCTCTAAGTGCTGACTTCCATGTCCACTTTTATATTTACACACGCTCTATCTCTGATATTGAGCACTTTACCCCATAAATATAGCACACTTTAAGACTATATTTCTGCATATATATATATATATATATATATATATATATATATATATATATATATATATATGAACTTTATTTCAATCCTTCTTAAGCTTCCTATGCTTAGCTATGATTAATTAATGACAAACATGTCATTTTCATTTATGATCGATTTCATCACGATTCTTCTGTTAAGCTTAGAGAGTATTTATACATTCTTATTGCTCAAAGTAGCGTCCAATAGTGTTATAAAAACCTCTGAGAATTTCAGTAAGATACCTTTAATCATCTTAATTGTCCAAATGTCAGATTACACTTTGAACCGTTGTTCAAAGCGTAATATAACATTTGAACAATTTTGCTGTTACAGTATTTGGAAGTATTTTGCTCCTTTACCGGGTATGTTGAAAAAATCGCGCAAAATGTAATGATGAGGAAAAAGCTTACCAGACCCTTCGATGATGAAAGATGCAAACTGAATTTGCCACTTGCCATGCTATGATAAATTTTCAAGTCAAATAATTCGCTCCAGACAGCTGCCAGGAACCCAAAAGTTCTTTTTGAAAATATAACCAATGTACTTACCTGAAAAATAGAAGAAATTAATTTTGCGTTAGTATATCACTTGGGATATAGGATTCATACAAGTGCGTTTTTATTTCAATGCATGAATAATAAGTAGAAAACACAACAATTATAAGATAAAACAATACTCAATGTAACTCGTTACCCGCCATTTATTTTTGGGAAAAAATCATTCATTTTCAGACAAAAATTTTATAATGCCTAAGAAACTGAGGTACCTTGAGGTACCCGAGCGGTGACTAACATCTCTGCCAGTCATCAGTTGAAAATTGGACTCGTTTCAAGCTAAGAGGCGCATTAGATGAAAATGAAATGGTACGTGAAACCTGTGACGCATCTTGTTACTCCAGGACAGAATATTAGAAGGTTAGAGAGGGCAAAGAACATATTGAATAAGTCGGAAAATTATCCTGGAACATAATATATATATATATATATATATATATATATATATATATATAGGGTGACCCCAAAAAACGGGCATTTTTGAAGTGCGTATTGCCAGACATGAGCAAGTGGCAACATTGCGAGACACTAACCTTGAACAAGTAAACATTTCGCCATTTTAGTAACGAGAACGCAATTCACAGTATCCCAGCTGAGATGTTGCAGCAGTCAATGAGGAATATTAACAGCAGATTTCAAGAATGCATTCGTACAGGAGGAACCCATCTACAGGTCATAATTTAAAAAAAATGAAAATTGCATCATTGTTTCTTACATGGTATGTTTTAACGTTTCAATTACTATGAATTAAATATTTTTGTTCTATCACTCTTGGTGTTATTGGATTGCTAAAAAGTTCCCGTTTCTTTTGGTCACCCTATATATATATATAGATATATATTCAACACCATCACTTGATAAGACACGAGAAGTGTTGAAACAAAATGGCTATTTTGTAGTGATATTATAACATATTTATGTTATAATTTTCGTATAAATTATATATATATATATATATATATATGTTTGGACTTTATTTCAGTCCTTCATGAGCTTTTGATCCTTAGCTATGATTAATTAATGATGAACATGTCATTTTCGTTTATGATCGATTTCAGCACGATTCTTCTCTTAAGCTTAGAGAGTCATGATATGTTATCATTGCTCAAAGTAGAGGCCAATATTGTTATAAAAACCTTGGAGAATTCCAGTTAGGTATCTTTAATGATTACTAAGTTACAAACTTAATTTAACAAACGGAGAATTTTACACACACATATATATATATATATATGATAAAATGAAATAAAGAACAAAGTCGGAAACGAATCTCAATCAAACATGTTTCACCTTTATTAAGGCTTCGTCAGATATCGATAGAAATGAAAGAACAAAGAGACAGAGTACTAGAATATTATGATTTTTGATAGTTCTCATTGGTCAAACACGCGTCACGTGTTTAAACGCAATAGATAATATATAAATATGTGTGAGGAACATTTAGTGTGTTAAAGTGTGTTATAGTGTAAAAGTCTGTAAGTAAAAAAAAAAAGCTTGTGTGTGTAGGTGTATGTAGGACGCTAACGTTAATTCATGTAAGTGTATGACTGTATGTGAAGGAAGTCTACAGATGTCATCGTCGTATTTTGTCGGTAAAATGTAGCGACACGTTACACAATAATTTTGTATTTGCTTGGATTTTACATTCTCGTGTATGTGCATGCGAGTAGGGGGAAAGTCTGAGGTCGTCGACTCTGCGTGGGTTGGTGAAACGAAGTAAGATATTTCAATATTCCGTGCAGACAGTCTTTTCACAAGTAAACTAGGTACTGACCAAAGACTCAGGGGAAAGCTATATTTTATCATATAATAATAATGGACTCTCCCGTCGGTTTCGACGTATGAGGATCTGACAGCTTAATTGATTCAGTTATGAAATGTTCTGCGATAATCTTAAGTGGCACTTACGGCCCGCTCGTGATGTACAAAGGAGGCCACATATGGAGCAAGAGTGAGGATTGTGAGATGAGATCACTGTTAGATTAGCTGACCTTTTAGATCTTGCTCTCGCTTCTTGAAGATGATTCAGACAAGCAGATAGAAAACTGCTGAGTCCACTAAAACACGTTGATATCCATTCAACCCGCTCCAAGGCTAAGCGCTCAAGGGTGTTATGTGGTATATTGATAGCTGACAAGTAGCTTTTCAGCTTGTCTTTGTATCTTAGCCATGGGCGTCCTACATTCCTGTAGCCCTGATCTAACTGGCTGTACATTAGGATCTTGGGTATCCTGTCATCAGCCATTCTCATGATCAGAAATATTAAATAATTTAGACAAGTTTTTTCTACTTATTTTAATAGGATCCTCTCATAATTATTTTTGTAAAAGGATTTAGGTGTGGTTGTAGGGTTATTAGAGACCAATTTTTGACTTTGGTTTCACCAGAAATTAAAGCAAACTTTCGTACATTAGAGCGGCTCATGACCAGACATAATAGACAATCCTTGTTATATTTAATAATATATATTTAAATATATATATATATATATATATATATATATATATATATATATATATATACTCGACTCGAATTCGACGTATGAGGGTCAAGCAGAACTCACAGCCCAGACACCAGCACATATGATTTGATTATATTGGTGAAGGTTTTGTGCAGAACCATCCACACTTTTTGAAGGGCCGAATACAGAGACCTGGTTCACTACATGCCGCAAGGTCCCTAAACGACCCTCCGCGGGTTTTGAATTAAGCGATTAATACCTTTCACAAGGGTATTAGCACGTAACGGAATGTAATCGATTCGACTGGAATTCGAAAATATATATATATATATATATATATATATATATATATATATATATATATAGTGCGTTTACTGCCACATTTATATATTTATACAAATTAAATATTGCTTACATGATGCTTACATTCACATATAGTTCAAAGTAAGGATAGTTCTCAGAAGCCTCAGTTACCGAGAGTAACATACCACGCTCACCGAGAATCCATGAGATTTAGATATTCAGTTACTAGGAGAACCACAAGACATGACGAGTGTTGGCGAGGAACCGCAACTATTTAAATTGTGTTAAAGGTCTTTTCATTTCCAATGACAAAGCAGCGGAAGAAAACAAATTATCACACTCTAAATTATATTCTTTAAATTAAATTTGAATAAATATCCTAGTTCAAAATATATGTAATCTTTGAAAGTATTTTAAAACCTTTTCCGTTTACAAGATGTTTTCTTAGAATTCCCTCCCGACATTCCATTGTGTCATCATTATATTTTCCTTATAATAAGATCAAACAACAGCAACAGACGACATAATATTGACGAGATAATTCGACAGCAAGAACCTTTTTTTTTGGAAGCGGAAAGTATTTGAATAAAAATTGAAAACTCTCTAAGATTAAAATACATATATATATATATATATATATATATATATATATGAAAACTTTTCTGGAAAAATTATTAAAAATTGTCTCGTTATTTATTAAGGTTTTATTCAAAATCTTGATTAAAGTCTGCCGTCGGCGGCCATTTAGCTTCGATGCCAAAACTCTCCGTAGTTACAAAATTTATCGTATAATTATTTGCAAATAGAAACTATTCTATAAATAGCGTTAATGAACCTAGATGCATCTCCCTTGAGAAATCGGTGAACAAGCAAGTACAAAGACCCACTCCGTTAATATCAATTTTAAGTTAATGCATTTTAACGTTTCATTCATTCATTTATTCAATTAGCGCCGGTGTGGTCACCACTCCCCTCCATCTCACAATTGTGGTTCATGGTGACATTCTAGGCAGAACAGTGCAATAAGTTGCTGATTCCTTTTGCATCGGGAATGTTATGGTTGCCCTCGTCTTTGTGAAGTTCTTGAAGTTAGCTTCTTCTAGCCTTTTCACATATAGTTCAAAGGAAAGATAGTTCCCAGAAGCCTCAGCTACCGAGAGTAACATACCACGCTAACCGAGAATCTACGAGATTTAAATATTCAGTTACTGTGAGAACCACAAGACATGACGAGTGTTGGCGAGGAACCGCAACTATTTAAATTGTGTTAAAGGTATTTTCAATTCCAAGAACTCTTACAAGAGGTTAACGCAGGAAGCGGAGGGAGAAATTTCAGATAGTTGTTCCACAAGACTCAGAGTTCCCTTCTCCTAGACTGGTTATCACCCAAAACTATAGGAACCAGTGTGCCCTTGGTTTGTTTTGATTTGTTTTGTTTTACGGCATATCAACCTAAATGGGTCATTTAATGCCGACAAATTTTATTTCCTGGTAATATTTTTGTTTTGTCAAAAATCTATTTCTGTTAATATTTTTTCCTCAAAAATGTATATCTGGTAATATTTTTATCAAAAACGTATAGCTGGCAACATTATTTTTTCAAAAACGTATAGCTGGAAAACATTATTTTTTTCAAAAACGTATTATCAGAAGCCTTGCTGTTGGACGTAGTTTATCGTCATTCCCAGGACGCGGATGTAGTTTATCGTCATTCCCAGGACGCGGATATAGTTTATCGTCATACCCAGGACGCGGATGTAGTTTATCGTCATATCCAGGACGCGGATGTAGTGTATCGTCATACCCAGGACGCCCAGTGTGTCCTGTTGGCTTTTAAAGTTTTCCGAGTGAAAAATGTTCCGTTATATTTTTTGGTTTCGAAAAGAAAAAGAAAAAAACGCTTCACATTAGATGGAAATCCATGACTGAAAAGTACACAGTTAAAATGGAAGGAAAGGTGAGTCCTCATACTTCCGACCATACCATCGGTCATCGTCAAGAAGAAGATCTCCAAAGATATAATTTACTAATTTTGACAAAAAATGTCTTACGAATTAAGATTTGTAATCAAAAGCACCATAACGTGACGTGGTATCAAAACACATCATATCACGTGATATAGGTCATGGTCTCCATATATAATCTTACAGGCCTGGAGAGAGTTGGGCATTGAATGAATGACGAGCGTATACCAAAACATATCATGTAAGGAGAGCTGACCATGGAACACCTCCAGTAGGAACCCTCTTACTACATTTCAAGAACATCTGCAGGAGTCGACCTGAAGCTCATAGGCATCAAGCCAAGCAGTTGGAAACAGAAGACTGCAGCGGCTGGAGCCAATGCTGTTTCAGAATTCAAGATGGGTGCGAACCATGAGTTGGCGGTCAGAGCTATAGCGAAGAAAACGACGAATTACCTCGCCAAACCAAGCGAAAGCGTGTCGCGTGTATCCTACCAGGGAAAACGTGGCGAAAGAGAAAGTTACTTGCCGAAGAAAAGGGGAACGTGTTCTGCATCTTATGCTGAAGACGGAATATTCAAATTAGAAACAAGTCAGTTGTAGGAGTCGCTATAAAAGTATTTTGGATACGCTAATATTGTGTGCCCTCTCTCAGTTGTCGACGAATGAAAAAAAAATGTTCGGTCGATAAAAGCAGTTGGTGTTCTCGAATCGGGGAACAAAGACAAAATTCGTGTATTTGGCTACGGCGTTCGTCATTTTTCTAACTGGGTACGCGTATTGTGACATAATACCTGTGAATCGAGATTTCGACATTTCTTTCTGTCCCTGATATTCGAGTTTGAACTTGCGAATTGTTCTCTTCGTTGTGGAGATAATCTGCGACAAATATTTCCTTTGCTATCCAAGAACTCTTACAAGATGTTAACACAGGAAGCGGCTGGAGAAATCACAGATCTTTGTTCCACATCCCATCTTCGTCTGCCGTAATCGCAGAAGAGATTGTTGTGCAAAGAGCGGACTGCCAAGCCAATGCAGACACGGTTCGGAACAGGAATGGCTTTCGAAGAGACAGGGCGATGCCATTATCTCGTAAGACGAACGGATGTGTAATACTACTATACTCCATGATATCACGAGGTTTACTTGCAGCTGAGATGATATACACGTGGACACCATTGTTGGAGAATTTTTTGTTGATGAACGTAGATAATTGATATGGGTTGGAATATGATTTTGATTATTTCAGTATTGTAGTATTGACCAGAAAAAGAAAACAGTATCCAGAAAAGGAAACATCTGTTCGAACGCAAGAAACAATTAAATGAAAAGCTTATTCGCAGTACCTTGTCGGTCGCTTTTTAAGGAAACACGTATAAAAGAGGGATGGCTGACTGAATACACAAATATCTATCTATCTATCTATCTATCTATCTATCTATCTATCTATCTATCTATCTCAGTATGTTGATATCTATCTATCTCAGTATGTTGATATCTATCAATCAATCTATTACAGTATGTTCATATCTATACATCACAGTATGTTACTATCTATCTATCTATCATCCTCTTCAGTATCTATCTATCTATCTATCTATCTATCTATCTATCTATCTTAGTATGTTCATATCTATCTATCTATCTATCTATCTATCTATCTATCTATCTATCTATCTATCACAGTATGCTCATATCTATCAATCAATCTATTCACAGTATGTTCATATCTATCTATCTATCTATCTATCTATCACAGTATGCTCATATCTATCAATCAATCTGTCACAGTATGTTCATATCTATCTATCTATCTATCTATCTATCTATCTATCTATCTATCTATCTATCTATCTATCGCAGTATGTTCATATCTGTCTTTTTAACAATCGATCGAGCGATCGAGCGATCACAGTATGTTCATATCTATACATCACTGTATGTTACTATCTATCTATCTATCTATCTCAGTATGTTGATCTCTCTCTCTCTCTCTCTCTCTCTCTATATATATATATATATATATATATATATATATATATAATTTAAATAAAAACAGACCACTTTAAGGTTCCATGTAATAAATTATTTCACCACAGCCCTTTTAAAGGACCGCGGATCATCAGACTTTACTTCCAAAGTTTTAAACTTTACTTCCAAAGGATTTTTTTTTCGTTTCAACCTTTGGAAGTAAAGTCTGATGATCCGTGGTCCTTTAAAAGGGCTGTGGTGAAATAATTTATTACATGGAACCTTAAAGTGGTCTGTTTTTATTTAAATTATTAGCTCTGATTTACATTGAGCTCTCTGGATTTTATCCTCCTTGGGTCTACCCATACGGATTACCTAGTTATTCGTAAACTAAATATATATATATATAAACTAAACTAAATATATATATATATATATATATATATATATATATATATATATATATAGTGACAACCTTAGAAAAATACTAGAGGAACGAATATATATATATATATATATATATATATATATATATATATATATATATATTCGTTCCTCTAGTATTTTCTAAGGTTATCTTTTCTGTCTATATCTATTTTTTCATTTATAGTGAATTTTGCTATCTGTCTATATTTCTGAGATGAGTTATTATGTACACTATTTATATTATTTGGACTATTGTCCTCATCCTTGTCGCCATGTTTATCACCACGTTTCGGCCGTTGTACGCTCCGACCTTCTTCAGGTGGTTGGAATGTCGAACTGAACCCTTTATTTCGCTATTAGACTGTGCTAGTTACACGTGCCACGAAGAGAGAATTTTGCTGTTAAAATCATGTTTTCTAGGCGGAAATGTTGTTCTACAGGTAATAATCATTTAGTGGGGAGTCGTCTTGATCCGATTCCGATAATTATTAATTCTGTAGTGAAATGGCCATTAAGATTTCCCAACATATTTTTTCTGGCATAGTGTGCATTCTAATAAGTAAAATATGTTATGACTTCTACAGTTAGAGTTGTGGTAGATTTTGAAAGTAGATTGAGCTAGTGAACGAATTGGTATGTCTAATGTAGACTGAGCTAGTGGTTACAACATAGGCTTTATATCTATCTATCTATCTATATATGAAAAAATATAGGTTTAAGGTGTGCTATATTTATGGGATAAAGTGCTCAATGTCAGAGATAGAGCGTATGTAAATATAAATATAAAAGTGCCTTGAAAAGTTCACACTGGACGAAACGCGTCGGCTAATAATACAGTTTTCCTATTGTCTTTTACCTTTATACATATCATTTTCTACAGGTTAATTCTGTGAAATCTTTCATATATATATATATATATATATATATATATATATATATATATATATATATAAAAGTAAACATTGAAGTCAACACTCAGAGGCGACAAGCTGTTTCATGCTAGACGCAATCGTCAGGCCTAGTATTGCGCCTAGCATGAAACAGCCTGCCGCCTTAAGTGCTGACTTCAATGTTCACTTTTATATTGATATATATATATATATATATTACAAACGTGTATACGTTTTTTTTTAGCGAATTTATCTTGAGAAAGCTCTAGTATAGATTAGTTTTGAGTTGGATATGAGTGTGGCTTTAGTTAAAGATTTTGGATGGATATGGGATTAGTATTAAAAGGTAAAACAAGGACGTAAACAATGTAATAAAGATACCAGCTTACCTCGGTATGGATTCCGGAAATAAAAAAACCGGATGTAGTAATAAGACACCATTATATAGAAGAGGAGTGTGAAAAGCTCTGTTTTCATTGGCTGACGCTGACTGACATGTGTCAATAAGAACGGTCGAAGTCAAGCCTTACTAGTTTACTAATTTAATAATTACTGTTTTTTTTTGCAATGTCGCGGCGCGTAGCACGACGCTTTCAAGGAGGCGGCCTGTTTCGCCTAGAATCAGGTCGGGGTTGCTGTTGGAGCCGATATGATGCGAAACCCGAAATCGGCGATGAGAACAGTGCATCACTGAAGACCACCCTTGATGCATCTAAAATGTATGACTTAACTATATATATATATATATATATATATATATATATATATATATATATAAAGTATTATTAAATAACATTTACCGGCCTGAATGTCCGAGAAATTTTCATAGAAAATTTTCGTTCTCCGAAATTTCTCGGACATTCAGGCCGGTAAATGTTATTTAATACTGTTTATTATAAAACAGAGCATTTGCTTGTATCTATAAAAAGAACGTTAAACATATCATAAAAATGTCTTTAAATAAATTGTCGGACCTTGTCCAATTCAAATATATATATATATATATATATATATATATATATATATATATACATAGTGTAAATTTTGATGCGTTTGCCCACAAAACACAAAGTTTTGTTAAAGTTTGATGGTAAGAAGACCGCCACTAGTGTAAGGATAAAGAATAAGAAGACCAATAAATGGAGTTTGAGGATGAGAGTGCAAGATCGTTATGTCATCATGGTTGAGCCTAGCAATGAATATCGCACACACGAGACACCCAAGACTGGACACAGAAAGCTTTCTTAGGTAGAGAAAAATCTTACCCAGCAGCCCATTGTGTGTTTGGTAGTGATGTAACCAATGTAAATGTATGATCAAAAAATAGGGCCATCCATTATGTTAAAATGTTACTTAGTCACCCGCTCCATCATTTCATCTGTCAGCTTCATGAAAATGAGCTGCCTTTCCGCGCTGTATTCTATCACTATGATGGCAAACCAAGTGGTTCTGAACATTGGCGTGCTTCCATAGGAAAGCAGATCAAGGAGCCTTTGCAGGTTGTTGCCTTCCAGCCAGTGAGTTTCACTGATTTCCCTGTTCTAAATGATGAAGTAGAGAAAGATATGTCCTGGGATCAGAAATACCTGTCAGGGGTTTGTAAATGATTTATTACAGGTGTTGTTGATGGTGACTTGGCTGCTATTGAGCAGGTCCTACCTGCGTGTCAAGGTGGAATACTTTATGGAGTAGAATACCCAGACTGTATGTAGCAATGTCAAGAGCTGAAAAGAATCGTCATTGCAATTATGAAGTTCAGTACTCCAATGTGGTGCTGCATCAGAATGCACCCTTATGTAACACACGGCCCAAGGAACATATGCCAATCCCTCATATATATGAAAAACCTGAATAGTAAGAAGACAATAGTGAAGAAGGCTTTTCCAGAGAAATACATACGTCGCCAACACAGGTAAGCTTCTTCTTGGTATTTGTGCATATGAGGATGTGAGTGTTATAGAAAAAGCCGTCTCAATGATAAAAAAGAGGAGAATCAGTAGATGGAAGAAGTAACTGACAGATCTGATGTGGAGGAAAAAGATGTCGACCATGTTCGCCATAGTCTATGAATATAGAATCCAGCGCAGTACGTAATCTGTTCAATGAAACAACGTTAAAGATTAACACTCACGAGTCAGACACTCTACTGAATCTGACTATATCGCCAATATCACTAGCAGCTGTTCCGTAATTCTTCAGTCTTCGATAACAAAGGCTGGCAGTGAATATTCCGGAAAAAACATGGCCGCCTTTATACACGTCTAATTGAATATTTTGAGCCTTCTGATTGGTTAACACTTCTATTGGTGAACTATATAATGAGTCAGCTCATTTTGGCTGGCTCACTAGTACACCAAGGTACCCAAAAAATCCAACAGAAGATTATGTTGTGGCTGTTGACGAGATTTTGTTAAACTACACTGATAATGAGGAGGACAGTGAAGATGGAGATAGGAATGAGGATGTGATTCCTGTAGTCAACATGAGAAAATTGGTGACTCTCAAACTAAAGTGGCAAGCAGAAAAAAAAACCCTATCATTCCATGACTAACTAGATAAATTACCTCAAGCCTGAGCCTCCTTACATTGATTCTCTATCAGATCAAGAGAGTAATTACATTTTTGAGACACCATTAGTAGTAGCGAAGTAGACAAATATTACCCAGGTGGTCGAAAGAGAGATAAAAGTGATGACTGAAGCTTGCACTAAAGTGACGGGATGCAAAGCGAGAGATGGATATATTAGGCAAATTTTATTGTCTACGAAAATGATGTCCAGGTTCCGCACACACAGAAAAAAAATTTCACTCTTAACTTGTATTATTTTAATATGTTTTTTTTAAAGCAATTCACCCCAAGCAAGGCGGGAGTGCCACTAGCACCCAAGGGGTTACAGAGGATTGAGAACAAGAGTTTTTGAGGCGTGTTTGAGGAAAGGATACAGAGAAGGACAGGGAACAAGCTGAGGGAGTCAAATGTCGATTGACATTAGACTTGAATATTTGAAGATTATAGTCATCGAGGAAGCAAGTAAGGGGAAGGGAGTTCCACAGACGGGAAGTGCGGGAGAAGAAGTTGTTTGAGAAGAAGAGGCGGTTATATTTAACCGTTTTGCCAGTGAAAGGATGTGACCGAGATGCCAGCCTGGTAGCATGTTTACATTTATATAGCTCATCGGAACAGTTGCCGAGAAAATATTTGTAGAAGAGACAGAGGGATGCCACCTGCACGTCTGTGGGATAGCGATTGCAGACTAGATGCCAGATCAGGACCTATCACATTGCATATTCGTCTCTGTATTTTGTTAAGGACAGCGAGAGCTCAAGACCATATATGACAGCACTATTCCATGCAAGGACGGATGGTTGATTTATAGATTTGAAAGATAGACTCAGACGAGAAAAACTTTCAGGCACGACACAGAGAACCAACTGTTCTTGTGGTAGATGAAGCTATTGATTCTATGTATCTATTCCACCTTATGTCAGTGGACAGCGTGAGAGCAAGCAGGCGTAAGGAGGCGCTCTCAAGTAGTTGGGAATTAGTCATTCTGACGGGAGGCAGGTACCGCTTAAATAATATTGGAATAGTTAAATAATATTAAATTGATGTCACCAGCAAACAATAAATGGCACCTATTTTTTGGTGTGCAGTACAAATTGACAAAAATTCGGCCACGATGCTGCTGGAAAAGTGGGACTGAAATGGCCTGAAATTTTTCACAGGTGTTTGTTACATTGATACAAACGATGCTTGAAAAGTGCAGCTTGCATCTTCTAAAACTCTGCTGCTTCATTGTTCCCTAGTGCTACTAGATTCTCAATTAGATCCCGTCGTTTTACCGTTGAAATAGCTAGATGCAACCGCCACTTCTACTCTTGCAGCTTCTTTTTCGCACATGTCCCACCTGTGGAAATCCCTTCCGATTTCTTGCTTCCCTGTCAACTACAATCTTTTCCCCCCTTTCCTCTTTCCCTTTCACTTCCTGTAACCACGTGTGTTCTAGTGACCTGAGCGGCTTGTTTGGGATGAAATGATTAAAAAAAATAAATGAAATTAAAAAAATCCAAATATTAAAGGATTAAAATATAGTTCTACGAATTATAATTGGCTGTAACAGCAATACTGTCCAAATCCCGTAACCGCATAATTATCTGTTTAGTATGTAAAAATACACTAAACTAATTGAGTTTCTTTTTTACAGGTTTTCTGATGAGACGGTTTAGCCTTCTTGACACCGTTTTTCAGGGGAAAAAGAGAGCAGGTTAAAATTTGTTTTGTATCAGTCCCACTGTCTTCCAAAAGGAGAAATAGGGAGAGGAAAAAAAATCATTCAAGCCTTCAGTAATGCTACCAACATTCATACTATGGCTTCCGTCTTCAAAGTCCATTCAAGAACCATCAAGAGAACGGTGAATAAGTTTTTTTTAAAAAAAGGGGGAACCGTAGAGAGCAAAACTGGATCAAGAGGCCAGAACAGAAAGACGGATAATCATTTCAACTTAGAGCTAAAGAAATCAAATGTAAAAAAATCCAACTCAATCCATAGGACGTTTGGCACGTCAGAGAGGAGTTTCAGCTATGACAGTCCAAAGAGCAGCGAAAAAAGACTTGAAAATGAAATCGTACGTGAAACATTTGAGGCATCTTCTTACTCCAGGACAAAAAAAAGATGGAAGGTTAGAAAGGGCGAAGATCATCTTGAATAAGTTGGTATATATATATATATATATATATATATATATTAACTTTATTTCAATGCTTCATCAGATTTCGATCCTTAGCAATGATTAGTTAATGAAGACCATGTCATTTATCGTTTATGATCGATTTCATCACGATTGTTCTGGTAAGCTTGGAGAGTAATTATACACGCTTATTGCTAAAAGTAGAGTCCGATAGTGTTATAAAAACCTCAGAGAATATCTTTAACCATTCCTAAGATACAACGGTTCAGAGCTTAATCTAACAATTGGTCAATTTTGCTGTTACACCTAATAGATCCTGCATACAAACATCCTATAACCGGTACAAATTTCTTCCTGGGAGAAAACGCTGTTGATTTGATTCACAGATAAATTCGTTTATTTTTCTCTATTCTTATTTTTCTATTTCAATAAATACACAATTTTCTATTTTTTTTCTTTAGCTCAATTCTCTCTCTACAGATATTATTACTTTGAATATACGCTCTGTAGCGCCAGAGGGCGTCGTCAGTGATGTTCTGATTTGGCTCATTGTGCAGTTTCGGGTCTTTCAAGCATCATACTACTCTCAGCAAGTCGACCCCATCAGAGCTAATCAGTTTCTGATCCGCTCCCTCGAAATTAACAGCCTGCAGACACTGACTTATATTAGGCAAACCATGACTCATTATAACGCATTTGATTGGAAATTGACCAACAGCCATTCACAATGGTGTGAGCTCTATTTAAATTGTTTACGGGGGACTTTTTCTTTTTTTTATGTCGATACCCTATCATCGGATACTCGGAAGGTAATTATATGTTTTCCGTTTTTTTTTCTTTTTCCTCCCTTTCCTCTTTTTTATTCTCCCCATATCCCCCATCAAGTTTCATCTCGCCAGCTAATAAATTACTGTTATTAATGAAAAATAAAAAAAAATTCAACCATAAAATAATTAAAAATTTGCATTATTTTTACGATTAAAATAAATAAATTACGACTTACACAGCGTGTTAAAACGAAAATAAATATATAAATAAATATCGTTTAAAACACGTTGGACGATTAAACTTAGAAAATTCGTTTAAATCTATTGATTAGCCTGGTAAATTAACGTATGAGATTAACAATTAAAATTAAATTTACGTTTTTTTTTAGATCGTTACGAAAAAAAAAAAACTAAGACGGAAAGCGGGGGCGAGCATTATTGCTAAGTAAATCGTTTAAGAAAGAATTGGTGACAATTAATTGTAATTCACATATAGTCCAATTGTTGGTGACAGAAAAAAGAGATAAAATGGAAGACAAAAGACTTCTATTAATCAATAAGGAAAGAAAATGGCGGAGAAAGACTATCGGAAAATAGATCCCTTTTGAATATGACGATGTTATGCATTTAGATGTATCAAAATAACAGTTAATGTGCGACATACCTCTTTCAACATTTATTTATATGTTTTGGAATTTGGATTTTACCTCTTTTCAGGGATCTTTCTGCGAGAACCTCTTTTCACAGTCTCAGGTTAACGTTTTCCGATGACGTGAAATGAAGAAACTATATTGAATCAAACGCTGCGTCTGCTGCTAAATAAAGTTGTTTCACCGTGTCGTGCTAGACAAATATGTATCTTGCACATTTATAAACCCACCATTCACCCATGCATCTTTTTTAGTGCTTCTGCAATGTATTTAGAGATGAAAAAATACAAGCAAGACGCTGCAATATTATTGTTCCTGACCTGCCATCTCGACATCAGTGAATTTCTAAGCGTCGTAACGTAGCCTCTCTGTGAACCTTTCTATAAATACTTTAGTGGTAATTGTTCTGGTGAGCTTTCCCTTTTGGACCCTTTTATTTCTGTCCCTATTTTTCCTTAAGTTTAATTCCCCATCCGCTCCCTCTTTAGGTGGTTAGTGATGTCAGTTCGCAGGTAGGATGCGGGGCGCCTTTCGTTTCGTGTGACTGTTTTCGTATTTGTTGTTGTGTCTGAATGAGTGCGTGTCAGTGTGTGTGCTTGGGATGAATGAATGTTCTATAATATTATAGTCCCGCATTGATTTCGGCCAGTGAACTGGTATTTCTGCCACATTTAGTGATTGTGGGGGGTTTTATTACTAATATTATTTTTCTTTAGTTTCTTGTAAATATTTTGTATTCATATTGTAAAAACTCATTGGGGTTAGTTTTTAGAATTGTTATTTTTCCCCCTCCCCCCACAGACACTGAATTGTAAATATGGGGACTAGTTCGTATTTTCATAGAGACAGTGAGGTATTATGGTGGTTGTAGTAAGAAAGGTACGTATGAATGTGTTGTTTTGGTGTAAGGAATATTGTTTGTATGATTGGGTCAGTGTTTGCGGCTAGATAAGTTATATTTAAGACAGAAGAAGACCTTCATTTCCCCAATCTCTCCTTCGGCCTTGTGCCACATTTCTGTAATTTATACAGAATAAATATCGCTTTCCCTTTTGGTATCTAGGCTTTATAAATTTAAGCGCAGTACCCCCAGCTATGGGTTATATAGAAGGACAGACCGGGTTCTATAGCTTTGGATGGCAACTGGTGTACCGCAGAAAGAAATGGCAACCTACTGCGGGAAAAAAATCTGCCTCGTCAGTCATGTATCGAAAGATACATGATCGCCTGAGCGTGTATCACGTAACTGACTGAATGATGAATGCCTGTTTCCGAAGATTTCAACCCTGCGACAGAACCTCCCCCACTGTGACTTTTTAAATAAAATAGTTTCACCACAAGCAAGGCAATAAAACCAATAGGACACAAGAGGTTACTGATTTCCAGAGAATACGAGACAAATACTATTAAATAGAGAGGGCAATAATAGAATAAGAATTAAGAAAGTAATTGCATTTATATTTTGGGGGATCAATGTTGACTGGGAAAGAAGAAGCCGTAAAGACTTCCACAAGTGAGAAGTGTAACAGAAGAAAATTTTCACATCGAACTTACGAATGCATCTATTGCTGGAAAAATCTTCTGCCTCGTCAGATAAATGATTGCCCAAACGTGTATCACGTGTGGACTAGATTGGCGGCAAAGTCTCAGTATTTTACAGCTGAAAATGTTTGGATATAACCGTAAGTTCTATAAAGTAATTTCTCGAAAATACTACGCACCCATAAATAATATGCACCCCAACAGATGATCCAAAAATTAAGAAATATATCTATCCTTATGTATAATACGTATCTATAAAAAAAAATAATAATAATTACGAACACATTTTGTCGACCTTGACCTTAGGAATAAAATCGAAACAAAGCGGCTAAAATAATGTTAAAAATTACCAGGCGGTTTTCCCGATAATATAACATTTTATTTTACCGCCAAAATATTGTCAAAACGTTGTGAGTTATGGTGCAAATTTTAAACAAAAAGTAATAAAATTAGCAGAAAGAATAGGAAACAGAGCTGCAGCTAGAGAATATGAGTTGAATGAGGCTAACGTAGGTTTATGGAGAAAGAATAAAAATGAGCCAAAATAGTGTAAATCAAATAAGATAGTTTCACCACAAGCAAGGCAATAAAACTAATAGGACACAAGAGGTCACAGCCTCTCTGTGAACATTTCTATAAATACTTTAGTGGTAATTGTTCTGGTGAGCTTTCTCTTTTGGCCCCTTTTATTTCCGAAGATTTCAACCCTGCGACAAAACCTCCCCCACTGTGACTTTTTAAATAAAATAGTTTCACCACAAGCAAGGCAATAAAACTAATAGTGCGGGAAAAAAATCTGCCTCGTCAGTCATGTATCGAAAGATACATGATCGCCTGAGCGTGTATCCTGTAACTGACTGAATGATGAATGCCTGTTTCCCAAGATTTCAAGCCTGCGCCAGAACCTCCCCCACTCTGACTTTTACTATTAAAATAAAGCCAAAGCCATAGGTAGAGGAAGAAAAGTTCAATATCTATATATGGTCTGGTCTGTCTGGTCTGTATCGGTTTTTACCCTGGTCGGGTTGAACCGGCTTCCTCCCGAGCAAGTACAGCATCACGGACCATCGCTGCCCACGCCCGCCAATCCTGAGCCAGGTCACACGAAATGGCGAACCACTCACGATTCCATCGTCGAAGACCAACTACTTGTGGACCCGATAGTACTTCTAGGTCACTCTTGATTGTGCTAGCCCACGTCTTCAGCTGCCCACCGACACGTCTTCGCCAGCCAGGAAGAGAAGGAGGGAGAAGTACATCGCGGATGAGCTCTCCCTCCGGGCGTCGAGCTGCATGCCCGAACCATCGGAGACGACGCTGGAGCAGGACGGGTAGAAGAGGACGGAGACCCAGGCGACGACGTAGACTGCTGCTTAGGGCGAACGCCGTATAGAAGCTGCAAGGTCCGCATTCGTGCGTCTCAAGCGGTCGCTATGGGGGCGACGAGAGATTTCCACGGCTACGAAGGGGCGCATCTATCAGGCTATTGTTCGGACTATCCTTCTCTATGGCCGCGAAACGTGGCCACTTAGAGCGGTTGACCTACGAAGGCTTGAAGTGTTCGACAACGATTGATCTAGATATGGAACAAAGTTTAGTTGAATTTGTGAAAGAAAGACGATCAAGTGGATGTTCCATAAGTACTGTGGAAATAAGAATGAAGGCAAAAGAACTTAAGGAAACCATGTATCCTGGAAACATTTAAAGCTTCAGCAAACCAGTGTTTTCTTTTCATGAAGAGGTTTGATACATCTATTAGGAGAAGAGAATCCATCGCCCAGAGTTTGCCTGATGACTACGAAGAGAAGCTTTTAAATTTTCAGCGTTTGTTATTCAGCTAAGAAAAATGTACACTTATCCTTTAGGCTGTATTGGAAATGCTGACCAAACGCCCTTGACTTTTGATATGCCTTATTTTCAAACTCTAGAATTCAAAGGGGTGAAGTCTGTTCCTATAAAAACAACTAGAAATGAGAAGAATAGGTTCAAATTCATACTTAGTGCATATGGTGATGGTAAGAAGATGTACGTAATTAATTATTATAAGTCAATAACGAAAAAATATTTTTTGTTTGAACCTATCTATAATACGCACCCCATAAGATCACTTGTAATTTAGAGTAAAAAATGTGTATTATTTTTGAGAAATTACGGTAGCTTCTTCTCTCGGACTGTGTGATTATCTTTTAGTTTCTTGCTTTCCAGGCGTGTTTGATCCTCAATAAATTAAAAACAACGTAAATTGTTATCGTCTGTTTTCTTTTCTTTATTTCTGTTTTTCTCTCACACTCAATAATCCCATGCGTCTTAGTGGCTTTATTGCCTTGCTTGGAGGGAAATGATTAAAAAATATATGAAGATGGATTGCCTAGTAGATAAAAATGAACACCTGCTTCTCTTCGCTTTCCATCAAGTTTCCAAAAAAGCTACCCAAGCTGTTTCAGACATTTTTGCTGTGTACGGAGAAGGTGTGATTACCGAAAGAACTTCACAGAAATGGCTTTCACCCTTCAAGAAGGGGAACTTCGACCTCAAAGACTCTCTGCGTTCTGGTCGATGAGGAACTCATCCACGAGGATCCGCGCCAATCCATTAAGGAATTGGTTCAGCAAATGGGTATGGTTCAAATACACGGTTCATGGGTGCCACACGCATTGAACGCAAGGGAGAGCTAAAATTAATGAAAAAAAAAAAACAAAAAAAAACGAACGAATCTATCTGACAACTCAGTATATAGGCTTTCACGAATGAGAAAAAGCAATGAATAATATGTTAAGAAAAAATAATTCAGTCTCGTAAGATGTTCAATACATATGGTTTCCCCTTTCAATATATAAAGCGCAAACTCGGTTCTCGAACGTCTCACATGTCGAACAAATGAATTTGCGAACAGAAAATTCGAGATGAAAATACCTCAGTTATCAAAACAAAATTTCGGTTATCGAACAACATTGCCGAACCGAGTTAACCCGAGCGGAATAATTTCTGAGTCGACCGCCATGTTGTATACATTCGTGTCTTGTGGCGTGCTTTCCTTTTCCAATTTTATTGTACTGTTCCTTTTTTTTCCACTTCATTAGTCCTTAGTCATGGCTCCAAAGAAAGCTAGCAGTGATACTGGTAAAGGAAAAAGAAAAGTTAAAAGAAAAAATAATTGTTGAAATTATTCTCTTATTATTCAGTTTCATATGGCAAAATGAACAATCTATACTATTCTTATAAATAAAGAGACGATCATGACTTTCCTTCCTCTTTCCAAACAATAACATCTCTTCCCTTCCTCTTCAACTTACGCCATCAACTCTCCTACTTACAGGTCCGGTAAAATTAAAATATTCGTCTATATTTTATATACTTAGTATTTGGGTTTATTTTTTTCTTAGATTTAATGATTTTCATTAGTATTGCGTATAAACTTGTAGAACTGCCGTTAACATTTAAATAAGCAATCATCTTGGGACCAGGAACGGATTAATCCATTTTACATTGATTCCTATTGGAAAAATAGTTTCGGTTTACAACATTTCGTATTACGAACGGGCTTCAGGAACGAATTAAACTCAAAATTGATGCCGTTGTAAAATCTCGTATACATTACTTCACCGACAGTCTCCGCATGCACAAATCCTCCGTTAAAATGGAATCCACTGATTCTGTGTTTATTCTCCCTTCGCAAGCAATTCTCTGGATTATTACACAATTGTCTTCTGTGCCTATTCGCCGAACCTTCTGAATTGGCTTATCGTGTTGGTTTATTCAAAGGCCTACTTGTGTGTGCCTGACGCTTCAGTGAGGTGCGACCATTTTTGAAGCGGTTGTACCACTCCCTGATCTGAGTTTTGCCTATGGCACCATCGTCAAAGCGCTGTTGGAACTTCTGGGTGGTTTTGAACTTGAGTATCACCAAGCTTTTGGCGAAATGTATGCAATATCTCTCCTCGATACTTTCGGTCATCTTGCATGAAAACAAAAGTCCGAAGAGCGCACACTACACGTCTGTACTCTAGGCGTAACAGCCAGGAACTGACGCGGCCTAACGGGGCGGTTTTTTTTTTACTCATGCACAGGAAGAGTACCGTCACCTTTCAGCGCAAGGATTTTTCCCGCCAGTCATAATTTTTGGCGGGAAAAATAAAGTCAGATACTTTTTGAACTCAACTCGTATATACTTTTGCTTGTCCGGTGTAGGGTTATTCATTGCACTCTGATTGGAAAAACAAAAAATAATATGGAGTGAACACCTGCTAAACGTTTGATCTTTCGCTTTCTTGCATAAGAAAATTCATTATAGAACTCAGGTTTTTTTGTTAAAATTTAATTACTATCGTGTTTCACTTTGTTCCTTTCTTTCAGTCAGAATGATAAATTATTTCCGGTTTTGCTTTCTTATATCCACCCACCCTCCATTTTTCGTCAAGTTTCGTTTGCTAAGTCTGAAAATTTATCGTAGATTATATTTTAGATTAGGACTCTGTTTCAGGGCGCCTGGGAGTGAGCTGGAAGTTTAGAGAATTCATTACCAAGAATTATTCTAACCCACAAAATTCTTCAAATAGCATAAACTTCAATATTTAAACCAGAATTCATAAAACGGGAAGTTTAGATATTTTAACCTACAAAATTCTTTACCTGGCATAAACTACTTCAGAGATTTTGCTAAAGGTCGCTTAGCTGTGGCACAAGGCCGAAATTTTGGAGCACCCAGTGAAGACCGAACTCGCTTCTCGGTCGTATCTGCTGTAGCAAGATAGGCTTGTTAAACATTACACGACGTCGAAGAAACTACTGTATTTTAATAAGAATTCATAAACCGAAAAATTTAGATAATTTTCGGACCAGGTCCGTAATTAGGTGGGGATCATCGGGTACAGTATGCGACCGCCTACAATACTAATATATATATATATATATATATATATATATATATATATATATATATATATATATATATGTGTGTGTGTGTGTGTGTGTGTGTGTTTCATTGAATAATATAGACAAGTTTTGTCTATTTATTTTATGTAAATTCTTTTCATATCGTCTGATGAGCTTAATAACATTATTATTAAAAGACGAAAGAAAATCACCATATTGATACATATTTTAAAATCCTATGGAAGATTTCGGCTTACGTAAGCTATCGTTAGAGATGACAATTACATTACAATAAATTAAACAATACATGGACAAAACAATAATGACAGTCTGATTTTGTTTACATGGAAGATTTCTCACCAACGACAAATCGTGCATAGGAGACGCTGGAAGCGAAAATGGTACCGCAGCTCATGACGTCACACATGACCACGCGAGAGTGGAAACGAGAAGTGTTAAGTATGGGAAGCCGTTGGTATAAACCAATGGCTTTTGTTATCAATTATAGGCATTTAAGAATATTTGTGGAGATTTCATAGTTTATTTTGTTCAGGTAAGGTTTCAACTGTTTTATGTATATAGCTTCAAGAATTTTTAGTTTTTGCTTATTATGTTTAAGTATCAGATGAAATGAAAAGAATTTACATAAAATAAATAGACAAAACTTGTCTATATTATTTAATGAAACATGCATCAATGAAAAAATGCTGCCTAAATACACAATATATATATATATATATATATATATATATATATATATATATATACACACACATATATATATATATATATATATATATATATGTATGTATACATATATATATATATATATATATATATTCTTATATATATATATATCTTATAAAAACTTGTCTATAGTATTTAATGAAACATGCATCAATGAAAAAATGCTGCCTAAATACACAATATATATATATATATATATATATATATATATATATATATATATGAATATATATATATATATATATGAATATATATATATATATGAATATATATATATATATGAATATATATATATATATGAATATATATATATATATGAATATATATATATATATGAATATATATATATATATGAATATATATATATATATGAATATATATATATATATGAATATATATATATATATGAATATATATATATATATGAATATATATATATAAATTTTTATCTGAATTTCTGGAATAGGGAGTTACCATTATTTATACTATTTATATTCGGACTCTATGGGCACATGGCCGAGTGGTTAGAACGTCTGGATTCTGACCATAAGACTCGGGTTCGAATCTCACCAGGGTCGATTCGTCACGTAGACTTCCTGATGTTATCGGACTGGAGTGGTTTATACAAGCGTGCCTGAAAACCATACCACGGGTTGATCCAAGCCTTGTGAAGGAAATTTGGTAGACGGAATATTTATTTGGTAGTCACAAGTCATCGAGTCCGAGCGTGTTGGTCTTGTTCAAATTGTTGATCACGCTAGATAACACGCTCTTTCCCAGAAACTATAACTAAAGTCTGTTCAGCATAGATGCCTGAGCAAGCGTCTGCATTAGGGATTAACAACAAACAAAACTAGAAGAATTTACAAAACGCTAATGTGTTTATATTGTCAACTGAAAATTACGTCGATTACTATCACGTGTGGAAATATTGTTTGACGGATTCAACCACTTTCTTTTGATTTCTTGATATAGTTGTGTACGTTTGCTTGGGAGAGTAGTAATTCTATTAGGAAAGGTGATACTGGGAAAAAACCTGGGCGCAGATTAATACTTGATGTAATTTTCAGTTGACAATATGAATACAATAGCGTTTTCTAACTTCTTGCTAAGGACATTTTGTTTGTTGTTAATAGTTACTTTGTTTTCAATAAATTCATTTCGTTTTTGCCTTGAAAAGTTCACACTGGACGAAACGCGTCGGCTAATAATACAGTTTTCCTATTGTCTTTTACCTTTATACATATCATTTTCTACAGATTAACTCTGTGAAATTTTTCATATATATATATATATAAAAGTAAACATTGAAGTCAACACTCAGAGGCGACAGGCGGTTTCATGCTAGACGCAATCGACAGGCAGCGGATGCTGGATATTTCCTCGGTTATTTATATATATGGGTCAGTGGTGCATTGTGGGTAATCTATTCTGTCGGTTATTTTGTGGGAGTGGCTTGTTTGTTTATTTATTTGTTTAGGTCAATTTATTTTACTTGTTTTTCATTTTCATTTTATATTATTTATTCTTTTCGTTTTTTGATATTTTATTAACGTATTAAAAAATTTTGTGGGGGATTTGCTTAGGTCGCTTATTTAATAGTTTGTTTTGGTCAGGGAAGAAAAAAGCTATTTATTCGTCCCATGTTTAGATGGCTTGCCGTAGTCTATTCTGTTATTTTGGCGGGTGGACAGTTTTTAATTTATTTATTTGGATTGATTATTTTTACTTATTTTTGCTTATTTATGTTATTTTTATTAGTTCTAACGGTTATTTTAGCGGGGGCGATTTGTTAATTTGTTCATTTATTTGTTAATTTGTTTATTATTATTTACTTTATTTACTTATTTGGGTTGATTGTTTTTACTTGTTTTCTATGCATTTTATTTCAGTTATTTATTTATTTCATTTTTATTTATTCTATTCTAACGGGAGTGATTTGCTTATTTGTTTTTTGTTTGTTTGTTTGGGTTAATTTATTTAATTCTTTATATATATATATATATATATGTATATATATATATATATATATATATATATATATATATATATATATATATATGTTTTATTACTTAAACGTTATTTTTAGTGGATAACCACCAGGATTCGAACATGCGTCTCCTAGGGAAAACTGTCATTAAAATCTGACGTGCATTGAAATCTCGGCTGCAGATATGCTGACAGCTACCCAAAGCCCGAATAATGCTTTTAAACACAGATTTTTCCCAATACTCGAAAATGTAACTATTTGCACATATGTTGCATAAATTAAGATGTCCTTAACTTTATTGAATAATTTTGTAGGTATTTTCACTGTATGGCCGCCAGACACTTTGTTGGCGTTCGATAGTCTAGTTTCTAATATTGACATTTTTCGCTTTCGTTATCTAATACAAGCTCGTTTCTCTCAGGGAAATGCCTACGATTTCTTCGCACGACAGACATGCGCATGCGTGTAGATGGCGGCTGCAATACTGGTCTGAAAAACCAATAAATACTAAGTTAAGCATTTGAAGGAATCTCGGACGTTATGCACCAAACCGTTGTAACATGTACACGCAGAGAGATAGTGATGAGACTGAGACAGATAAATACATCAACAATTTTCACAGCACCATCAAATGCACAGCGGAATATTCAGCGACTTCCATTCCGTTTCTAAATGTACTGGTACCGCGAAACAACAACCACATCTCCATATCACTAACACACGAAATCTGCAGATAGTCACTGCTACCTAAATTTTAACAGCTGCTACCCTAACCAACTTAAAGAAATCAATAATGTACAGCTCGTGTTTACGCATGAAACGTATCTGTTTTGACATGTTCTCAATAGAAATTATCCCCTTTTTTTTCGTTCAAATCCGTGAATTTGTTTAGCTCATGCCAATTTGCGTCAAAAAACACTATATAAAATCCACTATTTTTTCTCTATAATGTGTTAAAATTATTCAACATTTTACCAAGAAAAAGCTCAAGTGGACGTTAAAATTGGCAGTAAAACATTGTTGATTTACTTTAAAATGGAATGATCTATTATGACATGTCTCTGATTTTATTTAGATATATTGTATTGATTTTCAATTGTTCTAGTTGAACTGTTCACATATATTACATATGTTTCATTATTGTACATTATGAATTACGATAACATCTATAAAATTATATGGAAATTGAAATAGAGCAGAGTTTGGGGCCTCATACCATAGATTCAGGGTGGTGAGCACCCACAATGTTGAATCTAGCTTTCCTTGAAGTTGCGATGACAGCTGAAAGGTCAAGTTCTTCATTCTGTGCTGTGTACTACCACGAAGTAGGCAATGATGGCTCTCCACAATTTCCTGTCCTTTGTAGCTATTAATAAATCATGTCTTTTTGTTATCTCTACTAAACCTAGCTCCATCATCCATTTACTCAAACAAAGTACGCTACGCGTTGTTTTCTTCTGTCCTTGCCTTCAATCTGTCCTGTGGGTATCAGATTTTCCGAGCCCTCTTTCCTCATTATGTGCCCTAGAAATTTTAACTTTTCTCTAAAACGTCGTCGGCCCATGTTATTCACAGCACCCTTCTGTTGAACCACACTCTTCTGTTCCTACAAGTCTTTTCTTCATCTGTGAGGAGATGGTCCAGAGTTCATTTAATATAGGAGGACTGATATTACATAACAGTTCATTCATTTTTTTTTCTTTTCTTATATCACCAAAGTTAAGCAACATCGAGCCCGGTCAATAACTAGATGGGTGATCGCTTCTGAATACGAGCTGTTGTAAGTTTGGATGTGCGGGTGGTGTAATGGATAATGTCTCAAGATTCTTAATTGGAGAACCGTGTTCCAATTTCACTCTTTATATTATGTGCAAATAACCATGTGAAAGATACGAAGCTACTTCTTCTCCCCCAGCTATAGGTTAATTAGTAAGAATCTTATTGCTAAACCATTATTATCTAAAAAAAAAACCGATCATTTTCTTACAATCTAAAAATATTTTCTGACTTTAAATAACCTGAAAGGGTTGATAATACGTAAAAAATGAATGTTTTTTTTGTAATTAAATTTTTCTGTTTCTTAATACTTTGCTTCGCTTTTGAAAGGCATCTTTCGCTATCCCAGTGAACCTTCGGATTTCACTGACGCATTTTCTTTTTTTTTCTTTTAAACCACTTCCCATTTATTTAAATTGTTAATGTTTAGTTCATTCTGTGCCTACTACAACATATCTACATGCCACGTTGCAGTAATATTATACGATCCGACCTCGTTCCAAACACACGGTTTTATAGTTCCTTATCATAAACTGATATCCGTCAGGCCATAATGGCGTCCTTCGATATGCATTTATTACAAGAATTTAGGATTTAGTATCTGGCAGGATAGAAATCCACTTAATACTCGGACATAATCCGGTTGATTAAACAGCGAGTCCAGATAATCATACGGTTATCGAAATTGTAATATCCTTAAAGGTCAGTACATATGTACTCTTACTACATTCACCCAACGCTCAACAGTTTAGTAAAGACATAAAATAACTATAATTAATGATGGGATTTTTATCATAATGTTTTGTTTATTTCCCCTTATGTTGTTATATTATATCGTAATATTCAATTGGATTCTGCTTTCAAATTTTTTTTTTTTCACGACCGTTAAAATAAGAAACACGGGTCAGTAAAATAAACTTCCGGTTACATTTTCCAAATTCAGCCATATTGTCTTCTTGGATTTCTATTGGTTCCAGTGCGTAGTGAAGTGACTGCAAAAACGTCTCCTTTGCCACATTTATAGACGTAATACACAGACGCATGTTGGATTTCTTGCTAACCAATAAGATATGCCACTTCTCGGTCTCATCTGGCTCAGTTCTCGTCTTAGAAGTTCACTTCTTTCCAATGATCTTATACTTTAAGCATCAGCTTAAGGTTAAGTTTAGGACGGAAAGGCGGCGGCTCACTTCATCGGCAAAAGGTGGGTGAATCTTGCGCATTTGTGTCGTGCGACCTGGAGTGGCACTTTGATGCCGGTTAGGCATCAGGATATTGCTTTTCCTGGGTTGAACACGGGCAACCCATCCCAAAATTAGGTTAGCTTAGGTTTTTTTTTAAAAAAATTTTAGTTTTCTTTTTTCAATTAACTTAGCTAGGGTATGTATGCTCATTGACCCCTTTTAATTCCGTCCCTATTTTCTTCAAGTTTAATTCCCCATCCTCGTTAGGTGGTCAATGATGTCAGTTCTCTGTTGGATGCGGGGTGACTTTCCTTTCGTGTGTGATTTGTCGTATTTGTTGTGTTTGAATGAGTTCGTGTCTGTGTGAGTGCTTGGGATGAACGAATGTTTTTGTTTTATTATAGTCCTACACTGATATCGTCCAGTTCACTGATGTTTCTGCGACATTTGGTGATTGGAGAGTATTATTATCATGTCTGTCGTGCGAAGAAATCGTAGGCATTTTCCCTGAGTTTAGTTTCTTGTAAATAGTTTTATTTCATATTGTCAATACTCATTGGGGTTAGTTTTTAATATTCTTAAATTGTTGTTTTATTCCCCTCCCCACAACAGGCGATAAATTGTATATATGGGGACTAGTTAGGTATTATGTTGGATGTGGTGAGAAAGGTACGTAAGAATGTGTTGTTTTGGTGCAAGGAATATTGTTTGTATGATTGGGTCAACGTTTGTGGCTAGCTAAATTAAAGTTAACACAGAAGACCGTTCTTTTTTCCCCTTCCCATTTCGGCCTTGTGCCACATTTTCTGTTTTATTCAGGAATAAATATCCTCAGGTCTCGTCTTGTCTTGAAGCCAGAACGCTGCGATAAATCGCTTATTCGTATTCTCTTTAACCGTGTTAACACCATTCTTAGTTTCTGCCTATATTTCTGAGATGAGGTATTATGTACAGTATTTACATTAGTCGGACCCATACATCATTTAAGAAATAACCGAAAAAAGTTTTTAAAAAAAAAAAAAAGAAAGAAAAATATTGCATAAATGCTGGGAAGTTTTAAATAAGTCTTCTTTGATGCTATCATTTCTTTTGGTAGATAAATAGATACCCTCAGTTTCATTGCTTTGATTACATTTTGGATTTAAGCGGGTCCTTTTGGCGGCATGTTTCCCGGTAGAAATTTTACACTGGTTACAACTGGATTCCGTTCTTGCGAAACAAATTATATTGGCGAATGTATAATTCAAATTCCTCGCCGTCTTTTGGCTTCCAATTCCTTCTATTCTTTTCATTCTCTTTTACTCCCAGTAGCTCCTTGCGTCTTAGTGACATTATCGCCTTGCTTGTAAATGAATTGACTTTTAATCACTTGACAAAGAAGCTGCTCCTTAAATACAGGTGATCGTTAGTTTGGTTTGCTTTGCTTTACGGCATATCAACCTCAATGGGTTATTTAATGCCGACAAACTTTTTATTGTTGGTAATATTTTTTCTTCGAATATGTATTGCTGGTAAAAATTTTTTACAAAATATTTCAGGTATTTTTACACTTTTATAGTGTTTTGACCCCAGTTTGGGGCTAACTATTTGCCCATAGCCGGGACCCTAACAGTTGCTACCAACCCGGGCGAGGGTGGACCTGGGAACACAAGCAATTAAGAGGTGGTTCCAAGCTCCTCAAAACCTCCTGATCAGAGGTCTTGCTGTTGGACGTGGTTTATCGTCTTACCCAGGACGCGGATGTAGTTTATCGTCATAGCCAGGACGACATAACAGGGGATGATAAGTGGGTTACCATGGTAATAAAATAGGTGCATCACCTCTCCCCTCTCGCTTTTAACTATCCATCGCAATAAAATAAACGTTTTTCAGCGCTAAAGTTGAATTAGTAAGATAGAGCTTCATAAGATTCGAGTAAATATCAGAACAGACCGAGTTCTATAGCCTTGGATAGCAACTGATCTACCGCAGAAAGAAATGGCAACCTACTGCGGGAAAAAAATCTACCTCGTCAGTCATGTATCGAAAGTTACATGATCGACTAAGCGTGTATCCCACACCGCACGTAACTGACTAGGAGGCACGGATTGAGAGAAATCGGAGAGTCGAGTTCGAATTCCGGTCGAATCCATTACATTCACTTACGTGCTAATTCCCTAGGGAAAGGTAGGAATCCTCTTCTTCTCTCCCCCACAGCTCGGTGGGGAGAAGAGGATGCATATAGCCTTGGATGACAACTGGTCTACCGCAGAATGAAATGGCTTAGGCGATCATGTATCTTTCAATACATGACTGACTGAGGCAGGTTTTTTTTTTAGACCAGTTGGCATCCAAAGCACCCGGTTTGTCCAGAAGAATGTAATAGATTCGACTGGAATTCGAACTCGGCTCTCCGATTCCTCAATCCGAGCCGCTATGCATTACTCCATCGTGACCCCTAAATAATTACCACTTAAAAAAAAATAATCCCCCCCAAAATTTCTGGCTTTAAATAACCTGCAAAAAGTCTTGAGAGCCATAAAAGACGAATCAATCAATAAATCAGTCTTGTTTAATTCTCTTTAACTTAGTAACGGATTTACAGATTTTACGAGCTTAGCATTGTGATTACCGTATTTGATGGCATATAAGCCGAACTTTTTTTAACTAAAAATATAATTTAAAATTCCCCTGCGTCTTATATGCCATATGTAGGTGGGTTTAAAATTCGCGATAGTCAGCCGAAATTAGATGACGTATTATTTAACGACGATGATAGGAATATTGAAAATGAGTATCAGAGTTTTGATAAGGAAGACAACGAATTTTATGGATTTGAAGATAAATAAAATTTTAATGGTAACTGCACTCTTTTGCTCAATTAATTATTGCTTGATTTTTATTTTGTTTTCTTACCTTTTGGATATAATAAAGTTTTTATAGGCTCGTGTTCTTTTTTTCCTATTATTTTTCATTTAATTGTAATCATGGCTTATTTAACCAAAATAATACCTCATAAATATAGCCTAGGCTGTACCATTTACTAATAATTTTACTAATTACAAATTTTTTCTTGATTTGCTCTGCTGAAATTGGAGTGCGTCTTATACTCCCGTGCGTCTTATATGCTGTCGAATACGGTAATTTGCATTTAGGATTAATACAGGGTATCCAAAAGCCGCCTGGGTATTTTAAAATGTTATAACATGTAAGATTTTTCATATTTAAAAAAATATATATCTTTTTATTTTATCAGAATTAGATTAACATCCGGAAATTACTCATGGGGAAATTCACATCTGAACAAAGAACCAAAATTGTGTAATTTTATTTTCAATTTAAACAATTCATCTAATTTCGTGAAATTCTGAACTTTTATGGCCATCATGGTTTCCTGATCTGACGCTTCTCAATAATGAGTTTTTTTTATGTTAAGATGCTTGACGTTAAGATGCTTGTATCCATAATTAAACCCGAAACAATTAATCAACTTAAGGATATCATCTGTGCAAAATTTTCAGGGCTGGAGCAAGAGTTATTAGGCAAAGGTATGGAGAAATGCTATCGAAAGTGCGTCTGTATGAAGTCGAAAATTGAAGATATTTATGCTGTATGACTTTTCTTAGTTAATTGAAGTTTAAATGATATTTCCTGTGCTCGAATTTTCATTCCGTATAAAAAATTTTGATTAATAAAAAAAACAAAAAAAATGTTGAAATTATATACTTTGAAATCTGGTGGTGACTTCTGGGATACGTTTTACTTCTTTCATTATATTACTAGGCGAATTAAACACGCCCTGCTACGTGTCACAATTTTTTTTTGTAAGAAAATGATGATTGATTTTAAATCATTGTTATAATTTGTGGAGAAAAATAATGCCTTTCAGTATTTCTCAATGATCTTGCCGATGTGACCTCCATCTTGTGACTTTCTCATTTTATATTTTGGATAGGAGTCATTCAATTTAAATCAAAGCGGAAAAATCAGTGGGGGGTTTTATACTCCCAGGGACCCCTTTGATCAAAATGAAATATACTTATCCAAGTATCTTAGGAGTTACTCTCTTGTCCAAATTTAAATTTAAATCAAAGGGGAAATATTCAGTGGCGGGGTTTGTGCAAAAACAGTTTTATCTGATACCTTTGATATGTATTCGATGCAATACTTGACTGAATGAATTGATGAGCAAATTTCTACACTGACGTGACTGTCGAATTCTCGCAACAAATATGTATTGTATGCCACTAGCCGATGATTGGTGATATCTTGATCAACTTGACGTCCATATTTTCTCGTTTTGTTCTTGACAATGTGACCTCCATCTTCTGGCTTTCTCCCATATTTTGGATAGGGGTCATTCCTTTGTTCAAATTTAATTTAAAAGGAAAAATATAAGTGAGGTGGGTCATCAAAATTAAATATACTTAACCAAGTACCCTAGGAATCAGTCCCCTGTACAAATTTATTTTAAATCAAAGAGAAAAAATTCAGTGGGTAGTTTGTGCCCCACCCCGGGCACCCCCTTTGATCAAAATGATCTTGCCGATGTGACTTCCTTCTGGATTTTTCCTTCTATATTTTTGATAGGAGTCATTCCCTTGTTCAAATTTAAATTCAATTTAAATCAAAGGGGAAAAAATCATGGGATTTGTGCACCCCCGGGGACCCGTTTGATCAAAATAAAACATACTTATCCAAGTATCCTGGATACTGTAGTTTCAGAATATATATGGTTATGGAGGATAATTCGTTCATCCCCAGCACTCACACAGACACGCACTCATTCAGACACAACAAATACGAAAGGAAAGTCACCCCGCATCCAACAGAGAACTGACATCACTGACCACCTAACGAGGATGGGGAATTAAACTTGAAGAAAATGACATCAGGAATCTCGTTTTATTTCTCTTAAGTTGGGATTTCCAGGGATTTTTTCAATGTGCTGTTGTGTTCCTTTTTTATAATTCCAAGCACACCTACTATAACTGGTACTGTTCTTGTTTTCAAATTCTACATTTTTTCTATTTCGATTTTAAGGTATTTATACTTCAAATTCCTTAGTTGATATCTTACAGTCCCGCTGGTCAAGCCATATCAATTAGTAGGCAAGTTTTTCCTTTTCGGTTTTTGACAATTATGTCCAGCGTATTTACTTCAATCTTCCATTGCTGGGTGATGTTCATACCAGTTCTTGTTAACATCTATTCCAAAGTGTTTGCACATTGACCAGTGTAAATATTGCCCTACTCTATCGTGACGATATTTATATTCATTTGGCGCAAGTACAGAACATCCTGAGATTAGATGGTATATGATTTCCAGATAGTTGTTACAGAACCTGCATTTTGGATCCACACTCCAAAACCCTATCAGGAGTTTGATAACAAACAGACAGACAGACAGACAGAAGCTACAACTTTATATATAAAGATGTTACTTGTTTACGCCTGATAGTAGTAGACGTTATAGTCTTCGATTACACAGCTAACACGAACCGTTCCCTGCAACGTTACAGAAGTGTTGTACCTTGACTGGCTGATATGTAGCGGCGTGGCGAAGTTACTGTAACGTTACAATCAACTATTTTCCTGACTTCAGGCATACCACACATTCTAAACTTTGTCACAGCATTATGGCAACAGTATTCGATGCAAGGACGAATGGTAGATTTTTAGACGTGAAGGATGGACACAGACGAGAAAAACCTTCTGTTGCGACAAAGCGAATCAACTTTCCTTGCGATGGATGAAGCTATTAATTCAGTGTGGCTGTTCCACCTCAGGTCAGTGGAAAACGCGAGACCAAGCAGGCGTAGAGAGACGGTCTCGTGAAGCTGATCAACAGCCTTGCTGATAAGAGGCAGCGAGGGTTTCTCTATAGTGGGTAAATGAGAGCAGTTTCGTTTTGGAGGCAATAAAGTTTACAAGCCATTTCCTGCTCCCAGTCAACCACAGAGTGGAGGTCCTTTTCGAGACCAACGGTCGAGTTAACTTTGTCAGCAGTGCCGGATTTACTACTGACACAGGAGTAAATGGTAGTGACATCTGCGTAGAAAACTGATGACATCTGGAAGCTCGTTGGCGAAGATCAGAAACAGTGTAGGACCCAGGATAGAATCTTAGACAGAGGGAGGCCACACATATCCGTCTTTAGATTTTCTCTAGAACCTTGAGATGAACAGCAGAAGCATCAGTCCATATATGGCAACAGTATTAAATGCAAGGACGAATGGTTGATTTGTAGATTTGAAGAATGGACTCAGACGAGAAAAACTTTCTGGCACGACACAGGAAACCAACTTTCCATGCGGTGGCTGTAGCTATTGATTCAATGTGGTTGTTTCATCTCAGGTCAAGAATGCGCAGAGAGACATTTTCGTGAAGCTGAACATCAACCATGCTGACTAGAGACAGGGAGGTTTCTTTATGGTGAGTAAATGGGAGGAGTTTCGTTTTGGAGGCAGTAAAGTTTTCCTGCCCTGGTCAACCACAGATTGGAGGTCCTTTTCGAGACCAACGGCTCCGTTAACTTTATCAGCAGTGCCTGATTTTACTATTGACCATTCGAAACAGTCTAGGACCCAGGATAGAACCTTGGTGAACATCAGCGTTCGTATGAAAGGGACTGGAGGAGAACCCGTTTAGGACGACCTTCATTTAACGGATTGAAAGGAATGATTGGGTTCAGTCATATAATTATCCTGTAATACCATATCTCTGAAGCTTACGAAGAATGCCGGCATGCTAAACCCTATTAAACGCCTCACTGTTATTATCAATAGCTTGATATACAAATCCACTTATGACCTTAAGAACGTCAACGATAGACCAGGCAAAATTTGACATTTGTTTTTTTTACCGGCTGATTTGTGTGTCGCAACATTTTGAACCCTTCGCGATGGCCGAACTCCCAAGTGTGTCCCTGTCTACTTTGTTTACTAGGTCCTCTGTTTCTATCGAGAAAAAATATCACAGTAAATTGCCAATCGCTTTGATTGGCTTTGTCATCGTCGACTTATTACGGCAGACGCGCAATCCCTGGAGAAGAACAGAGTTATGTCGGATCTTAGCTTACAATACAATTTATTTTACGACGACAGAGTATTGTCCCCGGATAATTGCGAATTGGAAAAATAATCAAATGTGTCGAACAGGGAAGAGGTAGCGTAATGGTTATCAGCTTCGAAAACGGCATCTGTGAAACAAGTTCAAATCCCGGCCTCATTCTTTTTATTTGAGAAAAGAATGAACCCAATTCTTCTCCCCTCATCTATAGGTTAAATAGCACATTAGACTTGGGCTAGCATTGTTTGTAAGCTAGTCTGGTACAAGAATTCAATAGAGAATGCCACGGGAAGCGATTCGAATATCTTCCCGAAGAAAACATGGAAATACCTAAATAATAAAAACTGATTTGCCGGCGAGCCATGATTGGAGACATCTTGAAACCATATCGCATTTAAAAGACAGTGTGAAATAGGTTCACGTGGTAAACACTTTGGCAATCATGTATCTTTCAAACCCATACATAATTTCTGGGTGGATTAATCTTTAATCTGAACTAATTCATTATTAAGCCAAATTCTTCTTCTCTGTGCTGTAGGCGATCTTAGTTCTACACTATTTCCTGTCCGATGTAGTTATTAATAAAGTTTGTCCTTTTGCTATCTTTCCTAAACCTCGCCATCCATTAACTCAAAATTACTAATTATGCGTTGTTTTCCTCTGTCCCTCTCGCCTTCAAATGGTCTTGTGAGTATCAAATTTTCCAATGCTTCTTTCCTCATTATGTGCCTTAGAAATTTCAACTGTTTCTTCCTGATGATAAGTACAAGTTTTCTTTTTGTTTCCACACTCTCTAAAACTGCGTCGTTGCCCATATATTCGGTCCACGGTATCCTCAGCATCCTTCTGTAGAACTACATTTCTATTTCTTCAAGTCTCTTCTTCATCTTTGAGAAGCTTGTCCACTATTCAATGTCATACAAGAGGACTGATATTGCGTAACAGTTCAATACTGTTTTCTTTGTTTCTAAAGAAGTTTTGTTTTTCTGTTTCTTAATATTTTGCTTAGCTTTTGGAAAGCATTTTTCGCTATACCAATTCGCTTTCGTGTCCTCTGGTAAAAACTTTCCCAGATATCTAAATTGTACTTGTTTGATTTTGGTAACTCCAATTTGTAATTTACTTGATTGGCTGTTGCCTTTGGTAACAAAAGTATTCATTTTTAATATATACCTAAAAAAATTACCTCAAAAAATTCTCACAATGTAAAAATATCTTCTAGCTATAAATAACATTAAAAGGTTGATAAACCGTAAAAAAAATCAGTCAATCTTTATTGTTTTTTTTCTGATGGATTAATCTTTAATCTGAATTAATTCATTATTAAACCAAATTCTTCTTCTTCTCTGTGACGCTGTCGATCATGGTTCTCCACTATTTCCTGTCCGTTGTATTTATTAATAAAGTTTGTCTTTTTATTAATTTTGTATAAATGGATGAACAGGAAAAAGCATGGTGAAGGTGTATATATATATATATATATATATATATATATATATATATATATATATATATATATATATATATATATATATATATATATATATTGTAATAAAAAGAAAGAACAGTAAGATATATAATCCGGTGTTCTTATTGATATCTTTATTTTTACAAAACAGTGCTCAATGTAAATTTACAGAGCATAAATATTATAAATTAACTGATTTAAAATATGGTTTCTTCGCTACACAGGAAATACCATGTTTCAAAATCCGAAGCTAAAACTTCAAATTTAATTATATAATTAAATTAAAAGCATTCCAGAATTGGCTTGTAGATGAAACAGAACTAATGTATTTAATTTAATTATATAATTAAATTTGAAGTTTTTAGCTTCGATGTTTGAAACATGGTAATTCCTGTGTAGCGAAGACACCATATTTTAAATCAGTTAATTTATAATATATATATATATATATATATATATATATATATATATATATATATATATATATATATATATATATATATGGAGGGACATCACAAAGGAGAAACAATACATAGTAAAGATATTAAGTGATGGAAAGACAAGATTGGAAACTGAAAATTACGAACTGGCATCAACGAGCAAAGAGGAAAATGAAGATATTGGCATCATAAGACCAAGAAAAAAATCATGAGAATTAGATAGATAGATAGATAGATAGATAGATAGATTCACATATAGATAGATATTGATCAGTTATAGATAGATTCATATATAGATAGATATTGATCAGTTAGAGATAGATAGATATGAACAGACTGATACTCTGCTTAGCTTTTGGAAAGCATCTTTAGCTATTCCAATACGCCTTCGGATTTCAGTGTCGCACTTTCTGTCCTTTTTATAAAACACTTCCCAAATGTCTAAATTGTTGTACTTCTTTGATTTTGCTATCTCGAATTTGTAATTTTCATGTTGGGTTGCTGACAACCTTGCATTCTGTCGCATCAATTAAAGGAGAAGCCGTAAACCAGTTTATATGTAGTTCATCACATCGACTCGATTTTGTATTCGCTTAATTCTTTTCCTTCCAGTCGGTTTTCGTTTTTCATTTTAATCAAAGAAAGCTTTCTTAACGTCGTTGTGACCATTTCTCGGTCTATGTTTTTTTTATTTTCTTAACGATGTTAAGAAGTGAGGTCGATTGATTAATGGCCGGGTCGATACGGCATCAAAAATCAATTTGTAAACTGAATAAAGAGACGACAGAAAGAAAGGAAAGTAACGGATTTCGACACATTTTGTCCCGTCCCCTCAACACTTAGCTCCTGTCAGTATTACTCGGGTTTTGATTACATAGTGCCTTCTGTAAATATATATATATATATATATATATATTTACAGAAAGCACTATGTAATCAAAACCCGACTTTTATATATATATATATATATATATATATATATATATATATATATATATATATATATATATATATATATATATATATATATATATATATATATATATATATATATATATATATATATATATATATATATATATATATATATATATATATATATATATATATATATATATATATATATATATATATATATATATATATATATAAATAAAAAGCCGACGGCTTAGTGGTAGAATTTCCGGCTGACGCCAATTCAGTCAGGTTTCGATCCTAGTTAGAGGCAACCGGACGTCTAGCCACACTGAAGAGCTGTGATACAGCGAAACAGTCTGTCTGTGGATGACAGTTATATATATATATATATATATATATATATATATATATCAATCTCTACCCATTGACCACTCTCTGTATCTATCTTTTATCATTACAGTTTTTCGAATCTAGGCTTTTAATTGTTCTTATTTTCATCAGATTTACTTCTTCTCAGAGACTTGATAATCGATCTCTCTGGTGGGGATGACAGGTACAATTTAAACTAGGGAGGATTTTTTTAACTCATAAGGAGATATAGTGGGAGAGTGATTATAGTTTCCTGCTTTTGATAGAAAATCAATATTATTATTATTATTATTATTATATTTAGATTTCTGTTATTGTCAAACTGCCTACCAACTCTGCGGGGAGATTTAAGGCAGGTACTGGTATCTTGTCATGGCTACATTTCATGATTTGATTTTCCACCTCTCATAACATCACTAGCGTTACATGGACAAAGTCCTTAGTGTATGGGCTGTAATTATCAAGACAATTTTTTTGTATTTATCTTAAGCTGGGATTTCCAGGGATTATTTTCAATGTGCTGTTGTGTTCCTTTTTTTTATCATTCCAAGCACACCAACTATAACTGGTACGGTTCTTGTTTTAAAATTCCACATTTTTTTCTATTTCGATTTTAAGGTATTTATACTTCAAATTCCTTAGTTGGTATCTTACAGTCCCGCTGGTCAAGCCATATCTATTAGTAGGCAAGTTTTTCCTTTTCGGTTTTTGACAATTATGTCCAGCGTATTTACTTCAATCTTCCTGTCTATAAAGATGGTGTAACCCTATAGAATTGTGATGTCTTCTATTTCTGTGACCATTGCTGGGTGATGTTCATACCAGTTCTCGTTAACATCTTTTCCAAAGAGTTTGCCCATTGACCAGTGTAAATATTACCCTACTCTATCGTGACGATATTTATATTCATTTGGCGCAAGTACAGAACATCCTGAGATTAGATGGTATATGATTTCCAGATAGTTGTCACAGAACCTGCATTTTGGATCCACACTATTATCTCTGATACTTGCCTGACAGTTTCTACCGAAAAAAAACCCTGGTCTTGCGCTTCCTACCATTGCAGACTTTAATCCAAATGTTTGTAACAATCGATGGGTGTTAACTTTATCCACATCGGTTTTATTAGCTCGTTATACATTGGATATTGGCCCTGTAGAGAGGCATGGTGGTGTAATGGATAGCAGCTAGGATTGGCGAATCGGAGAGCAGAGTTCAAATTCCAGTCGAATCCATTGCATTCATTTACGTGCTAATACTCTTGAGAAAGGTATGAGTCCTCTTCTTCTCCCCGCCCCCAGCTATTGGTAAATAGCAGATCAGACCGTGTTTTATAGCCTTGGATGGTAACTGGTGTACCGCGGAAATGGCAACCTAATGCGGGAAAAAATCTGCCTCGTCAGTCATGTATTGAAAGATACATGATCGCCTAAGCGTGTATTTCGCATGGCGCATAACTGACTAGAAGGATTAAGGAATCGGATAACCGAGTTCGAATTCCAGTCGAATCCATTGCATTTATTTACGTTCTAATAATCTTGGGATAGGTATGAATCCTCTTCTTCTCCCTAACCACAGCTATGTATAAATATGACAGACCGGGTTCTCTAGCCTTGGATGACAAATGGTCTATCGCAGAAATGGCAAGCTACTGCGGGAAAAAATCTGCCTCGTCAGTCATGTATCGAAAGATACATAATCGCGCAAGTGTGTGTTACGAATGGAACATTACTGACTGACGGGTGAAATTCAATTCAGGTCTTAATATCAGTCGTAATCTTCTATAGTCTCTTCACACTAATTTTTCATATTTTCATTTATGTCAGTAAGCCAATAGTTGTTGTCTTATATGACAATTCTAGCTGAATAAGACCTCTTCCACCTTCTTTACAAAGCATGTTTAGACCGTCTGCATCAGCCTTTGCATGACGCATGTTATGATTAGTCAGAAGCTTACTTGTCTTAGAATCCATTCATCTGATATCATTTAGAGTCCAGTACAAGATATTGAAACTATATTGAACCACTGGGACGGTAAGTCTATTAATAGCTATAATTCTGTTCTGTGAATTCAATTCAGTTCTTAATATCAGTCGCAATCTTCTATAGTCTCTTCACACTATTTTTCATTTTTTTATGGTGAATTCCTTCGACCTCATTTGAACCGCGGTACTTATAATCTTCTTCTTGCTCTAAAACTTTGATTGTTACCCCAAGGTGTAAGGTAATAGAGGAGGTTTGTTATAGTGATCATCGTAAATTAGCACCTTTTTCAAAACAATTATGTCCGGCTTATTTGCTTCAATCTTCCTGACCGTAAAGATGGTGGAATCCCATAGAATTGTAATGTCTTCTATTTCTGTAACTGGTGCTAGGTGATGTTAATACCAGTGTTTGTTAACATCTTTTCCAAATATATTCTGGATATTGGTCATGCAATATTGCCAGCGTTGTTTCATCTGTTCAAGAGCTTAATCTTTTTCTATTTATATTCTTGGCTTTCTTATTCATAATTTTTACTGCAACAGTTGGTTCTTGGATTCTGTTTTGGTTTTCTACAGAATCTACTAAATGTAAATCTCGTTTGTATTTACAACCTTCTTTCATTGTTGAATATTTTTTTCTTTCTGTTTTCGTGTTGTTTGACTAATTGTGTCATCAAGTCCTTTATTGTTTCTTTGTATGTCAGTAAGCCAACGGTTGTTTTCTTGTATGACAATTCTAGCTGAATAAGACCTCTTCCACCTTCTTTACGGGGTATGTGTAGACCGTCTGTATCGTCCTTTGGATGGTGCATGTTATGATTAGTAAGAAGCTTACTTGTCTTAGAATTCATTCGTCTGATATCATTTAGAGTTCAGTTCAAGATGTTGACACTATATTCATATTAAAATACAAAAGATCTGCGCTCCTTATGACACTAGTACAGTCTTCAGAAGTGATTCAGCACTAGGCAGATATCTCTTCTGAGTGTGACCACCCATAGAGAAGAACATAACTAAGAACTGTGTATACTCCATCCCGTGCAGATGTAGTAAGAAATATAAGGGAGAAACAGACCGACCCCTTAAGATAAGACTGCAGAAACATCGCAAAGCTGTAACACGAGGTTAAATGAAAAAAAGCTGACCACATATGGAGAGAAAAGAGAAATCGCAACCCACTATGGTATGGAGTTAAAAACAAGAACATCACTGGAAAATATGAAAACTTATGGAATCTGCGTATATGCTTGGCTACAGACATCTCCTAAGCCGGCCAAGAATATATATGAAAGGGAATAAGTAATACAAAGAGCTAGAGAAAAACAACGATAGCAGCAAATTGTAATATGAGCTCTGGTAAGAAAATGTTACTGAGGTATTAGGTTTATAAGGTCCCGAAATTCATTCACTAGTGTCTCCTGTGGATAAAAGTGTTGGTTGATTAATCCCAAAAGTAAAGAAAGACGCAAAAAGGAAAAAAAAAAGAAAAAAAATCTATCGCAGATCCTAATCAAGTACCAACAACACTTCCCACCTAACAGACAGTTATCACAACCCTACGGCAAACTATCTGAGATCTGTAAGCTTTAGCACTGTTAACGTAGCAACAGTCACGATACTTCTTGTTCATACCACACACACACACACACACATATATATATATATATATATATATATATATATATATATATATATATATATATATATATATATATATAAAGATAGATAGATAGATAAAAGATTGATATATATATATTTAGCTCTTGAAAATATCTTTTAATTGAGCACTGTTGAATGACAAGCTAATTCTACAAACAACAGCCACCTGCGTTAATGCGAAGTAAAATGAATGGAGCTCTCCGGATGATTGACATTTGTTTACATTTGTAAAAACAATACGCTAGATTTAGCTACCTCATTCTGTCGAATGAAGATAGCTCGGTGGTAGAAACTCTGACCGACACCAAATCGGTTGAGTTTCAATCCTGGATTGAGGCATTCGGATGTCTAGTCGCAATGAAGAGCTGTGATACAGCGAAACTGTCTGCAAATGACACACACACACACACACACACAAATATATATATATATATATATATATATATATATATAGAGAGAGAGAGAGAGAGAGATAGATAGATAAAAGAATGAGATAGATAGATAGATAAAAGAATGAGATAGATAGATAGATAGATAGATAGATAGATAGATAGATAGATAGATAAAAGAATGAGATAGATAGATAGATAAAAGAATGAGATAGAGATATAGAGAGATAGATAGATAAAAGAATGAGATAGATAGATAAATAAATAAAATTATAACATTGAATGAATGTTTTGAACGATTTCCTTGATAAATTCTATGCACCGGTTGCATAAACAGCTCATTCTTCCAATCATACATAAATATTTATTTCGCATTAAAGAAGACGGGGGTTTGAGGTTAGTAGGTTTGTTATTCGGACCTCTTCTTACACAATGAACTTTGTATTGATGGAATGATTTCGTTGACATTATTCGACAGCTGTCTGAAAAGAAGTCAAAACCATCCACCGATTTCCCTATTGGTAATCGATGAAGGGGATTCGTTTTTGATTTCAGAAGACTTCCCTTCGGATGGAATATTTCGAGCTGTTGCGATTGGTTTTTGATCCCGGACTGAAATCAGTCGTTCACCTTCGACTTGTTGGCCGCAAATAACGTAACCAGCTTATTACGGGACATGCATGAACGAAGTGCTTTTTCATAGACCACCCGATCAATAATAATAATAATAATAATAATAATAATAATAATAATAAAAAAATATCTCTTTCCTGTAAGAGGACTACTCTTCTAACGTTTTCTGAACAATATCTGATGTATGTCCTCATCTTTATTGCTATGTTCACGAGGTTTCAGACGTTATACGCTCCGACCTTCTTCAGGTGATATACATTTAAATTTCGAACCGTACCCTTTATTTAGTACACGGGTGGAAGATTGTTCTAATTTCCCGTACCATGCCTCCTTTTATTTAATAATAATAATTATTATTATTATCATTATTTTATATCACGGTTTCCGTTAATTCCACTTAGTAACTCAACACTCCGAGTTTCCTTGTTTCATTTTTTTGTCCTTTTATCTGCATCTCTCAGTGAGTATAAGGCGTTTGTTGAGTGATCCAAAAAGTGACTTGACCCAAAGAGTTGTGAGTTCAATACCTGGCCACAACAGAGTGAACAAAAACTTGGAGAGTTCTGTAACTAAAGGGAATTAACTGAAAGTGATATAGACAAAAAAGGCTTGGCACGTGGAATTAGAATTAGAATAATCTACCCTCGTGGACAAAAAAAGGGTTCGGTTCGAAATTCCAACGTATATCACCTGAAGAAGATCGGAGCGTGCAACAGCCGAAACGTCGTGAATATGGCAATAAAGATGAGATGGTGCGAACCATGTAAATAGTTTGGTTTGTTTTGTTTTACGGCATATCAACCTCAATGGGTCATTTAATGCCAACAACATTTTTTTCCTGGTAATGTTTTTGTTTTGTCAAAAATCTATTTCTGGAACTATTTTTTCCTCAAAATTGTATAGCTGGTAATATTATTTTCAAAAACGTATTGCTGGCAACAGTTTTTTTTTTTTTCAAAAACTGGCAACAGTTTTTTAAAAATTATTTCTGGTAATATTTTTTTACAAAGTATTTCTGGTATTAAAACCTATTTTTACACTTTTATAATGCCTTTTACCTCAGTTTCGGGGTTAACTATTTGCCCATAGCTGGGGCCCTAACAGGTGCTACCACCTTGGGTCAGGGTGGACCTGGGTACACCAGTAATTAAGAGGTGGTTCCATGCTCCTCAAAACCTCCTGATCAGAGGCCTTGCTGTTGGACGTAGTTTATCGTCATACCCAGGACGCGGATGTAAATAGTGTAAATAGTTACAATACCTCGTCTCACAAAGATATTAAAAGGAAATATTAGGTTAATAAACACCAGGAGAATAACTGGATGCGCCATCTTGGACTTACGTTTTCATTTGAAATGAAACAGAAAGATTATATTGAATCCATATTGCTATGACTGCTGCTAGGAAAGCAGTGTCATGTCAGACTTTTTTTTTTTCTCTCTCTCCAGAATCTATGTTACAGATTTATAAGTCTACCATTAGGCAGGGTGGAATAATGGATAGCGGTTCGGATTGAGGAATCGGAGAGCCATGTTCGAATTCCAGTCAAATAAGTTCACTTACGTGCTAATACTCTTGGGAAAGGTATGATAGCAGGAGAGGGTGGATTCTATAGCCTCGGATGACAGCTGGTCTACGGTGTTTACTCATTCCCCCACGAGAATGAGATGTGACACAAGGTCTTTTTAAAATGGGGACCCGAGCGCGTGCACTCAGGCGGGGACAAGAATTGCCCACAGCCCCCGCAACCGTCGGTAGCGCTGGCCTCGGTGCGAGCACCGTTCCCTCCCTCTAGTGAAATTTGAGGGCGCGGCCTCGGGCAGCATGGCAGCTGGTCTACTGCAGAAAGAAATGGCAACCTACTGCGAGAAAAAAAAATCTGCCTCGTCAGTCATGTATCGAAAGATACATGATCGCCTAAGCGTGTATTACACATGGAACATAACTGACTGATTTGTCCTTGATTTAAATATTGCTGCCAAATATGGTCCGGTGCACCTGCTATATATTGAGAGATTGTTGATGAAAATCCAAAGAAGAACCTACAATGTTATTGGTCCTGACCTGGCAACTCAGCTACAGTCACTTTATCACCACCATAACGTATCTTCTCTGTGCGTTTTCTATAAATATTTTTACGTCAGTTATTTCGTCGAACTTTCCTCTGTAGTACCTAGAGGTTATGCGGTACTGGATTAGCGGCAGAGTCTCGTCATTTTCCAGTTGGAATGGCCAGATGTAACCGTAAGTTCTATGCTAACAGTTCCTTCTCTCACACTTCTCAATGTGGAACTCTCTTTCGGCTTCTTGATTTTCATTATCTACTGATGTACATTCTACGTAATATAGCTTTCTAATGAATAAAAACGGAAAAATCTCTTAGACAATATAATAAAGGCGAGAAGAAAGTACTAACTGCGATAATAAAAAACGCAAGCTTATTAACAAAAAAAAAGGTAACCCAAGATGTGTCATCATGTCTCATCATTTCACAGTTGAAATGTCTAGATGTAACCGTAAGTTCTATGCTAACAGTTTCTTCTTCTCGCACTTCTCGCTTGTGGAACTATCTTCCGGCTGCTTGCTTCATATTCTTGTTTGATATTCAAAAGTTTAAAGGCAATGTCAATCATTATGTTCTCTCTTCTTAATTCCTCTTCTTTTCTTGTTTCCTCTCCTTGAGGAGATTTTTTTTCTTTTTCTTTCACGCTTAACCTTTTGGGTAATAGTGGCTTTATTGCCTTGCTTGGGGTTGAAATGATTAATAAATGTACATATAAACTCGTTTCACGTGCTATACATTTAACAAATTAAGTAATCCCTGAGAGCACCCCCATATGTCATCTTAGTGGAATCGGTTGCATATATATTCGGAGAAACAAGGCGCCACTCGAAGCGTTGCTGTAGTTTCTATCTAACACGGAATAATTATGTCTCCTACATTGTCCGTGTTATATAGGAATAAAGTGTCGCTGCCGATATTTCAGTTTGAACACAGATCGCCAGTGAGCAAACACAGGCGATCCCATTATTGAATTAAGTAGACCACGTGACCATAGAGGAAACGCATCTATAGGAAGTTGAGTGACGTCTAACTGATCGCCATGCCTATTTTGTCCCTATTTTTTTTTCTTTTGGTTTAATTCCCCATCCTTCCCAACTTTAGGTGGGTAGTGATGTCAGTTCTCTGGTGGGTGCTGGGCGTCTTTCGTTTCGGGTGTGACTTTCGTAACTGTTTTTGTGTTTGAATGAGTGTTTGGGTTGTATGAATGTTTTATATTTTCTTTCAAAGTCCAGCATTGATTTCGTCCAGTGAACTGGTGTTACTGCTACATTTAGGACTTTGTGGCGGTTTTATTACTAACAAAAATTTTGTTTAAATTCTTGTATATAGTTTGTACACATTTGTATATAATCATTGGTGATTTAAAAAAAATATAATTGTTATTATTCCCCTCCCCTCACAAACAATGAATTGTATATATGGAGACTAGTTAGGACTTCATAGAGTTTCTGAGGTATTATGGTGTATAAGGTAAGAATGGTAAGTAAGAATGAGTTGTTTTGGTGAAAGGAATATTGTCAGTATGTTTGGGTCAGTGTTTGCGGCTAGCTAAGTTTAAATGCTAAGACAGAAGAAGACCATCCTTTTCCACAATCCCCTTTTTCGGCCTTGTGCCACATTTGCACATATAGTACAATAAATATCATCGCCATGTCTATTTTGTCCCTATTTTTTTTTCTTTTGGTTTAATTCCCCATCCCTTCCATCTTTAGGTGGATAGTGATGTCATTTCTCTGGAGGGTGCTGGGCGTCTTTCGTTTCGTTTTAGATTTTTAATTGTTATTTTACCCCCCCCCCCCCGGCCAGGCAATGAATTGTATATATAGGGACTAGGTAGGATTTCATAGAGTTTCTGAGGCATTATGGTGTATGACGTAAGAATGGTAAGTAAGAATGCAGTGTTTTGGTGAAAGGAATATTGTTTGTATGTTTGGGTCAGTGTTTATGGCTAGCTAAGTTTAATGTTAAGACAGAAGAAGACCATCCTTTTTCTCCATTCCCCATTTTGGCCTTGTGCCACATTTGTAATCTCGTACAATAAATATTATCGCGGTACTCTCTATATAGATTGGGGCTTTTTACATTTTTAAATTGTTTTTTATCCCCCCCCCAAAGACAATGAATTGTATATATGGGTACTAGTTAGGATTTCATAGAGTTTCTAAGATATTATGGTGGATGAAGTAAGAAAGGTAAGTAAGAATGCGTTGTTTTGGTGAAAGGAATATTCTTGTATGTTTGGGTCAGTGATTGTGGCTAAGTTTAATGTTAAGACAGAAGACGACCATCCTTTTTCTCCATTCCCCATTTTGGCCTTGTGCCACATTTGTAATTTCGTACAATAAATATTATCGCGGTACTCTCTATATAGATTGGGGCTTTTTACATTTTTAAATTGTTTTTTATCCCCGCCCCCCAAAGACAATGAATTGTATATATGGGTACTAGTTAGGATTTCATAGAGTTTCTAAGATATTATGGTGGATGAAGTAAGAAAGGTAAGTAAGAATGCGTTGTTTTGGTGAAAGGAATATTGTTTGTATATTTGGGTCAGTGTTTATGGCTAGCTAAGTTTAATGTTAAGACAGAAGAAGACCATCCTTTTTCTCCATTCCCCATTTTGGCCTTGTGCCCTATTTGTACATTAGTACAATAAATATTACCGCCATGTTTATTTCATCCGCCATTACTATTCTGATATGCATTTCTACTCTAACCTCTATTACTATATGGAGCGCTATTCTCTATTCAGATCAGTATACGGTGGTTACTTGTCGAGCGAGTATTATCGAGCAAGTACTATTAGTGCAAGTGATATTCGAAGGCGTCTGGCATCAGTATTGTTCAACGGCGTACTATAGTTATATCTGCGATTACAAAGTCTCTACAACAACGAGCGTTACGAAAGTGACAACGAGTATTCTTTGACATCACAAAAGTTTCAAACGAGTGTTTGAGTCACAAAAGTCCATTATAAAGTATCTTTTTGTACGACACCATTGCATTCCAATGCCATTAATCCGCTCTGTCAGATTCTGCTATTGACCACACCCAAATTCTAGCTGCCTAGGCATTATTGAAGTGATGTCCAAATTTGCAATGTAAAGATGTAAAAATGCCCCACAAGTGATAGAAACTTGTGGAGAGCCATCATTTGCCATGTTATGAAGAGACACGGTACAAAGAAGTATATTTTGGCATGACTTCATTGCAGTTCACTGCCATGAATCTGGTCTATTAGATTATTCCAATGACCACATCCATATCGAGTTTTAATTACTGTTTTTTTATTTATTGCCCTCTCTTTTAAATGAATTTTTTCTGTACTCATATTCTATCACGCTCAATAATCGTTTTACGTCTTAGAGGCTTTATCGCCGTGCTTGAGGCGAAATGATTTTTATAAATGTTTTGAGCCATAGTCATAAGTAATTTCCCTTTCTGGAATCAATTGGTCTTTTTCTGTCTTAACATTTAAAGTTAGCTAGCCGCAAACACTGACCCAAACATACTGACAATATTCCTTTCACCAAAACAACTCATTCTTACTTACCATTCTTACCTTATACACCATAATACCTCAGAAACTCTATGAAGTCCTAAGACTCGAACTACTAATCAGTGAACCTGGTTCATCGCATGTTAGAACGCACCCGTGTCGACTTCGCAAATACAATAAAAAATCCTGAAGTTAGTATCACTCGACAAAATCATATTCCAGTGATGTAGCGATGTAACCAATCCTTTTAATAAAGAAAAAAAAACCCAACAAATTAGTATAAGCTGAGCAAGATACCTTTCATTTCATTCAAATGTAACATCACTTACACAACTATAATACACACATACGCATGCGCAGGTGAGTAGCAGCCCCGCTTCCAGGATTTTGACGTCATCAATCGAACTAAATGGATCGCCATGACAGCAAATTCTAACCACTGTTATTAAACTTGCATTTCAAAATGATTATTTTTTTCTCCGTTCTCTCTTTTTATGCTCTGTGCAAAACACTCTTATACTCTTTATTGTCGATTACAATAGAAAAACTGTCGGCGTTATCTTTGTACGCAACACCCGCTATGAATAGTTTTCTTTTTAATCACTTCACGCCAAGCAAGGCGATAACGCCACTAAGACACACGGCCTTGCAGTGAGTGAAATAGAACGCGAAGACTTTAGTGAAAAGAAAGAACGATGTATGGACAGGGTCCAGGAAGACAGAAGACGGCGAATGGCGTTGGATTTAAATCTTTGAAGATTCTAGGCGACAGGTAAGCAGATAAATCATGAGGGAGTTCCACAGGCGAAAAGTGCGTCAACATAATACGGTTACATCTAGCTAGTTCGACTGTGAAACGGGGAGACCTAGTTGCCAATCGAATAACACGCTTAGATTCGTCCAGTCGATGCACTAAGGAGAAAATCTCATCAGGCACAATCTACATGAAAATATTTGTAGAGAAGACAAAGGGAATCCACATCATGCCGGAGAGAAAGTTGTCTTACCGTATATGTCAGCGTACAAGGTGACCTTTTAATCTTAACATACACCAGTGGTAGCGTACAAGACGAACTTTTAACATTAACATACACCAGTGTCAGTGTACAAGGCGACCTTTTAATCTTAACATACACCAGTGTTAGCGTACAAGGCGAACTTTTAACCTTAACATATACCAACTAAAATAAATAAAAAAAAATAAGGAACTGTCTTTTAACAAAAAAAATAAATGAATAAAGAACCGTCTTATACTCCAGGTACAAAATGTGAACTTTAAATTCTGTGGTTTATGGTAAATTATTAGCATGCAAGATTTTTGAGGGAAGGCGAACCCTTGTCTGCTTTTTCGATAATGCTGAACAAAAATACTACTGGATGCACACTATTTACATTATTTGAAATATTGTCCTCATCTTTGTCACCATATTTATTACAACGTTTCGGCCGTTGTACGCTCTGATCTTCTTCAGGTGGTTGGAATGTCGAACTGAACCCTTTATTTTGCTCACTGGGTTAGACTGTTATAGTTCCACGTGCCACGCCTAATGGATTTCAGTTATCAGTTATCTCCCGTTAATTCCCCTCACCAAGTTCTCCACCGCCTTAGCCAGGTTCCGAACTCACATTCTTTGGTTCCTGTCACTGGATCTAACTAACGCCTTTATCCACTGTGCAATTGATACAGCTAGATGTGTATCACAAAAATCCGTTTAAAGATCCCATACGAGAACAATGGAACGAATGGAAGTTTATCGGGGAAAAAGTCATTCAGTCGAAGGCAATAGCCTACCGAAAACACAGCACGCATATCTCCTCACCATTGATTTTTTTTTATTAGAATTTGAGTGGTGTCACGGGAAAGAGCCAGGGAAGAAAGATTTATTTTCCAGTCCTAATTTCCCCCATTATGAGCATTATTATATCCGTGATATAATAACACAGCAGTTCACGGACGGGACGGACTGAATACAAGCAAAATGAATAACAAACATACTTTGTTCTCGGGGAGACTTTTATACCACTAGCACAAAACTATATATACATATATACAAGTGTGTCATATATATATATATATATATATATATATATATATATATATATATATATATATATATATATACAGTTACGGTTAAATAAGAGGACAGACGGAGTCCTTCTAAAAAGACCCCGTCTGTCCTGCTAGGAGAACGGAAACTGAATTTAAACCAAACTGGAGTGGCTGCGTCAGACTATCTTGTTCAGGACACACCACTGCCTCAATTGGTGCTCCAAAATTTCGACTTTGTGTTACATCTGAGCTACACTTAGAAAATTCCCATATTCCAATTAAGAACCCTTTCCTTGTTACTGACCGTTTGATATAGTGGGGCTCTTTTTGGACAAGTTAAGACTAAAACCTCTTTAAGCTCCTCCCTGGTGCTCTTTTCAATTGGCTGTGGTCGGTTTCTTTAGGGGAAATATTAACAGACAAATGACAGTTAGAAATAATTTCAGGTCAGGTTATCCAGTGCATTTAGATGGTCTCTGTTTGACGGTCGTCCAAGGTATCAAGATGTGACCCACAAGTCAGCTTCACCCTTCAAACTACTTCCTCACCTGAACAGAGATATACAATAAATCAATTCCAGGTGGGCATTCTTAAGTAGGTAAGTTCAGTCAATTGACAAGAAAATCCGTTTTACAGAACGGGATATTTACTATAGTCCATTATTTACTATTTATTTGTTTTTTCCTCAATAGGAGTAGATAAGATTTCCTGTTATCTTTTTCACAATCTTACCCGGTCTCTTGAATAGGTGTAGAGATTTATCCATTGTTTCCTGTTTAGGATTGGGTTTCCAGTTCCCTCTAAAATCTTTTCATTCTCTTTCACTCCCCACTGATCTCTTGTGCCTTAGTTGCATTATCACTAGGCTTGGGGTGAAATGATTTAAAAAATCCCTAATACGAGGAGGCGCGGTGGAGTAATGCATAGGGACTCGGATTGAGGAATCGGAGAGCTGAGTTCGAATTCCAATCGAATCGATTACATTCGTGTTAATACCCTTGGGAAACGTATGAATCCTCTTCTTCTCAAAGCCATGGGTAAATAGCAGGACAGGCTGGGTTCTATAGCCATGGATGGCAACTAGTCTAACGCAGAAAGAAATGGCAACCTACTGCGGAAAAGAATCTTCCTTGTCGTTCATATATCGAAAGCTACATGATCGCCTAAGCGTGTATCAACGTAAGACACATAACTGGCTGAATACAAAACATGTACATGTTAACGCCTCCAGCCAGAGAAGATCAAAAGCTATGAGAGCCACTCCTGCTGCAGCACAAGATCACTTATTATTATTATTATTATTATTATTATTATTATTATTATTATTACTATTATTATTATTATTTCCTTTGATTTCTGTTGTATAAACATTTCGTTCCGGAAATAAGAACTAAGGTCAGAAATGACACTGGTCATTTTCATTAACACCCCACCAAAAAAAATAAACTAAGATCATACACATTTTACATAGACAAAACTCTTCGTGATGTGCGAGGTGTACATGTCAGTACAATTTTGTATTTCTTTAAGGCTTCGGCTACCAGGAATCTCTTCACTGAGTCTCACAGAACCTTTTCAAGTTAATCCGAGGGCTCCAACTCCAACTGGAATTATTGATGTCCTCATGTGCCACATTCTTTTTTTTTTTAGATTTCCACTTCAAGAGCCTTGTATTTTGACACTTTTTTTAAAGACCTGCAAAAGATACATTGCAATCTGCATCGTCAGCCATGTCAATAAGAATGCACATTCTGTTTTTGTGGTCTCTGATCACGATATTCTGGGCGATTAGAATTTATTGCCCTGTCTGTGTTTATTGTAAAGTCCGATAAAATTGTTACAGGTCCTATCTCCGTAAGTGGGTCTGGGTAATGTTCATACCAATTTCTTGCCGTTTCTTTTCTGCAAAAGTTGCATATTTTCCAGGGCAGATATTGGTCCACTCTATCATGCCTTGTTTTATATTCAGTGGGTTCTAACACCGTGTCACTTGATGTTCAATTGTTTCTGGATATTTATCAGAGAATCTGCTTACAAAATATTCAAGCATGTGTGCTTGGTAATTTCTAGTTAGCAAGCATTGGTCCAGTGGAACAAGAATAAAACCTTCGGTTTCAGCTTTTTAATCTTGTAACCACTGATGGGGTTTGTCTTTATTAGCTAGTTTGATGTGGGTAGAGTATTGACCAGGAAGAGGCTTATCTTGCCATTTTCCTGCATTTGATACAATCCATCTGCTCTTGCTTTACTTTTTTTTTAGTTTCCCTACCGCTGCAGTTGATGATTTAATTGCACTTCACCCACTTGAAATTCCCTTTTGAATTTGTTGGCTCCCTATATTTCTGAATTAAGTTTCTTGTTTCTTTCATATTCTTTGTCGCTGATCATCATACAGGCTTCTGTAGTTTCCAGGCATCTTTAAAGACCAATTGTTGTGGTTTTGTAAGACATTTCTAGCTGAACTAATCCTCTGCCTCCTTCGGATCTGGGCACATGAAGACGATCAACATCAGCCTTATGATGATGCATGCGGTGGCAGGTGAAAAGCTTTCTCGTTTTGACATCCATTCGGTTAATGTCAGCTATGGTCCACTTAAAGATGTTGAAAGTGTATTGCACCACTGGGAAAACCAAAGTGTTTATGGCTGATATTCTGTTTTGTGAATTCAACTCGGTATTCAATACCAGACGGATACGTCTGAAGTAATCTTTTCTTATTTTCTCTTTATTATTATTATTATTATTATTACTACTACTACTACTATTATTATTATTTCGATTTCTGCTATAGTCAAGCTGCCTACCAAGTCTACGGGAAGCCTTAAGGCAGGTAGTGGTGTGATGTTATGGCTACATTTTGGGGTGTTTTTTAACTCACTAGCGTTACATGGACAAAGTTCTTCCTAGTGTGTGGGCTGTACTTATCAAGACGTTTCTCTTAAGCTGAGATTCAAAGGAATTTTTCAATGTGTTGTTGTGTTCCTTTTTTTAGCATTCCAAGCGAACCCACTATGACTGGCACTATTGTCGTTTTCAATTTCCACATTTTTTTCTATTTCGATTTCAAGATCTTTATACTTCGATAGTTTATTAAAATTCCTTGGTTTTAGTCTACCGGGCAAGCCATGTATATCTATAATTTTCAAAATGTGTGTGTGAGTGTGTGATCAGATGTTGTTTATGCATTTCCACAGTTTCTCATCCGATTTTGATGATTTTTTTGTTTGATAGATAATTCTTCAGTGCTGGATTTGAGTCCAAATTATTGGAGACAATGGCTCTTCACTACTTCCTGTCCATTATAACTCTCAGCAACGTTTTACTATTTATTATCTGTTCTTGGATATATATCTTTCATAAAAACTTTAATAAAAAAAAATAGTTTAAATTATTACAATAATAATATTTATTATTTTACAGTTCCCTTTTCAGACTCCCCCCCCCCCCGCATCAAATTGATAAACCCTCAGATGTGCCTCAGTTGCACCCAAATGTTACTAATACTGATTTTCGGATGGGCTGACTTTAAAATTAATTTGTCCCAATTGAACGGCAAAAATTCACAGTAATGAAAGATTCGGTCAAAGACGGTTTATACTGCTAGTATCAATTGGTAGGCAAGTTTGTTTGTTTTTCTTTTCGGTTTTTGACAATTATGTCCGGCCTATTTGCCTTCTTTTTGTTTTGAACTAGATATCTTACATTATGTTATACAAACAATTCGTACGATCCTCAATCAAGTAGCAGCTTTCGAGTCAGATAACGCGGACTTCTGAAGCTACGGGATACTGTTTCGATTTCTTTTCGGTGGTATAGACCCCCTCCACTCAAGGATAACTAGGACAATAGGTGCCTCAACGCCCCACATTGTGCCAACTTCACTCTAGAGGCCAGTGACCCCTATCGCCTCTTCAATTTGTTCGACTGTAATATTGTTATTATTTGATTATTAATCGTAGAAGACAAGATGGAGTAGTAGATAGCGGCACAGAGAGCCGAGATCGAATTCCAGTCGAATCCATTATATTCACTTACGTGTTAATACTCTTGGGAAAGGTAGGAATCCTCTTCTTCTCCCCCCAGCTATGGGTAAATAGCAATTTAGCATAAAGAAATGGCAAATTACTGCCGAAAAAGAATCTGCCAAGTCGGTCATGTATACCCAAACGTGGATCACTCATGGCACATAACTGATTGACTGAATCGTATTGATGCCCGCACTATTTTTTTTTTTTGCAGCAGCAGCAGCAGTAGAATTCATTCTCTTGTGTCAAAAGCTTAATTGCATATTTGCTGTAGTATGAGAAATAATTACAATGTTTTACTTACGTCTCAAGTTTTATTTATCTTCCATTATTTCTTTTGGATTAAATTCGTCGCTTGCTTATTAAGCAAGCGATGAATTTAATCTAAAGCCAAGAGAGAGGTGTTAAATAATATTTGATGATTATTTTGCCGCAAAGTGCAATTTCAGGCGTTACTTTCACGAAATTGTCATCACATGTCTAATGAAGCAAGCGTCTTTTCTTCGGCATAATTACAAGAACTGTTCTTTCTTTTTTTTTTCATATTTTTCCGCTTCAAAATACTGTGCAAGAACAACAACGAAAGTTACCGTATAATTATGTATAAAATTACGCTATTTTTCCAGTAATATTTAACATCAAAAATTCGTCCTGGGTATGACGATAAACTACATCTGCATCCTGGGTATGACGATAAACTACGTCCAGCAGCAAGGTCTCTGATCAGGAGGCTTTCAGAAGCGTGGAAGCACCTCTTAAATGCTGGTGTTCCCAGGTCTACCCTGACCCGGGGTGGTAGCACCTGTTAGGGTCCCAGCTATGGGCAAATAGTTGACCCAAAACAAACCAAACTATACATTTAAAAAAAAAAATTACTAGCTATACATTTTTGAAAAAAAAAAAAGAGGAAATTTTGTCGGCATTAAATAACCCATTGTGTTTGACATTACGTAAAATAAAACAAACCAAACTAAACTAACATCAAAAATTTTTTTCTGATTACTAGTGCAATTCTCGAGTTAAAAAAAGATCATTTCCAGTGCATCAATACATTTGAAGCCTATTATAGGCTGAAATTAGAACTGAAATATTCATTGTACAATGTTCAATCACTTCTACATTTTTTTAATTTCTATTGCCAGATCCTAAACAATGTGTAAAGATACTAAACTCATTTAGACTCAAGTTTCAGGTTTGTTAATCATTGAACGCCAAATGAAGCGACCTTTCGCTCCACCTGTTACCCTTTCTTGGGATATGTACTGTTCATCTGTACTTTTTGCCGTTTAATCGCTTCTATAATAGCTCTTGATTTGTTTTCGGTTTCATATGGACCTTTTTTATCGTTTAGAGCAGTGTTTTCACAACCGGTGTTCCTTAGGTCGGTAGGGGTTCCGCGGAAAACAGTGATAATGTTATGGTCCAGGTCCTTGTACCACGGTGATGGTCCAAGGTAGAACCAATGAATAATAACTCGAACACAGGTATGGAATAACACAGATATATTATAAATAGAATATGTACAAAAGAAGTAGAAGTGTTAGTAATAACAATCGGGTTAGGTTAGAGAGAACTATGTTGTCTCGAAGTATCACTATTCCAATGTCTTATAGTAATCGTCTAGCCGACTGCCCAACTCACTCTCTCTGTCTGTCTGTCTGTCTGTCTGTCTGTCTGTCTGTCTGTCTGTCTGTCTGTCTGTCTGTCTTTCTTACTCTCCGTCTCACGCTTACCGCTGCTTCCTCTTGACGCGCAGTATTTATGAGGTACGGACTAGTCCATTACTATTATGTGTAAGTTCCCGTAACAGATAAATAGGCTAATGCCTTTTTTGAGTATTTTTGTTTAATCTTATAGTCGTAATTTTACTATTTACGTAAGGCATATTATTGGAAAATCCTTTGGTTACTATAAAAAAAAAAGTCTTCAATCTCTTATATTATTTAAAATTATAATAATCATAGGGAATGTATTTAGCGATGTCTACCTGGCGTCAGTATGAAACCGCCTTCACTGGATGCCACAGGACCTGTACTTGGCGGATTCGTACATCATTGAGTGACTCGTTCAAATATGGCACTTCTGTGTGTCATGTCCATGGCTCTCCACAATTTCCTAACCGTTATATCTCTTAGAAAACATTGTCTTTTTACCATTCTTCCCACTCTCGATTCTGACATCTCTTCACATAAGTAGGTGGCCTGCTGCCTATCACTGTTCTTTTTGCTGTCTATATTTTCTGTGAGTGTCAACTTTTCCAAGCACACTTTCCGCATAATGTACCCGGGTCAGGGTAGACCTGGGAACACCGGCAATTAAGAGTTGGTTCCACGCTCCTCAAAACCCTTGATCAGAGGCCTTTCTGTTGGACGTAATTTACCGTCTTACCCAGGACGCTGCTGTAGTTTATCGTCATACCCAGGACGGGCGTATGGAGGGAATTGATTAAACATACATTTTCAGAGCCAAGCAGTGCAGCTTTTTTTTTTTATTAAGCGGTGGGATACCAGAAAATAACAGTACTTGTTGAACGACAACCTTCTTAAATTACACCAGATGCATTGTAAAATTCGTTAGTTGCTCCTGTGTCTAACATAGTAGTAGATATGTTGCTAAATGTTTCAAACTTATCGTCGAAAATGATATGAGACGATCGTCAGCCTGATTCAATCGTACGTTTAAGAGGTGTTCGCGTAGTTTTGTTGTTTTTTTTTTCGTTTTTTTTTGTTTTGTTTTTTTACACTTGTTACTAATGGAATCTCACGGTGTTGAAAGGTATGACAAAAAGTTCGATGAGAAAAATTATGAAATAAATAAATGCAAATGTAACTAACAGGAAGCGTTAAAGATGAAGGAGAAAAAAAAAAAAACTAAACATATATCATTATTGGTAGGGGGAGTTAAAATGTCCTGTAAATAGCACGGAGGAATCGAGGGGGAAAAAAGAACCTGTTTTGTTTTATTTAGTTTTATTCTTTTCTTTCTTATACAAAATGGTTTTCATATCTTTTCTTCGACACTTTCATTCAATCACTTACGTTTTTTTTTATTTAATATGTTTGCAATCATATATATATATATATATATATATATACAATCAGTATATATATATATATAATCAGTATATATATATATATATATAATCAGTATATATATATATATAATCAGTATATATATATATATATATATAATCAGTATATATATATATATATATATATAATCAGTATATATAATCAGTATATATATATATATATATATATATATAATCAGTATATATATATATATAATC
>OZ038479.1:70148093-70150593 GCA_964036315.1 Acanthosepion esculentum
TTCCCTTGCCAGTGCCATTTTGGAGGTTCACGTGACATAAACCTGTAAGGTTTCGTTGCAATCATTTCTGCGGTATAGGCGGCGGCCTACCATTTCAAAAGACATCAGAATTGTACATGAAAGTCTCCCCTCGGGTCAACACCTAATCTCCGCTCACTTCAATCACTTCGGTAGGATAAAGAACTCCACTACGAAACAGGGGGTCGGGGGAAGAACGTTGTAACAAGTAGATTCCGTTTTCGGTTTAGATATTGAAAGATGACCGGGAGCTAGTCAGGATATCCATCGTTTCAGATCCTCCGACTACATCGATACTTTTATTGCCAACATAAAAACCCATCCAAAATTATGTTCTTTTTTTTTTTTGACGGAATGAATAACCGGTGTTCGCGTCCGTTTGTTTCGAGAGACTAAATTCTCCACATTGATTTTATTTTGCGCGCTTGTAAAAGATAAACTCTAGCTGATTGATTATCAACGTATTTAAATTAAAGCAATTTTGACAAGCTCTTCTAAAAATCCCCCCAGCATTTAACACCACGTAACGGAAGGAACTTGGGACGCTTCTGTTTATTGACGATTTTGGACTATCAAAAGACTAGGCAGCTGCAAACCAGCGATGTCAAAGGTACTAACTTTTCGGCTATTCTGGCTCTTTATAGCGGAAGATGTCAGGTACTGATGTTGAACCCCGTTAAAAATTGTAGAAAAAAATTCAATAGATTTAAGTAGCATTATTAACATCTCAATTCTGCACAAAAAATAGGATCACACAGACATCACCACAATTCTGAGCAAAAATAGATTCAGACGAACTTCAAATTCCCACATTAGCATTTATTAACCAATCAGGGACGTTGTCTCAGACGCTATTCAAGTTTTTAAATAGCAGACGACATTCTTGTCGTTCGCTTTAAAAATTGAATCATCACAACCAGAAAATGATTAACAATCTTTTCCCTCCTAAAACGTCGATATTAAAATTGGGAAATACATTTAATAAGCAATATAGGATTTTTTTATTTGGTGAAAAAAAAAACACGAAAAAAAATCAAGTTCAAACAAATGTTTGAGGCAACAATTTTTTTTATAAGCCATGGACACAGAACAAAAACAGACGACACGAGCCAAGTTTAGAAAAACAGACGATAAATTTGTTAACATACAAAAGATGAAAGAATTTCACAAATTAAGTACTTTGTGTGCCAATAACGTGTCTATACAAATAAATCATTGTAAATAAAATATGCCTATTTTATTCTTTTACAATAAACATTACTATGCTGTATAAGGTCCCTAGAAAAGGTAAACAGCATAAAAATAAATACAGAAATGGGAAAAATACTTCTCTGAATGATTTTCAAAGGATTGGTAAAATGTCCGAAGCAAAGTTCATGATAACTGCAAAGAACAGAACAATCTCACCCTTCGAAGGATTTTTCTTGATGTTGAAGCGACATTAATGTTCTTTTAAAATTCTCGTCTGGTTCCCGTCAATTATTTTTCTGTGTTGTTTTTTCTTGACCGGGCCGACGTGGATTTAGATTTTTCAGTCGTTCGTCGACTCCACGGATCCAATTCAGTCTTTTGCTTTTGTTTACTAAGATGGGCTCCAAATGTCCTTCTGGGAATTTGGAGGGAAACCTTTTGATTTGTTCTGAGTGAAAACCAAACGCAGTTCTTTTCTACAAATCGGAATGGTCCAAACATATTTTTTAAATTCAAAAGTTTAAGCTAGAGACTAATACAACGTCTGGTTTCTCTAAGAAAAACAGACGATACACGCTCAATCTTAAATTTCTTATAACTTTTGAATTTAGTAAATCTACAGTATTTACATTAGTCGGACTATTGTCCTCATCTTTGTCGCCATATTTGTCACAACGTTTCGGCCGTTGTGACAAATATGGCGACAAAGATGAGGACAATAGTCCGACTAATGTAAATACTGTACATAATACCTCATCTCAGAAATATAGACAGACTTAGTAAATCTAAATCTCAATTCTGCGCAAAAATCCGATTTTTTCATATAATAGCGTACCGTAAATTAATAAGTTAGTCTTTCAGTAAATATTTTTCTGCAATTTTTAACGAGGTTCTACATTTACTAAGAGCGGTACAGTGAACCGACCATTTTACAGCACTTTTAGCGATGGATTGCATACAAGAGTTCAACTTGAGGTCTGGGGTGAGCTCAAGTCCTTATTGACGTTCAAAATAAAGGGTCACCTTCAAAGAACCGCCGTTTATTGCGATAGGCAAAAATTCAAGATCTTCACGCTGATGATGGAAGCAGCTTTTTCTATTCGTCCTCAGTGATGCAATGATGCAGCATTCACTGCCATATAAGTGGCACATTTAATATCGATTTTCTTCTAACGTTATTTTCCTATCTCTTAATACTTTTCTTAGTTTCAGGGAGACCTCTTTCGCTATTTCTATTCGTTTTCGTCTTTGTGTGTCATATCTTCTACCGTTAATCATGGAGCGTTACAAA
>OZ038479.1:70158093-70195593 GCA_964036315.1 Acanthosepion esculentum
AATTCTGCCATATAGACCAGCTTCACAGATTTTCCCCTCACAGTGGATGCGTTTTCTACTTGTTTCTCCAATATATTGGGAGGAACAGTTTTGGCAATTTATTTTATAAATGCCTGCTTCAGAAATGTTATTGCTATTATTGATTGAAGGTCTTAGTATATTCATAAGTGTTTGTGACTATTGCAAGGATTATTTATATGAGATAGGTTATTCTCTATAGTGGACGTGACAGAGTTGGTCGGTATATATTGGAGAAACAAGTAGAAATTTAAAAAACGCATCTATGAACACAAAAGAGACCTTACAATAAACAACTTAGCTAATGCACTAGTAATACATAGGAATAAATTCAACCATAATTTTGATTTTAAAAATGCTATACTTATAAAAAAAAGAAAATCTCACTCAGAAGGAAAATCCTAGAGAGTGCCGCCATAGAACATTAGCCAAATATTAATCTACGCCCAGCCTTTTTCCCTATTTCACCTTTCTTAACAAAATTACTGCTCTCACAAACAAACGTACACAACAATATCGTAAAATCAAAAGAAAATGGTTAAATCCGCCAACACAGATAATATTCTCCACACGTGACATTAACTGATGTTATTTTCAGTTAAAAATATGAAAATAGCGTTCCCTACATTCCAGTTGCTAAGAACACTCTGTCTTTTGTTTTTATTAGTTTCCTTGTTTAATCAAATTCATTTCGTTTTTTGCTTTGAGAAAGTCCACATTGGACGAAACGCGTCAGCAATTTATAGTGTTTTTCTACTGTCATTTATATTTATAAAGATTGTCTTATCTACTGGTTAACTCTGAGAAATTTTCATATATATATATATATATATAATTAAATTCAGGGGCTTTAGCTTCCATTTCTGAAACATGGTTATCACTGTGTAGCGGTAAAACCATATTTTAAATCTATTAATTTATAGTATTAATGCTCTGTAAATTTAAATTTACATAGAGCACTATTGTGTAAAAATAAAAATATCTATAAGAACACCGGATTTTATATCTTACTGTTCTTTCCTTTTTATTTATATATATATATATATATATATATAACACTCTCTGGTTTCGGCATTTTAAATCCTACATCACTAAACGCCTCGGATATAGATAAGCAAACAAATAAACACACCGACAGATCGACACTCTCTTGAGTCTGGACATCGGAAGTGATAAATTAATTGAAGAGCTTGATTTTTTTCACTCACGTGTTTAATGCGTTTTGTCTTTCTGGACGTGCGAGGACGTCCTGGTATCGGTCTAACTTTGATTTAGGAAGTCTCGTTGTATCGATCGATTGTGCTTTTGATAAACATTCTATTGATTCTAAGTTGTTTTCCAGGTTTAATAATCTCAGGTGGAGTCAGTTCGTTTTCATGTAGATCAATTATATACTAGGTTGGTGCATAATTATCAGGCGTTTTTGTAGGTGAGTTATTTGTTAATAAAAATTGCTGTTTTGTTTATTTTTTTTTTTAATAAACATTTTTCAGGTTATAAAAATGCGTGTCGATAATCATACGCTCCGGAATAATCATTTATAAATGTTATTGCTGAATTGTTATGTTTCTTTTTTCATAATAAATAGTATTTAAAAACGCCTGATAATTATGCACCAAGCCAATAGAAATGTTTAACGTTTTCTGCCAATACCGAATAAATAATGAGCTATTCCGTTTTGATCACGTAGAAAGAGGGGAAGAGACACTTCTTGGTTTCAGTGTGAAAAAGAAAGAAACAAAGAAAGATGTTGATATTGCGTTGGTGCATAATTATCAGGCGTTTTTGTAGGGTTCTTTGTTAATAAAAATTTCTGTTTTGTTTACTTTTTTAAATAAAACAAAAACATTTGAGAGGAAACTGATCACTTGTGAGATGAAATGCCTGAGAAAAGCAGTGAACAAGGCGAGACAAGACCGGGAATGAGGCAATAAGAGATATGGTAGGAGCAATACCAATCATACAACATATCGAACGACAGAGGATCAAGTGGTTCGGACACCTTACACTTATGCCTGTCAACCGACCAGCCTTACGAGCATACGCCCTCAGGTACTCTGGCTGGAGAGCGATAGGCAGACCAAGAAGACGCTGGAACGACTCAGTGGCAAACACTCTCAGAGCCCACAAGATATCTCACCTCCAGGCCACTTGGCTATGCCGCTGACAGACGACTGAAACTAAACTAAAACTAAACTAATAACACCAAAATAGTCAAAGCAAGGAAAGATCAAAACGCCATTGTCATACAAAATAAACAGCTAAGAATTAATAAAACGTCATTCACCACAGGATTAGGTGCCTTAAAATGCTTATGATATAATTAATGCGCGCATATATTTTGTCAGTATGATAATAATAATAATAATAATAATAATAATAATAATAATAATAATCTGTCTATATTTCTGAGATGAGGTATTATGTACAGTATTTACATTACATTCCTCAAGGACACATGGCACAGTGGATAAAGGCGTTGGTTAGATCCAGTGACAGACCCAAAGAGTGTGAGTTCAATACCCGGTTAAGGCAGTGGAGAACTTTCAGAGGGAAAATTAGCAGGAGATAACTGATAACTGACATCCATCAAACATGGCACGTGGAACTAGAACAGTCTACCCCAGTGATCGAAATAAAGGGTTCAGTTCGAAATTCCAACCACCTGAAGAATTCTGGAGCGTACAACGGCCGAAACGTTGTGACAAATATGGCGACAAAGATGAGGAGAATAGTCTGACTAATGTAAATACCGTATAATAATAATAATAATAATAATAATAATAATAATAATAATAATAATAATAATAGTGCATGGTTGAAAGGTGAAACTGAGGGTTTTATCATTGCTGCACAAGACCAATGCTTGTTAACTAGGAATTATCAAGCACATATACTAAAATACTGTTAGCCCAAAATGCAGATTCTGTGATAAATATCCAGAAACCATTGATCATCTTATATCAGGTTGCATGATATTGGCACCCACTGAATATAAAACCAGGCATGACAGAGTGGGCCAATATCTGCACTGGAAAATTTGCAACTCCTAGGGGAAGGAAACTGGAAGAAATTGGTACGAACACCACCCTGACCCGGTTACGGAGATAGGACCTGTTACAATTCTATGGGACTACACAATACACACTGACAGAACAATCAAAGCCAACCGCCCAGACATTGTTATTAAAGACCACAAACAAAATAAATAAATTATTGATATGGCAGTCCCTGCAGACTGCAATGTGTCTTTGAAGATGTTCGAAAAACTGTCAAAATACAAGGACCTTGAAATAGAAATCTCAAAAATGTGGCACATGGGAACATCAACAATTCCTGTTGTAGTTGGAGCCCTTGGACTGGTTGGAAAAGATTCCAGTAGGCTGATTGAAGGGATCCCTGGAAGTCCATGCCTCAAAGAGATACAAAAAATTATTGTGACAAGTACAGCCCACACTTTACGAAGGGCTTTATCTATGTAATTATTTTTTTATTTTTTTTTGCAGTGGAAAGTGTCATGATGCCATTTCTAACCTTAGGTCCCTGGGCGGGACCCGGAAAGAAATGTGTAAACGCCAGATATCAAAGGAAATAATAATAATAATAATAATAATAATAATAATAATAATAATAATAATAAATAAAATTAGAAATTCAAATTAAAGAAATAAATCGCAATCTTTTTGTGCGGTTTCCTTCCCAATAGGCATTACCCATGACGTCACGCGAGACAATTTCGTTCAGCTTCCCAAAGAATGTCAGGAGACAGACAAAGTAATTCTGACTACCACACAGACATCACATCGGTTCTTGATGATGACTGCAAAGGTCGAAAGTACTTGAACAAAAATAACAAAATATGAACTTTGGACATTTTATCCACAACTTCGAGCATAATACTCAACATACCGGAAAATTGCAAAAATATAATGAAATATTAAACAGACATAGCTTGCCGGTTCTTTTTATTCAAATTTATTTGGATATCTATCTATCTATCTATCTATCTATCTATCTATCTATCTATCTCTCTCTCTCTCTATATATATATATATATAAATATATATATATATATATATATATATATATATATATATATATATAATTTATATATATATATATAATTTATATATATATATAATTTATATATATATATATATATATATATATATATATATTTCATGCTAAATGCAATCGTCAGGCCTGACGATTGCATTTAGCTTGAAAAAGACTGTCGCTTCTAAGTGTTGACTTCACTTTTATATTTGCACACGCTCTATCTCTGATATTGAGCACTTTATCCCATAAATATACCACACTTTAAGACTATATTTCTTCATACATATATATATATATATATATATATATATATATATATATATATATATATATACATATATATATATACATATATATACATATATATATATACATATATATATACATATATATATATATATATATATATATATATATATATATATATATATATATATATATATATATATATGTATTATTTATATATTATATATGCACGGTCCTTATCACTGTTACACATGGCATCATGCTAGACCATTTCAAATATCCAGCTTCCCAAAGAACACCAGAATAGAGACAAATAATTCTAACTACCACACAGATATCTGGCAATACGCACTTCAAAGATTCCCGTTATTTTGGGTCAGCCTGTATATATAAATGAACCGACTCATGATAAATAACTTGGTCTTAAAATATTCGAATCTGACCTCGATTATAAATGAAAACCACCAATTAGACACACACACACACACACACACGCACACACACACACGTATCTATATATATATATATATATATATATATATATATATACAATTACATACTCAAACACACACATATATACATATATATATATATATATATCAACAAATACATATATATATCAACAATTACATACACACGCACATATATAAATAAAAATCAACAATTACATATACGTACACACACATATTATATACGAATAAAATATTCAAATTTGAGCTCGATTTTAAATAAAATCAACAATAACACTCACAATTGCACACACACACCCACACGCACATATATATATATATAAATCACCAATTACATACACATATATATATAAATAAAATCAATTACTTATACACACACACACACACACACATATATATATATATATATATATATATATATATATATATATATATATATGTATACAAATAAAACATCCGAATCTGAGCTCGATTATAAATAAAAATCAATAATTACACACACACACACACACACAAATATATATATATATATATATATATATATATATATATATATAAATGAAAAATTACACTCATACACACATATATATATATATATAATTATATATATATATATATATATATATAAATATATATATATATATATATATATATGCATATATATCTGTGTGTATGTGTATGTAATTGTTGATATTTATTTATAATCTAGCTCAGATTCGAATATTTCATTTAAGACTCTCGAATACACAAGCCATTAAAGGAAAATTTTAACTCTTTCAAAAACAGCGATGTCTACTCAAGCAAATGCTATAAGAGGAATAGCAAACTTATTATGTTCTTTAGATATAATAAATAAATGGAAAGGAAAACAAAACATTTTCTGTTAAGATAGAGCAAGTTATTTATCATAACTTGGTTCATGTGTGCAATGAGCAGTGAATAAAGCCGTCGAAAAGAGCCGGATATTGACGATGCCTTCTTCGCTGTACTCCCACGAAGGCAAATTTCCTAAAGCACTTTTAGCAAATGTCCCAAAACGTGTAAAGAGACTAATTGCTACATAAAATGTGTACTGTTAGAAAATGCAGTTCTATTTTTGTTACTTTACTAAAAGCTACATTTTTTTTTCGTGTGCGCATGCAGACTCACGAACATAAATACTTGATAAAAAATATTCCCGTCAAAAGTCACTTACAAAAACCTAAACTTAGAAACAAGAAAACAAATTAAATCTTTTGACGACATATAAATGCTAAGTACTCTCGCGAACAAGCCCCCAACATATATATATATATATATATATATATATATATATATATATATATATATATATATATATATATATATGCCCCTGCTGTTCATCTCGAGGTTCCCGACAAAATCCAAAGAAAGATCTGCAACCTAATCGGTCCTGACTTAACATTTCGTCAATTTCTCACAGACATGATGTCGCTTCCGTCTGTCTTTTCTGCAAATATTTTCATTATTTACATTATTCGAACTATTGTCCTCATCTTTGTCGCCATATTTCAGGTTTCTTGGAATGTTGAACTGAACCCTTTATTTCGCTCACTGGTGTAGACTGTTCTAGTTCCACGTGCCATGTCCAATGGATGTCAGTTATCAGTTATCTTCTGTTAATTCCCCTCTCCAAGTTCTCCACCGCCTTAGCCAGGTATTGAACTCACACGCTTTGGGTCGCGTCACTGGATCTAACTAATGCCTTTATCCACTATGCCATGCGTCCTTGAGGACATCTCTGTATGAATTGCTCAAATTGCAATTTCTGCTGTTATCATTGTATGTTTTTACCAGAGCTCATATTACAATTTTTGCTGTTATTATCGCTTTTCTCTGGCACACCTTATTACTGGTTTCCATATTGTATTCATTTCTATGCATGGTCGGCTCTGGAGATGGAACATGGAACTAGAAGAGTCTATTCCAGTGAGCGAAATAAAGGGTTCAGTTCGACATTCCAACCACCTGAAGAAGGCTGGAGCGTACAACGGCTGATATGTTGTAATAAACATGGCAACAAAGATGAGGACAATAGTCCGAATAATGTAAATAGTGTACATAATACCTCATCTCAGAAATATAGATACATATTTTCATGGCTACTATCCTGATGAGCTATGTTCCCTTGTGCCACGACTACTCGAATTTAAACGTGCTACTAGATTGTCATTTAGGTCCCACTCTTTTACTGTTGAAATAGTTAAATGCAACCGCCACTTCTACTCCAAGAATGTCTTTTCTCGCGCTTCCCTACAGTGGAACTCCCTTTCTCTTACTTGCTTCCCTGATAACTACAATCTTCAAAAAATTAAAGGCAACGTCAATCGTCATATTCCGTTGGCTTGATTCCTGTTTCATATTTTCCTCACCGCCCACATACACATTCTTTTCTTTCACTCTAATGGCACTCCCGCCTTGCTTGGGGTGAAATGCTTAAAAAAATCTTTATATATAGAATGGGTGTTATCTTATGGGTGCGACCAAATCTCCAGGCCCATCATCTTCAGACTATCACTTTTTTTTTGTATGCAAATGTTGTTTTTGCGTTCCTCGAACGAATCGTCGAATCAGCAATGTAGTCGCTCTTTTATAACTGAATACATCATTTGCATGAAAGGTCTCATAATATAATGAGGAAAATGGTTATAATCTTTGAATAATAATGCTATGAATTAAGCTGAATACGAAATTTGACAAGACAATTCTTGAAACGTTTACATTGACCTAAAAAATTCCAGAAATATCTGGCTGTTCGAAAACTAAAAAAATCGCTCAGCTACAAAATGATATTAGATGCGTTACGCCGTCATGTCAACTCAATTGCTTTAAGTAGCATTTTTTGCCAGTATATGTAAAACATATATATATATATATATATATATATATATATATATATATATATATATATATATATATATATATATAATACACAATTCGATTCCTGAAAATCTGTAAACAGGTTAGGGAAATGAAGTTAGACGCTTGAGCATAAGGTATAACATTTATTATTTCATTTGCATTCTAAATGTATTGGTTTATCGCTTTTGTATTATGTGGGATGCAAAACTAAAACAGAAAGAAAGAGGGTGTCGTTGCAAAGACCGAAAGTCGAAAGAGGCTGAAAAGAAGAAAAAATATAAAAGTACTGAATAAACACTGTGATATATATATATATATATATATATATATATATATATATATATATATATATATATATATATATATATAAGTGAGAGAATGAGAGAGAGAGTTGAACATTTTAAAATAGATATATCAATGTGTATATATAGATAGATATCAACAGACTGAGATAGATAAATTGATATTAAAAAAATAAGAGTTATATTTATTGCTTGAATGATACAAACAACTATAATATATATATATTCATATATATATATATATATATATATATATATATATATATTATTATTATTATCAGTAGTAGTAGTAGTAGTAGTAGTAGTAGTAGTAGCAGAAATCTTATAAGTATAAGAAATTATACTCGTTCGGAAAACCTTCGGTGTCTTGATTTGCAAATCGTCAAACCAATACCAAAGGGGAAAAAAGGTATAACAAAAAGAAAGTACCAAGAACATGTACGTTAGCCGAAAATAATCGTCCAGCATGCAAGTCCAAAACCCAAAGAAAAAAAAACCATACCTTCCCTGACGATCCGCTTAGGTGAAACCTCAGTAGGTTTGTCTGGCTCTCTAGGTTTAACTATATATATATATATATATATATATATATATATATATATATATATATATATATATATATATATATATATATATTGAAGAAAATGTGATAGGGAGTGAGAGTGAGAGAGAGGAATTGAAGATAGATAGATAGATAGATAGATAGATAGAATCGAAAGGGTGATATATAGGTATGAACAGACAGAGATAAATAACAGGGGGTCAGATAGATAGATAGATAGATAGATAGATAGATAGATAGATAGATAGATAGATAGATGGTAGCCACTGATGGGTTTGAAAAAGACATAACTAGTTCGTTTTCAAACCTTTTTTATTTTATTTTACATTTTTCAGGTTATAGAGAGATTAAATTGGCTGCGTATGGAGTCCAGCAACAAGTAAAACTCATTGACTTTTTTCTTCCAATGAAAGATAAATTATTCAAACTCAGAGAAAATGCGTATAGGACCAACTTTAGAAAAGACGTGAAAAAATATAGCAAATTTTCATGAATCTTTCCTATACCTGTAGTATAAGACGACTGCTTATTGATTATATAAAGGTGTTGCTATTGGAAATGCTGTTACTTGCTGTATCCTTAGAAATTCAAAATAAACAAAATAACAAAACCGATTCTATATCATGTTTTTCCTACACACGTCCCTTTTAAAGGAAAACATTTGTTTGTTTTTTTCCGTTTCATCACGTGATCTCTTACGAATTCTTCTTCTTTTTTTCTTCTTCTTTTCCTATATCTAAACAGTTACAAACCGCCTGGTGCACTAACGACCATTTACTTATACTTCATCGACAATCACAAAATACAGTACGATAATGTACGATAGTAGTACATTCACTTGATGGGAACGCAGCCATAACACGATGTTTACATTTTCTCAGCTGAACTTGCATGGATACAATTTGATTTCATTGATATGGAATTATTCTTTAAATAGGCAATTTATTATGAAGTTATGCCAATGATATATGAGGCAGAAATGTTTTTATTGCTTTTATTGTCAGTTTATTTCATAATATGAATCTTTTCATGTACGTTATTGGAGGCCGAAGTTAGCATACCGACAAACATCAGTCAGAATTTAAGGTTTCTTTTTTAGAATTTTAGTATAAGACGCCCCCCTCAATTTTTAAGGGTTATTTTTTGGATTTAAGGCTCGTCTCATACGCGGAAATATACGATATTAATTGAACATTTATAGTAATGGTAAATTCTATCGTAAAAAAAACCCAGAGTGAGTTAAAATGTTAATAAGCCGACTATGAAGGAGTGATGCTAGAACTGTGAAATTTTGCAGTCGTTTCATCAGCAGAGAAGGCGATGGTCTCATTTTTGGGGATGCAAAAGGCATTGTGTATATTGACTATCTTCAAAAGGGCCACACCATCAATGGAGAGTACTATGCGAAATTACTGTGTTAGTTACAGAAGGGTATCAAAACCATGATTCCAGGAAAACGTAAAAGAGGAGTCTTGTTTCATCAGGAAAATGCTCAAGTCCTTCGTTTTAGTGGCTGTTGTCAGTGACTATGGTTTTGAATTGGTTAATCAGCCTCTGTATTCTCCTGAATTCGACCCATCTGACTATCATCTGTTCCCCAACATGTAAAAGCACTTGACTGGGAACTAGTATCGCAGTGATGATGATGATGACGTTATATCTGCTGTTGATTACTTTTTTTTTACAAGCAGGATGAAATGGGATCCAAACACCGATGGAAGAAGTGTGAGGACCGCAAGGAGGACTAAGTTAAAAAAATAAGCCTCATTTTGACACATTCTATGAGAGTATCTTGGTCAGCCTTCGAACTTTTCAGTCGGCCCTAGTATAATAAATATATTAACAGTTAGCTTTTTAGAAAATTATATCTATTTTGTAAACATTTAAGCCAACGCTACAAAATAAACGGGACATAGACACGCCATATATACTCGTGTATAGTACGAGATTTTAAGATCAGATTTTTAAGTAAAAAATCGGTGGGTGGGGCGCTATACGCTATCTCTCTATCTCATTCTCTTCACTACATCTATCTATCTATCTATCTATCTATCTATCTATCTATCTATCTATCTATCTATCTGTGGGATCCAAACACCGATAGAAGAAGTTTTCGGACAGCAAGGAGGACTATGTTGAAAAAAACAGCCTCATTTTGACACATTCTATGAGATTATCTTGGTCAGAACTGGAACTTTTCAGTCGACAAAATAAACGGGAAGTAGACATGCCGTATACACTCGTGTATAGGACGAGATATAAGATCAGCTTTTTAAGCAAAAATTCGGGGGCGGGGGCGCTATACACTGGCATTTTGTTTTTTTGAAGAGGTTAAAAATCGTGTATTTTGGGTGACCAGTTGCACTATACAGACATAATATATTTTTTTCTGGTGGAGTTAAATTTCATTCATTTCCGTTGACTGTAAACTACGAGAAATCTTAATGAAAATAAGCCTTTTTTTTTATTAAGTTTTCTCGACTGTACAGATGAACAGACGGAATACAAACTGTTTAAAACAAAAGATAAAAATATGGCGTTTATTTAAAATACGAGTATCCTCGATAATAATGTCCGAATTAAAATTTTGAAACAAAGCATATTATTTACATTACCTGTTGATCCTTTGTGTTCTTCTGGCAGTGGTTCGATTTAAGGTCGGTAGAAAGACAAGAAGTCGTGCTTTCACCGTACACAACTTACCTATTTAAGAAGCTTAGTTTAGTATTCTGATGGGCAACATATGCAGGAAATGTTCGAGAAGCGTATCAAATACGCTGTCAAATGTATGTTCTAAAATTGAGGTTGGGTTTCTTCTGCCTACTTCACTCACTTGATTCTCTGTATGTATGCTTGCGTAACTCTATCTATCTATCTATCTATCTATCTATCTATCTATCTATCTATCTATCTATCTATCTATCTCATTCTCTTCACTATCTATCTATCTATCTATCTCATTCTCTTCACTATCTATCTATCTATCTATCTATCTATCTATCTATCTAAGTCGGTTCTTATCTATCTATCTATCTATCTCATTCTCTTCACTATCTATCTATCTATCTATCTATCTATCTATCTATCTATCTATCTATCTAAGTCGGTTCTTATCTATCTATCTATCTATCTATCTATCTCATTCTCTTCAATGCCTATATATGTGTCTATCTATCTCATGCTCTTCAATGTCTATCTATCTATCTATCTATCTATCTATCTATCTATCTATCTATCTATCTAATTCTTTTCACTGCGTATATCTGTCTAATTCTCTTCACTACATCTATCTATCTATCTATCTATCTATCTATCTATCTATCTATCTATCTATCTATCTGTCTATCTACACTATCTCATTCTCTTCACTATCTATCTATCTATCTATCTATCTATCTATCTATCCCATTCTCTTCACTATCTATCTATCTGTCTATCTATCTATCTATCTATCTATCTATCTATCTATCTCATTCTCTTCACTATCTATCTATGTATCTATCTCATTCTCTTCACTATCTATCTATCTATCTATCTATCTATCTATCTATCTATCTATCTATCTATCTCTTCAGTGCGTACATTTATCTATCTATCTATCTATCTATCTATCTATCTATCTATCTATCTATCTATCTAATTCTTTTCACTGCGTATATCTGTCTAATTCTCTTCACTATATCTACCTATCTATCTATCTATCTATCTGTCTATCTATCTATCTATGTCATTCTGTTCGGTATCAGTCACATTCCGTAATCTATCTATCTATCTATCTATCTATCTATCTATCTATCTATCTATCTATCTATCTATATATCTATCTATCTATCTATCTATCTATATGTATGTATGTATGTATGTATGTCTATCTATCTATCTATCTATCTATCTATCTATCTATCTATCTATCTATCTATCTGTACACCTAAATATCTTAAATATCTTGACTGTATTGAAAATCAATCGGAATGCACGCAATAGACTTATTCAAAATGCACATGTCCATGATCAAAATGAAAAGTCGGGCACAAAAAATCGGCAAATTGTAGTTGAAGATAAAAAAAAAAAAGTTCAGAACTCTCTAATTTTTTTCCAAAATACATAGCTAGATGCCAAAAAATAAAACATATAAATTAAAATGGTATGAAAAAAAAAGCGCTGCGGCACTAAAAGATAAAAATAAAATTGATTTTTTTTTTGCTTTTAAACAAAACAAAAAAAAAATTATAGTTCAAAACGCAGATGGCGTAATAAACGCTACCCGGCACCTATTTTATTTTTCGACTTGTGCGCAGCTTCCGGCTGGTCGGACTTTACTTCCGCTCGACTGAGCAGGTCCTGTGCCATTTCGTATCTCTCCGGTTTCAATGAGAGTAAAAGCGCTTAATTGATGTAGCTTAGTCAATTTTGAGTCGCACAAAATAAAGGAAAGGAAAGGAGACATTGAAAATTAGTAATTGAAGAGAAGAAAAAGCATTCATGTGAAAAACGTTTGAAGATTTTTAGTCTTTTTAAACGCTGATGTTATTATGGTGGCCAGTATTTCATGCAGTTTTATGTTCATGTTGGATGCCTGATGGTTATGGCTGTGGATTGAGCGATAGTAAGTCTTTTTAGGTCTCTAGAATCATTCTTTTTATCCTCGAACATTCCAAAGACTTTGAATTATTTCTCGAATTGCGTATCACTTATTTTTAGTATGACTCCAGAAACGTTGAGTAAAAATCATTATATATATATATATATATATATATATATATATATATATATATATATATATATATATATATATATATATATATATGTATGTATGTGTGTATATATATATAATGTATGCTCCTGAAAAATTTATTTCGGTTGAGCTCTATGGGAAGGAGGTATGGGTTTATAAACAGTGACTATTACAGCTAATAATGCTACATGATTCTTGTGTAAATCGAATCGAGTTCTCTCAGTCACTGTGTGTTTATTTAAAATTAAATACGCTTACATTCACCTTCATCCCTACTGTGCGCCAACGGCTTAGTCGTAGAATCCCCGACAGACGCCAACTCAGTCGGGATTCAATCCTAGCTAGCCACACTGATGAGCTGTGATACAGCGAAACAGTCTGTCTATGGATGACTATACATACATACATATATATATATATATATATATATATATATATATATATATATATATATATATATATAATGAACTCTCCCGTCGGTTTCAACGTATGAGAATCTGACAACTTAATTGATTCAGTTATGAAATTTTGTGCGATAATATTAAGTGGCACTTAAGACCCGCTAGTGATTTACAAAGGTGTTCGCATATGGAGCAAGAGTAAGGATTGTGGGATGAGATCACTGTTGGATAGGCTGACCTTTTAGATCTTACTCTCGCTTCTTGAAAACGATTCAGACAAGCTGATAATATATATATATATATATATATATATATATATATGTATATATATCATAATATTCAAAGTTACACCGTTCTCTAGCAACATTATCGTGCTCAGAATGATATCAAAACAACATAATCACCATCCCTTTGACTTTTGTAATCGTATCGGGGATCCGAACGCAGAAGCCATATCGAATTTCCTCCATAACAGTCTATCAACGGCAGCCACCAGCAATTCTGGTATAGTTATACCCACCCATTGTTTCCCATTGTCCAACCAGTTTTTACGTTGCCGTCCTCTCTTACGTCCACCTTTAATGGTGCCTTGCATGATGGTCTTGCACAGACTGTCTTGCCTTGTAATGTGTCCAAACTACCCCATTCTTCTCCGTTTGACAATATATGTGTATATATGTGTTCTATAGATTATTCAAAAACGTATGATAAAATACACCCCAAAGAACTGTTGGAACAGGTAGGTAAACCTGGAGTAATTTTGTTTAATCATTTAACCCCCCCCCCAAGCAAGGGGGCAATGCCACTAGTACGCAGGGGGGTTCAGGGAGTGGAAGTGAGAGACAAAAGTGGGGATTGAGGAAAGGACAAAATATGGACGAAATTCAAGAAGACAGAATAATGGCGATTGACGTTGCATTTAAATTTTTGAAGATTGTATATTTATTAGGGAAGCAAGTAAAAGGAAGAGAGTTCCACAGACAGTAAGTACAAGAAAATAAAATGATTGAGTAGAAGCGATAATTCCATTTAACTATTCCAACAGTAAAACGGTGGAACCTAGTTGACAATCTAGTTGCACGTTTAAATTCACGTAGTCGGGGTACCAGGGGAAAAAAAACACGTCACAGCAGTTGCCATGAAAATATTTGTAAAAAATACAACAAGAAGCCATGTCGCTTTATTGAGATAGTGACTGAAGTTTTATTGAAATAAGGTCATTTTAGAAACAAAAAATCCAATAGGTTGAAATAGCTAATGTTGGCATTAGAATATTATATTCTATGATTACTACTTCAACCCATTAAATTTTTTTATTTTATTTTATTTTATTTTATTTTTATAGTTGCAGTCTAGGGATTTAGGTGGGCAGATGTAAGCGGGGTTGTGGTAGCAGAAATTGTCTGACAGCCAGGAATGGGTTCTCTCGCCTGTGTGGCATGGTGCGGAGTCTTGTTGACAGATATAGGATCTTCCAGCACTGCCTCCTCAAGGTACTTGATGTAGGACTCCGTGTTGTGTCTGAGGACCAGTGGGAAGATGAATGGCGTCATAACGTTGCTATCATTCCAAAATCCTTTGTAATCATCATTCGACTCCTCCAGTCGTTTCCGTATCCTCTGCCCTGCCTGACGCCAAGACAACCGGAAATATTCGTAATGGAACTTCCGGCGTGAATGCCAAGCAGTAGTATGCCGTTTCCAATTTTCTGGCAGAGTGAACTGCGTCATGGTGCACATTTTCTCACAGACGGCGCCCAGTTAACACTACTACAGTGTGCAGCCGACAAAACAGTAACGCGCATGCGCAAAATATAAAACAGTATTAACGACATTTACCGGCCTGAATGTGTGAGAAATTTTCATAGAAAATATGCATCCTCCGACAGGAATCAAATCTGTATTCTATACGGAACCTTCATATAGCCTGACGTACCTTTACCGATTGGGCCACAGAGGCGAGTTTCGGTTAGCAAGATCGATTTTACTGTATAAAATATGACGGTTCCGTATAGGATACAGATTTCGTTTCCTGTCGGAGGACGCATATTTTCTATGACAATTTCTCGGACATACAGGCCGGTAAATGTCGTTAATACTGTTTATTATAAACAGAGCATTTACTGAAATATTTGTATGTATGAAAAGAACATATGAACTTAAAAAAATGTCTTAAAGTAATTGTCTGCCATTTAATAATGTGTGACGTCATTTGTTTACATTTGGATACGCACCGAGCAGATATGAATGTACGAGAGAAAATCATAGAGAAATTTAGAACATATATATATATATATATATATATATATATATATATATATATATATATCCCAAGAGCCGGAACTATATCGGGTTTTATTTATTTATTCCTATTCAGCGCGATGATTGAGTTTTATTTCTTTCATTGAGTTTCCTATTTTTAAATTGATATATTGTCAGTTCGCCCTACATTGCCGATGAATCATGGAAAGGGAAGGAATGAAAGGAAAAATGTTTTATATATTATTAATATATTAATGAAATATACAGTTCTATCTTTATATAATATTTTCAAAATTATTCAGTATTCATATGTGTGCCTTTCAAGTAATATAGTTTCGACCTTGTGTCACACTTAATATTTTTATAATAAAATCACTTCTTCATGTAACCAAAGTATTACACACACGCACACAGACATATATATATATATATATATATATATATATATATATATATATATATATGTATATATATATATATATATATATATATGTGTGTGTGTGTGTGTGTGTGTTTGTGTGTGTCTATGTGGCTCTATATATATATATATATATATATATATATATATATATATATATATATATATATATATATATGTATATATATATAAGGCTCAGTTGAATCCACTGGCTTGACGCAAAAAGTTGTAAATTCAATACTTAGCTACAGCTGTGGTGAACAAAAACTTGGAGTGTTCAGTTAAAGGGAGATAACTGGTACTGACATATCCGGAAGAGGCATGCCACGTGGAACTAGAATAATCTACACCGGTGGACGAAATAAAGATTTTAGTTCGATATTCCATTCACTTGAAGAAGGCCGGAGCATACAAATTTATTAAATTTTGGCATTATTTTGAAATTAATAAATTTTAAATCAAAATTAGTTTAGCTTGTTACGCAGCATCTCCAACCCTCAGAATGAAAAATTACCAAAATTCAGGGAGTAAGTGCGAAGGATATTCGAGGTACTTACAAGGATTTTTTTTTTTTTTTTTTTTACCATTTAAAAAAAAATCTGTTTTTAGCTTGCTTATCGAGGTGAGCGCGAACGTAGACCCCCACACTTAAAAATAGCGCAGCCGAGTCGCCTACATTTGGGAGGATCACGAAGGTCAATCCAAATGGTGTGAAAATGAAGGGACTCGCTCTGGGAAAATTTGTTGTGAATTTTAGTAAATAAAAATTCGGTTTTATTTTGAAGTGAATTCATTTATGGGGTGGATTAATACTTTGACGTGAACTAACAGAAATGATCCTTACATTCGTTTAACCTGGACTTTATTTTCGTCTTCCTTATCTTTTCACGCGAGATTATATCATCTGTTTATTTATTTTTAAATTAAAATTTCAAAGCCGACCAGGCATTCTTTCTTATTACTTTTTTTGTTTCGATTTTTATTAATTTGTAACTTTTTTCATACTTAATTTTCTTTACTTTTTCACTTTCTAGCGTTTGCTTTCCTCTTTACGCTTTTTCTTTTTTAAATCAGCAAAGTCTTTCATCCTGGGGTATATTCCTTATTTAACTGCATTTTTTAAAAAACTTCCTGGCTTCCCATTATATCTAAGTTTATTGCCTTTTTTCTACTCTCACCAGCTATAAAAACAAGTCGCACTTGAACAGATATACGAACTTTTATATTTAAAAGTGGGGCGTGTCTTCCGTTTACTTTACGACTTAGTATAAAACGTTACCTTACACCCGGCTGCTGACAACTTTATACAACTTTTTATTATTGATTTTACATTTGTTAGGTTTACTATGCTTTGAGAAGTCGTAAACGAAATTTCAATTTGCCCTGTGTTTACGGCTACCTCAGAAGGATTTTTAAGCTTCAATATTGATTTTAGTGTCTTATAATAATAATAATACTTGCTACCGCATGCATCATCCCAAACCTGATGTTGATCGCCTGTATGTGCCCAGATCCGAAGGAGGCAGAGGATTAGTTCAACTAGAACTGTCCTACAAAACTACAACAATTGGCCTCCAAAGATACTGTGAAACTACAGAAGACTGGATGGTGGTATGTGTCAAGGAACATGAAAGTAGTAAGCGTCTTTACTCCGTAATAAAGGAAGCCAACAAATTCAAAATGGAGTTTCAAATGGGCGCAAAAATACAAGTACAGCACGGTAAACCGTCTGAAGCTGCAAAATACTTAATAAAAAGAAAGCAAAGACAGATGCAACCGACCAGATACAGAAACAATGGCAAGATAAACCGCTTCATGGCCAATATTCTGCCCGTACCAAACAAGCTGACGTAGACAAAAACCGTACCCATCAGTGGCTACGTAGTGCAGGGTTGCAAGCTAAAACTGAAGTTTTTATCATTGCTGCACAGGACCAATGCTTGTTAACTAGAAATTATCAAGCACATATACTAAAACACTGTGTTAGCCCAAAAAGCAGATTCTGTGATAAATATCCAGAAACCATTGATCATCTTGTATCAGGTTGCATGATATTGGCACCCACTGAATATAAAAGCCGGCATGACAGAGTGGGCCAATATCTGCACTGGAAAATTTGCAACTTCTACGGGAAGGAAACTGAAAGAGACTGGTACGAACACCACCCAGACCCGGTTACGGAGATAGGACCTGTTACAATTCTATGGGACTACACAATACACACTGACAGAACAATCAAAGCCAACCGCCCAGACATTGTTATGAAAGACCATAAACAAAAAAAAAATGCCTCCTCATTGATATGGCAGTCACTGCAGACTGCAATGTATCTTTGAAGATATTCGAAAAGGTGTCAAAATACAAGGACCTTGAAATAGAAATCTCAAAAATGTGGCACATGGGAACATCAACAATCCCTGTTGTAGTTGGAGCCTTAGGATTGGTTGGATAAGATTCCAGTAGACTAATTGAAGGGATCCCTGGAAGTCCATGCATCGAAGAAATACAAAAAATTATTGTGACAAGTACAGCCCACACTTTACGAAGGGATTTATTTATGTGATTTTCTTTTTCAGTGGAAAGTGTCATGATACCATTTCTAACCTTAGGTCCCTGGGCGGGACCCGGAAATAAATGTGTAAACGGCAGATATCAAAGGAAATAATAATAATAAAAAAAATAATAATAATAAATTCAAGCGAAGACACAAAGAATTAAGCGTTATGAAAAAAGAAACAGATTCTTCTGGCAAAACAAGATATTCAAAGATGCCAAGAAACTATACCGAGAGCTTGAAAAAACCTAATATCCAGGGAGTCGAGGAGGTTTGGTGTCAGATGTGGGAAAATTTCAAAATACACAATGAAAGAGCTACATAGATCAAGCAACAATATAACCAACACACAAATATAGAGTGCCAAAAGTAGACGGATATCAATATTACTGAAACAACCGTTGCTATCTGCAAAAACCAAAAACTGGAAAGCACCAAGAATAGACCAAATATCCAAAAAAAAAACCCTATCTAGTATCCCCAAGACCTAACATGGGCATACAATGATATAAGCATAAACCCAGAAAAATATCCCAAATGGTTCACGTGGGGAGTAACATTACTACACCCCATAAAACAGAAGAGATGCAGAACCAGAACAACTACAGGCCCATCACCTGCCTACCAATGGCAATGTACAAGATCATCACTTCTATCATAACCGAGAGGACGTAAAACTTCATTGAGACAAACAATTTACTCCCAGCAGAATAGAAGTGACAGAAAAGAAGTTACGGGTGCAAGGGCCAAACAATTATGAATAAAACAATATTTGAAGAGGTGAAAACAAGGAAAAGAAACGTATCGATCGCATGGATCGCATGCAGAAAGGCGTTCGACAATGCACCACACTCATAGATAGAGAAGAGCCTACAAATTTACAGCGTATGCCCTAAAACGGTCGAATTCATAACGCAGAACATGAAAAACTGGAAGACTACACAAAACCTAAACCGTACAAACGGGTCATTAGCATCGAGACCAATCAACATCAAAGGAGGGATCTTCCAGGTAGATTCACTGTCACCACCACTCTTCTGCCTTGCATTAGCGCCACTCATCTACCTACTGAACAACATTAGCTACGGATACAAGTCACAGAATAGCAAACTGAATCACCTATTCTATACTGATAAACTTAAAACGTTTTCTAAGTATGGCAACCAGCAGAAAAACCTACACATCCTTGTCAAACCTTTCATCGAAGACATTAGGATGGAGTTCGGAATCGACAAATGTGCCAAAGCCACCTTCAATGGCGGTAAACTAACGAAACTATAGATTTAGACCTTCATATCAACAACAAGATTAAAGAACAAGACAAAGATGATACATACAAATACTTAGAAAATAATGAAGGAGACGGAATACAACATCCAATTATGAAGAAAAAGATCCGAAAAGAATATTATGCGTCTGACACTAGAAAGCAAACAACGGGGCCAATAGAATGAAGGCTATGAACACCTTCATATCAACAACAAGATTAAAGAACAAGACAAAGATGATACATACAAATACTTAGGAAATAATGAAGGAGACAGAATACAACATCCAATTATGAAGAAAAAGATCCAAATAGAACATTATAGGAGAGTGCGTCTGACACTAGAAAGCAAACAATGGGGCCAATAGAATGAAGGCTATGAACACCTTCATATCAACAACAAGACTAAGGAACAAGTCGAAGAGGATACACACAAATACTTAGGAAATAATGAAGGAGACGGAATACAACATTCAATTATGAAGAAAAAGATCCGAAAAGAATATTATAGGAGAGTGCGTCTGACACTAGAAAGCAAACAATGGGGCCAATAGAATGAAGGCGATCAACACCTTAGCTATACCCGTAGTAACATACAGCTTCAACATTATTAAATGGAAATTAAATGACATTAAATGATTGGACACCAAGACCAGAAAAATACTTGCCCAAATGAGGATGCACCACTCGAAATCAGATGTTGATAGGCTGTACGTACCAAGAGCTTTAGGAGGTCGACGTCTAATCCAAAAAACCTCTAAAAACTACAAGAATCGGGTTGGAATTATATTTCACAAAAAAAAACAATGACCCTCTCCTACAAATAGTAAAACACCAATTCCAATCAATCAACAAAGAAGCTGCATTCTTCAAGAAACAACTTAATATGCCTGAAATCCTCCCAACAAAAAACGTAGCCAATACCATCTACGCCAAACGAATAAAACAGAAAGCAAAACAAGTTAATCAAATGGAATTACAGAAAAATGAGAGGACAAGGCGTTGGAGAGCAAACACATAAAAGAACGAAAGAAACAGATGTGGACCAACAGAGAACACATCAGTGTCTGAGGAGCACTGGGCTGAAAGCTGAGATAGAAGCCCTAATTATTGCAGCTCTGGACCAAAGCCTCGCAACTAGATCCTATCACTGTCACATAATCAACGATGGAACTAAATCAAAATGCGCGATCTGCGGAAAATATGATGAAACTGTCGACCATATTATCTCAGGATGTCTGGTACTAGAAAAAAAATGAATATACCCACAGATGTAACAAGGTAGCGACAAGAAGCACAAAATCGAAACCACTGAGTGATGATATGAGCACTAACCAAACACAGTTACCCAAACTAACGATGTAACTATCCTCTGGGACATGCCAATTCAAACTGACAGGGAAATAACATCCAACAGACCTGATTTTATCATAAAAGACAAGAAATTCAGGAAGTGTATGCTCATTGACATAGCAGTACCATCTGAGAGAAACACCTCCATGAAAATTATCAAGAAATTGTCCAAATACAAGAATCTGGAGATCGGGATTAACAGGATGTGAGGAATGAAGACTGAGACTCTACCAATAGAGCAACTTTCAGGCTTATTCTTCGAATAATACATTTCATTTATCATTGAAGGATTTGAAGAATCATTTCTGTCAGCTTTGTTGACATCATTTATAGCATCATCCGTTTCTGAATAAGTGACGCTGACATTATTGCTTTTATCATCATCTTCATAAAAAGAAACGGCATCTGTGTAGAATGGACGATTTAATTTTGTTTTAAATTTCTATTTAATTAAAAATTTCAACCAAAATGCAGATTCTGTGATAAATATCCAGAAACAATAGACCATCTTGTATCAGGTTGCACGGTATTGGCAACCGCTGAATATAAAACACGGCACGACAGATTGGGCCAATAACTGCACTGGAAAATCTGCAACTTTTACGGAAAAGAAACTGAAAGACCCGGTTAAAGAGATAGGCTCTGTAACAATACTATGGGACTTTATAATGCACACAGACAGAAAGCTAATCGCGCGGCCATCGGGATTATAGACCGCAATGTCAAACTGTGCCTCCTTATTGATATGGCAGTCCCTACAGACTGTAATGTATCTTTGAAGATCTTCAAAAAACTATCAAAATACAAGGACTTTGAAGTCAAAATCTCAAAAATATGAGGACATTAACAATTCCAGTTGTAGTTGGAGCCCTTGGATCGATCGGAAAAGATTCCAATAGACCCATTGAAGGAATCGAAGGGTAATTTTTAACTTTGATAGAAAAAATGGATTCACTCATGAGTTTTTAATTTTCCTTCCACATACAACTAAAACAACTTTACGAGATATTACTTACCAAATATCAGGCAAAACGGCGAACATAAATATTAGGTTGGTGCAAAAATAATGTCGTTTTTTGACTGAAGTTGAACGTCAAAAAACGACATTATTTTTGTACCAACCTAATAGAGTTATAAAAGAAAATAACATGTTATCCAATATTTATGCGTGTCACTGTATATACACTGGCGAAAATAAGTTTAAGACCGATGGTTAAAGTTCTATTCATTTCAGAATATGTTTATAATGAAACAGTATAAATTAGTTTTATTGTCTACGCTTCATGCACAATTTATTTCTCTTTTGAATGATGTAAAAAATGTATATTTTTCTACAACTTGAAAATTTTAATACTGGATTAATTTAAATTATCCAAATTTTTCGGCAAAATAAGTTTAAGACCGCATGGGTATTATGCAAATTATTTTCAAACTGCGCGGTCACCTGGCTAGACATTAATGCGTAATAACTGGGCATTGATATAGTGATTTTCCAAGCGTAGCTCAGATGTGACACAAGGCTGAAAGTAAGGGGCACCCAGTGAAGATCGAACTCACTACTCCGTCATAATTGTTCTAGCGAGACAAGCTTGCTAACCATTACACCACCTAGAGGTGCCCAAGATTTTCTAAGCGCGGCTTCAATGTGGCACATGGCCGAAATCATAGGGCACACAGTGAGGATCGAACTCACTACACAGTCATAACTGTTCTGGCGTGATATTAAACAGTAGATTCATTTATCTCCATTTACCGGCCTGAATATTCGAGAAATATTGTTAGAAAAAAAAATGCCCCCTCCGAAAGGGTGTTTTTCTAACAAGATTTCTCGAATATTCCGTCCTTTGAACAGGAGCACAGGTTTTTTTTCCCTTTAGTATTGGGTTTCTGGTTCATTCTCCAAATTTCTTCCCATGCTCTTTCAGGCCCAGTAACCATTTGCATCTTCAAATCGTTAAACAAAAGATATAAAATTCAACCAAAAACCACATTGAAAAGCAGTAGCCAGAACACAATTACAGCTCATATACGGTGATTTTGTAAGCACTGTACCTCACTACAAACTCTTAATTATTCTAGCGAAACAAGCTTGCTAAATATTACACCACTGAGGTGCGCTTGATTTTATAAGCTACGCTTAGATGTGACAAAAGGGCGAAAGAATGGAGTCGTAATTAACCTAACAAGACAAACTTGAAATGATTTTGTAAGCGTGGTTTAAATGTGGCACAAAGCCGAAAGTGAGGTGCACAATGTGTGGACCGAACCCGCGACTCAATCCTAATTGATCTAGCGAGACAAGCTTGCTAACCATTACACGACGCCGAGGTGCCCGTCATTTTCTAAGCTACGCTTAGATGTGGCACAAGGCTGAAATTATGGAGTACCCAATGAGAATAGGACTTGCTACTAAGTCGTAACTCAACTAAGAAGAAAAGCTTGAAATGACATTGTTAGCGTCCGAAAGTGAGGACCCCACAGTGAGGATCGAACTCGCGACTCAGTCTTAATTTTTCAGCGAGACAAGCTTGCTAACCAATACACCACGTCTAGGTGTCCTTGATTTTCTAAGCTACGCTTAGATGTGGCACAAGGCCGAAAGTATGGAATCGTTATTGACCTAAGAAAACAAGCTTGAAATGATTTTTCTAAGCGTGGCTCAGGTGTGGCACAAGGCAGAAAGTGAGGATCCAACTCGCGACTCAGTCGTAATTGATCTAGCGAGATAAGCTCGGTAACCATTACACCACGCCGTTTTTGCCCTTCGTTGTCTAAGCTACGCTCAGACGTGGCACAAGGCCGAATGTTTGGAGCACATAGTAAGGATGGTACTCATTCAGTCAGTTATGTGCCATGCGGGATATACACGCGCGTAGGCGATCTCTCGATACATGACTGACGAGGCAGATTTCTTTCCAGCAGTAGATTGCTATTTCTTTCTGCGGTAGACCAGTTGCCATGCAAGGCTACAGAACCCGGTCTATCCTGCTATTTACACAGAGCTAGGGTGGGGAGAAGATATCTTTCCCAAGGGTATTAGCACGTAAGTGAATGTAACGGATTCGACTGGAATTCGAAATCGGCTCTCCGTATCCCTCAATCCGAAACCGCTATCCATTACTCCACCGTAACTGATCTTGTGAGACAAGCTTACTAACCAAAATACACCCCGCCAAAATGACCAAAATCATTTTCATTCTAATGCGCGTCTCTCTTGAGTTATATACTTGCAGGATATTCTATTAATAAGGTCCTGTACATTATTCTGGGAGAAATATTCGGTAATAGAGTCCATTTCATTAATACTAGCGTAGGGAATATGATACTTCTTAAATGTTCTGATATTTCAGGATGATAACGTATTTAAGACAAGAAGTCGTTGTAATTTTAATATTCGGTATTAATAGATACATCCCTATTCATAAGAAAGTAAATTAAATGTTCACTTATCTCTACTCTAAGTTTCATCGGTCAAATTACGTCCATTCTTTAGGAGAATTGTTTGTAAAATCAGACTTATTTTTAGAATTGGTATTTTCCGTAAAAATCCTTATTTCCTGACGTAACCTTATTTGAATTCGTTCTTCCTTAAAAGAGGTTATTGCATGACGAAAACTTACATGCTTCCATTACATGTATTAGATATTAATGCGCTTTTGGCGTAAGCTTGTGTGTGGCCAATAATTTGCATTTTTTATAAGGATGTCTGGGAGAATATGATACATACACACAAACACACACGCATACATACATACACACATACACACACAGACACGCATATATATATATATATATAAAAGTGAACATTGAAGTCAACTCTTAGAGGCGACAGTCTGTTTCATGCTAGACGCAATTGTCAAGCCATCGTGGCTTATCGATTGCGTCTAGCATGAAACAGACTGTCGCCTCTAAGTGTTGACTTCAATGTTCACTTTTATATTTACACACGCTCTACCTGACGAAAATACAAGCTATACATTTTTGGAAAAAAAATAAAATATTACCAGAAATAGATTTTTGAAGAGAAAAATACTAGCAATAAAAATTTTGTCGGCATTAAATAACCCATTGAGGTTGATATGCCGTAAAACAAACAAACAAACAAACAAACAAAATTCATTTTTGCTTTAGCAAGTTGATTTTTATTATAATTAATATTGCATTGTTTATGCTGAAATTTTCTCCGACGTTGCCTCGCTCTGTCTTTTTTACAAATACTTTCACAGTAATTGCTCCGAGGAGCTGCTTTCGCTGGTTCCTAGGCCTCATGAATTTAAACGTCCTACAAGGCTAGCATCCCGTTCCCACCCCTTCACCGTTGAAACAGTTAGATGTAGACGTCTCTTCTACTCCAATAGCTTCATGTCTCGCACATCTCGCCTGTGGAACTCCCTTCCTTATTCCTGTTTCCCTGACAAATACAATCTCCAACGGTTTAAGTGTAACGTCAATCGACATCTCCAGTTGCCTTGATTTATCCACTTCTCTTCTCCACATCCTTTCACCTTTCATTCCTATCTGCTCTCGCTCCAAATCTTCTGTAACCCCCTTGCCTTGATCGATCCACTATCTTTCTCCGCATCCTCTCCTTTACCACTCCTATCTGCTCTTCCTCCAAACATTCTGTAACGCCTTGCGTGCTAGTGGCCTCCAGCCTTGCTTGGGGTGATAAGCTTAAAAAAAGAGGTAAATATACTATATACTAGCTAAAAAACCGGCGGCATTTAATGTACCTCCTGTCGAGGGCTCTTGATTGGGCCATCATCAAAATAGGCAAGAAGTAAGGCATGTAGCAACATCAGCACGGCAAAGGCCATTCCTTTAAAGGCAAGGTAGGGCAAAAATATTTTAAGTCAAGTGATAGCGATTGGTGTATGAGTCGTACCCTAACCCTAACCCTAACCCTAACTCTAACCTTAACCCCAAAACCTAACCCTAACCCTAACCCTAACCCTAAACCTAACCCTAACCCATACCCTAATCCGTCGGAAATTGCGGCAGTACATTCATGACACATCCTTTTATAGATAGAATTCCTAACCCTAACCCTAACCCAACCCTAAACCTAACCCTAACCCTAACCATAAAACCTAACCCTAACCCTAACCCTAAACCTAACCCTAACCCTTACCCTAATCCGTCGAAAATTACGGCAGTGCATTCATGACACACACACACATCATTTTATAGATAGAATTCCTAACCCTAACCCTAAACCTAACCCAACCCTTACCCTAACCCAAAAATCTAACCCTAACCCTAACCCTAACCCCTAACACAAACCCTAACCCTAACCCCTAACCCAACCCTAACCCTAACCCTAAACCCTAACCCTAACCCTAACCCTTAACCGTAACCCTAACCCTAACCCCTAATCCTAACCCTAAACCTTTGCTATCACCATCGCGATTTAACTCTCAATTTGCATAGAAACGATGCTGGGAATAACTTTTATTTCATTAATGACACCCGAATTAAAAAAAAAGCACACAATTCTTTAAGGATAAAATACATTAAAAACTTAATAATAAATAATAAAATATAAAGACATTAGAACTCCCACTAGACAGACACAATTACGAACTGATTACCATCTGATGCCCGCTTAGACATACAAGAATCTTCGCAAACTTATATACATATAGAATTATCTACGATTTTAATGCACATGATTCGTGTCTGACAAATGAGATCTGGTCCTGACAAAATTGAAAATACCATGTGTTTCTGTCTTTTCGTCTGTTTTCTCTCAATCTCTGATGAATCTTTAATAAAAGTGAATTGTTTTAGATTGAAATACTTGTCCTATTTGTTCTTTATTATATCATATAATAATAATAATAATAATAATAATAATATATATATATATATATATATATATATATATATATATATATATATATATATATATATATACAGGAACTTTCATTACGGATAGAAGCTGCAACGAGGAACAATCGTTTATTTATTTAATTACAAGAATTTACAAATGGGAACGGTCAATTAGCTTATCTTCATACCCTGCCTGGTGGCAAACGCTGCTGGTGGCGGTCCCGCCATAGCCACCGAAACCGTGATATCACCCCTGGTCGGCGGCTGATGAAGACAGGGTATCGCACGTATTATTACACGTTGTATGTTAAAAATATATATATATATATATATATATATATATATATATATATATATATATATATATATATAAAGTCGAGCCATTACACAGGACACATGACTTGAAGATTGCCTTGAATCATGAGACAGACTTTCATCGTTTGTTGTTGAACTCAATGGCGACTTTTATATTTATATACGCTGTATATCTGATATTGAGTACTTCTATCTATAAATACAACATACCTCAAACTATATTTTTATCTTGGTGCATTGGATAAATTATCATATAAATTACGCAAAAATGAAAATAACACTGATATGTGATTTTAACAGATATATTTATCAAAAGTACACAAAATTATTTTGAATTACTAAACAGTAAGTTTATTCAATAAAATCGCCATTGGCTACAACCACGGCGCCCAGACAGAAATTACTATGTTGCGAGGCTGTTATATTTAACAGTCCCCGCCCACGAGGGATATATGTGGCACAAGGACGAGTTTACCGTGGTTTTTCCGAGGCCGTAGGCTCGACCAAAAATATTCTTTTAGAACCCGCATAAATGGGTTCAGGGACTGTCTACCTCCCCGGACGAAACTTTGCCCTTCGACAAAGCTTCGTCCGGGTTACTCTCTGTTGAAGGCAGAGAGTTCGACAGTTAAACAATCTGGGCGACTGTTCCAACTATGTTTCGAGACTAGTTAGCAGTATCGCTATGGAATCATATTAAAAAAAAAAATAATTATAATCTAGGCTCTACTTCTGTATCGAGCACTGTTTTTAAAAATACAAACAAAAATACTAAATAACTTCGGATCATCAATCTAACAGTTCTTTCCTATTATATCAATACACACACACACACACACACATACACACACACACACACACACACACACATATATATATATATATATATATATATATATATATATATATATAAATTGTGTATATTTCGGCAGCAATATTTCATTAATGCATGTTTCATATAGACATGTTTTGTCTATTTATTTTATGTAAGTTCCTTTCGATAAGCTTAATCACATTATCGTTGAAAAACGAAAGGAAAACACCATATTGACACATGTTTGAATCCAATCTAAGCTTTCGGCTTCCATATGCCATTATCAAAGATGACAATTTGAATAAATCAAACAACACAAATACGAAACCACAATAATGGCCCGCCGTTGCTGTTTATATATATATATATATATATATATATATATATATATATATATATATATATATATATATATATATCTTCAGAAATAAAAGTACACACCAGGAACTATGTTAAACATGGTTATCTCGGATTTATTTAAAAATTAAAGACCTAGCATTCTTCATCAATTTTAAATAATTGTTACATCCTTTTTGCCAAAACGGTAAAGTCGTAGTTCCGTATTTTTGTATGTGAATTTTTTTTTAAATTCCTGTGATAGCTTGGGTGATATTTCCGAAGATGGATACAAAACTATGTTGAAGCTGCCTTTTTACCGAGCTGAGATTAATGCGTTTTCAAAAAGCTTTTAAATTTTCTTTGTGCTTACAGAACTCTAAATGTGTTGTGCGAGCGAGGTTATTTAATAATCGGAGTTGCGAAAAGCGCATGGATTAATTGCGTTTAATTTCCTAAGGTGCCCAATATAACGCGAGGTGTTAAAAGGGAAACCGAAGAGGAAATGTTGTTAAGGGGAGAAAAGAGCGAATTGGAAAGCAGATAAATTTTAGCGCAAAGTCGGAATGTTATGAGAATGGCAGGAATACGGATCGGATGTAAAAAAACAAAAAACAGGGTTGAAAGAAAGAGCAAGAAATGCTAATGTGGAAATTGGAAGGAAAAGAAGAAGAGGAAGAAGAAAAGAAGGTGTTTCGATCACAGAATATTTATAAGAAGATCGAAAGAAATTTCAAAGAAAATGAAGGTATTACAAAGAAGAAGAAGAAGAAGAAGAAGAAGAAGAAGAAGAAGAACCTAAAATGTTGAATTAATAACAAAGAAGCTAGAAGAGAAAGAAATAAAATGAATGAATGTGTTTGAAATGGATACGTGAAAGAAGAAGAAGAAGAAGAAGAAGAAGAAGAAGAAGAAGAAAAGAGAAAAAAGAAGAAAAAGGCGAAGAAGAAGAAGAAGAAGAAGAAAAACGCGGAGAAGTAGAAGGACAAGAACAAGAAGAAGAAGAAGAGGAAAAGAAAAGAAAAAAAGCAGAGAAGACGAATTCGAAGAAGAATTCGAAGAAGAATTCGAAGAAGAAAAGAAAAAGACGGAGAACAAGTCAGAAGAAGAAGAAGAAGCAAAATGTTGAATTGATAACAAGGGTTGGGATGGATTCATGAAAGAAGAAAAAGAAGAAGGCGAAAAGAAGAAGACAAAGGAGAAGAAGAAAACAGAAAAAGAAGAAGAAAGTCGGAGAAGAAGAAGGAGGAGGAGAAAAAAGCAGACGGAGAAGAAGAAGAAGAAGAAGAAGAAGAAGAAGAAGAAGAAGAAGAAGAAGAAGAAGAAGAAATAGGAGGAGCAGGAGAAGAAGAAGAATATGGTGATGAAGAAGAAACAACAACAATAAAAACAAACAAATTAAAATGTTACTAAGAAGAAGACCCTAAGATGTTGAATTAATAACAACGAAATCAGAAGAGAAAGAATTAAAATGAAAGAAAGGGTTTGAAATGGTTACGAGAAAGAAGAAGGGCAAGTAGAAAAGAAGAAGAAGAAAAACAACAATCTTAAATTAATAAGAAGAGAAATAAGGAAAGTGAATGAAAGTGTTTGGAAGAAGAAGAAGAAGAAGAAGAAGAAGAAGAAGAAGAAGAAGAAGAAGAAGAAGAAGAAGAAGAAGAAGAAGAAGAAGAAGAAGAAGAAGAAGAAATGCTATGTTACCAAGAAGAAAGAAGAAAAAGAAGGCGAATGAAGGGGTTTGGAAGAGAAATGGCAACAGAGAGTAATAGACAGATCGGCTGATACAAAGTGTAAAGGAAATGATTTGAATGAAAGAATACTGAAAAGAAAAAAAAGACAAGATAAATTTGAAGAAAAGACAGAAAAAAGATAAGAAAAAGAAATTAGGTTTAAATGGAGGAATAAGAATAAAATGAGGTAAAAAAAAAGATTTCGAAGAAAGAGCACAATGATGGTACCAAGAATAAGATGATGATGATGATGAAAAAAGAAGAAGAACAACAAAAACAAAAAAAAAAATCAACAACATCATCAACAACAACAACAAAATATAATCTTAAATTAATAAGAATGAAATCAGAAGAGATATAATGAAAGTGATTGAAATCGTTTGGAAGCGTTACGAAGAAAAAGATGAAAAGATAAAAGGCGGGGAAAAAGAAGAAGTCTGAGCAGAAGAACAAAAAGAAGAAAAAACAATGACAACAATCTAAAATGTTAAAAAAAGAAAAAGGTAGAGGAGGAGGAGGAGGTGGAGAAGAAGAAGAAGAAGAAGAAGAAGAAGAAGAAGAAGAAGAAGAAGAAGAAGAAGAAGAAAAAGAAGAAGAAGAAGAACCTAAAATGTTGAATTAATAACAAAGAAGCTTGAAGAGAAAGAAAGAAAATGAATGAATGTGTTTGAAATGGATACGTGAAAGAAGAAGAAGAAAAAGAAGAAGAAGAAGAAGAAGAAGAAAAAAGAGAAAAAAGAAGAAAAAGGCGGAGAAGAAGAAGAAGAAGAAGAAGAAGAAGAAGAAGAAGAAGAAAAAGAGAAAAAATAAGAAAAAGGCGGAGAAGAAGAAGAAGAAGAAGAAGAAGAAGAAGAAGAAAGAAAAAAGAAGAAAAAGGCGGAGAAGAAGAAGAAGAAGAAGAAGAAGAAGAAGAAGAAAAGAGAAAAAAGAAGAAAAAGGCGGAGAAGAAGAAGAAGAAGCAGAAGAAGAAGAAGAAGAAAAAAGAGAAAAAAGAAGAAAAAGGCGGAGAAGAAGAAGAAGAAGAAGAAGAAGAAGAAGAAGAAGAAAGAAAAAAGAAGAAAAAGGCGGAGAAGAAGAAGAAGAAGAAGAAGAAGAAGAAGAAAAGAGAAAAAAGAAGAAAAGGGCGGAGAAGAAGAAGAAGAAGAAGCAGAAGAAGAAGAAGAAAAAAGAGAAAAAAGAAGAAAAAGGCGGAGAAGAAGAAGAAGAAGAAGAAGAAGAAGAAGAAGAAGAAGAAGAAAAAGAAAAGAGAAAAAAGAAGAAGAAGAAGAAGAAGAAGAAGAAGAAGAAGAAGGAGAAGAAAAGAGAAAAAAGAAGAAAAAGGCAGAGTAGGAGGAGAAGAAGAAGAAGAAGAAGAAGAAGAAGAAGAAGAAGAAGAAGAAGAAGAAGAAGAAGAAGAAGAAGAAGAAAAGAGAAAAAGAAGAAGAAAAGAAAAAAGCGGAGAAGTAGAAGAAGAACAAGAAGAAGAGGAAAAGAAAAGAAAAAAAGAAGTCGAAGAAGAAAAAGAAGAAAAGAAAAAGAGGAGAAGAAGTCAGAGAGAGAGAGAGAGAGAGAGAGATAGAAGAAGTGTTAGAGAATGTTAGAGAGAGAGAGAGACGGATCAGGAACACATAGAGAGAAACAAAAAGAAATTTAGATATGTAGAGAGCGAAAAAGAAAGATGTAGAGTGTTAGGGAGAGCGAGATCAGCGACATATACAGAGAAACATAAAGATAGATACGAAGAGAGAGAAAGTGACAAAGAGTGGGGGGTGGAGAGAGAGTGAGAGAGCTCAGGGCCTTCTACAGAGAAACAAAAAGTAATATAGATATGCAGAGAGCCAAAAAGAGAGAGGTAGAGTATTAGGGAGATCAAGATCAGGGATACATACAGAGAAACATGAAGATAGATACGAAGGGGGAGTGAGAGAGAGAGAGAGAGAGAGAGAGAGTGAGAGAGAGAGAGAAAGAGAGAGAGAGAGTGGGATAAGTAACACATAAAGAGAAACAAAAAGAAATATAGATATGCAGAGAGCGAAAAAGAGAGACGTACAGTGTTAGGGAGAACGTGATCAGGGACACAGACAGAGAAATAAAAAGAAATATAGAAATGTAAAAGATAGATAGATAGATAGATAGAGAGAGAGAATGGGAGGGAGAGTGAGAGCAGAAGAAGAAGACGAAGAAGAGGAATACATCAATAAGAAAAAGTATGTAGTACTTCTTCAAGGAAAGGGAGAAAAAATGAATTGATTGATTGTTTATTTACGGTTTTTCCAGGTTATTTAAAACCAGAAAACGTTTTTTTAGATTGTAATATTTTTTTAGAAGATAATGATTTACCAATACAACTCCTCTAATTAACACAGTTGGGTAGAAAAGAGTTTATTTTACACCTTTTACGAAGGTTTTTGCGTTTAAGTGAATATAACGAAGCCAACCGAAATTGGAACACGGCTCTCCGATTTAAAATTCCGAGCCGCCATTCCATTGCCCCATCCGCACATCCGACTTTCCTTCACATGATATCCCCAAGTGGTCACCCGTCTCGGTACTGACCAGGCTTGACGTTGCTTAATTTCGGTGATCGTACATGAATTCCACAGACGGGAAGTGAGCGAGAAGAAGCTGTTTGAGTAGAAGAGACGGTTAAATTTAACCGTTTTGACAGTGAACGGCTGAGACCGAGACGCCAACCTGATAGCTCGCTTGAATTCATGCAGTCTGGGTACCAGCGAAAGGAACAGTTCGTAGGAATAGTTGCCGTGAAAATACTTGTAGAAGAGACAGAAGGAAGCCACCTGCACGTCTGTGGGATAGCGATTGTAGACTAGATGCCAGATCAGGACCTATCACATAGCATATTCGTCTTTGGATTTTATTTTCTTATATGTGTTTGGTCGTTTAATATCCTACTGCTAACACCGAGGCATCGCTATACATTCTGTTCCAGGAATATCAGCTCTGTTCGGGAATATTAGTTCTGTTCGGGAATATCAATTCTGTCCCGGAATAATTATTCTGTTCTGGAATATCATTTCTGTTCCGGAGTATCAGTTCTTTCCAGGAATATCAATTCTGTTCGAGAAGGTCAATTTAGTTGTGGAATATCAGTTCTGTTGAGGAATATCAATTCTCTCCAGGAATATCGGCTCTGTTCGGGAATATTAGTTCTGTTCTGGAATATAAGTTCCGTTCTGGAAAATCATCCCATTCGGAAATGTCATTTCAGGTTTTGAAAATCAGTTCTGTTCCGGAATATCCGTTCTGTTTGGAAATATTATTTCTGGCCAGGAATATGAACTCAGTGTTTAAACCTGACTAATGCTTACCCATAGATTGAAGTATAAACCCGCGGAATATTTACCTACAGACTGAAGTATAAATACTAGCAAAGTTTATCTATAGACTCAAATATAACACCGAACAATATTTATCAACAGGTTCGGGCATAAGCCCAACTAAACTTTAGCTATGAACTCAAGTGATTTCAATGTGGAAAAGCCCATGTCGTAAGCGCCACCAACGCAATCCGATTGGTTGAGATCCCGCTCGAAGAGAAGAAATTATTTATTGATTATTTTATTAGCTTTGCTGTCATTTTAATTTGGCAGCTTCGTTTTCTTATTTTTTTTTCTATTTTTCTATTTTTTTTTTTTTTTTTTGAGGGTGTGGGACAATTTTTTTTTTTTTGAGGGTGTGGGACAATTTTTTTTTTTTTTTGAGGGTGTGGGACAATTTTTTTTTTTTTTGAGGGTGTGGGACAATTTTTTTTTTTTTTGAGGGTGTGGGACAATTTTTTTTTTTTTTGAGGGTGTGAGACAATTTTTTTTTTTTTTGAGGGTGTGGGACAATTTTTTTTTTTTTTTTGAGGGTGTGGGACAATTTTTTTTTTTTTTAGGGTGTGGGACAATTTTTTTTTTTTTTTTGAGGGTGTGGGACAATTTTTTTTTTTTTGAGGATGTGGGTTTTTTTGTTTTTTTTTTTAGGGTGTGGGACAATTTTTTTTTTTTTTTGAGGGTGTGGGACAGTTTTTTTTTTTCTAATCTTAACACTTCATGGCGTCTACGGCTATCAAGGAAGCCGCATCTGTTCATATTTTACTGCGACTTTATGTTTTCTTTTGGGATCCTTATTGCTTCTGGCACTTTTGCAGAGGAGGAGGGGGCGGCGTATCTTTGGCAATGTGCTGGGGTCATTCCGAGACGTCTCCAAAAAAAGGAGAAGTTCCGAGGGGGCTCGAGCAATTTCGCCACAGTATTGAGGTTAAACCCACTTTAAGCTGACCTTGTGTTTTATTCGGTAGCGACACGAGAGCACTGAAAAATACACTTATTGCTTCTGCGCAATTGTTGTAGAATGTAAATCGACCTGGAAATTGCGATGAAACGAAATAAAGAGAATTACCAAAACGCCTGTTAAAAACAATAATACTCCATCGAAGTCGATTAGTTTTTGAGTAATACGTTCATAATAGCCAAAATTACTAAAGCTGTAATCGTGATTGCATGTATGTGTGTTCCCGGGACACAGTTTAAACGATATATAATACCCCAACAAATTTAAGTGCATATTTTACCTGAAAACCATGGCGAGTGTAGTGCCTAATTTGATGAAAAATTAGACAAGTCGTTTTTTCTGTTTTTACGGCAGTTTTATTAGGAAATTCAGTATTTTGCTTTCGATGCGCATTCTTATATGAATCCGAATTTGTATCATGTGTTAACTATAAAACCCAGTGGAGCAATAAACCTTCTCTTACGTCTTTAAATACAAATTAAAATGGGCAATCTTCTATATGAATAGACACGAAATATGGAGCTCAATTCCCTCACGAATTCTGGGGTTAAAATGCCCCAACTCTACTTTATAGCAATTTAACACACTAGGTATTTACAGACGGAGACGCAACTGAGAGATAATAAATAGATGTGTTACAAACTACTCGGGTGAGCAGTTTACGCGCTAGGTATTTACTCTGTCCCCCACTGAGACGGAGATGTGACAAAGGGTCAGTTTTTTAAGGTGGGGGACCCGAGTTCTTACACCCGTCCAAGGAACCAAAATTGCCCGCAGACCCCGCAATCGTCGGTTGCACGGGCCTCGGTGCGAGCACCGATCCCTCCGTCTAGTGCAATGAGATGGCGCAATCCCTGTTTCCCAATGCAGAGCACCTCTCAGTATAATTTTCCTTAGTTGCGACTCTGTCCTTTGACGGAGCCGACCATGAGCGCACTCTACCGAAAGACAGAAACGTGCCTGGGAGATTATAAATATATATTTACTCAACTCTCCACTGGGTCAGGTTGTGACACAAGGTCTGTTTAATGTGGGGAGCCCGAGCGCGTGCATCCGGGCAAGGAACAAAAATTCCCCGAGCCCCCGCAACCGTCGTTTGCGCTGGCCTCTTTGCGTGCACCGATCCTTCTCTCTAGTGCAATGAGATGGCGTGACCTCGGGCAGCTGTTCCCCAGGGCCGGCATCTCTCAGTATAATTTTCCTCAGTTGCGTCCTTTGACGGCGTTTCCCTTGAGTGCACTCTGCACAAAGACAGAGACGCAACTGAGAGATGGTAAATAATGCGTTACCAAACACTCGAGAGAGAAATTTCTTATCTCCTTCTTATATAACTTTTCAGGATTAAATAATTTGCATATTGATTTTAAAAAGTTCTTTTAATTAATTAGCTGTCCTTAATTACTGTTCTTTTATTCGAGGATTGTTTTCGATTTTCATATTAGTTCTCTTTAGCAATATTGTCTTATATATTGCAGAAAAGTGTTTGAAATTGGCATTTTACTTGGCATTCCACAAGTTGGCATCCATTTGTAAAACTTTCCTTAATTATAACAAGTCTGTCCCCCAGACACCCGACCAATTAATTTACAGTAATATTCTTTGAAAAAAATGTATTGAACGCCTACAATCCTTCAACATTTTATAAATCTTGAACATTATTAATCCAATAGAAAAACAAGTAGTTTTTCCTAGAAAAATTACCAGGTTATATTTGCAATAAACGATTGCAATTTCCAGTCAGAGTAAGTTTTGTAATGACTATTAATAAATCGCAAGGTCAATCAATAAAAGTTACTGGACTTTACCTTATGCAACCCTGCTGTTCTCATGGTCAATTATATGTTGTCAGTTCAAGTGTTGGAAATGGAAAGAATTTATTTATACTTGTTCTAAATAAAAAAAAACAAAGATTTCAGTTTTTTTCACGATTATGTTTTTCATTCATACAAATACATGTATTTTATTTCTGTCAACACACTTAAATGTTATTCAGTTTCACAGTTTCATTTGTTTAAAAATGGCAAAAAATTCTAATGTTTAGCTATCAGAATAAATACAAATGTTTTTTTTTTCATGTTTACAAAAAAATTATGAATGAAATGTTCATTTAAAATTCATGTTTCAAACATTTCAAGTAGTGAATATATCTTACATTGCGAAGAGATAGCGAGCGGGCGAAGGCTGCCGGTTAATTTTACCCCAAATCTTTACGTAGCGCGTTAACTATGACGCCCAGTGGAACAATGAGCCTTCTTTTCGTCTTTAAATACATTTTTTTTAAATACAAATTAAAATGTATACTTTATATAATATATAATAAATGCTAATGTCAGTGTGTCCCTGTGTTACACTTTTTCAACTTTACTCCGAGAAACTGTAGCCCAAGATATCGTACCATTCTGGAATCAGACCGACTCCGTGAGCAAATTATAAACATTCCGGGCCGGATCCGGTCTCGCAATCTTGAAATTTTGGATTCCCAAGTTTTCGTTACTGCGATTGTTTTCGGATTCCGCCATGTTGGTTTCTTCTAATAAAAAACAATTAAAGGGACACAACTCTCTAACTTCCAATAGTTCATATTCAAACGAAAAGAATTAATTCTCAAATTACAGTGTTTCAAAATAAAATTGTTCGTATTTTTAACTTTTACTCTTAGATGTCGTAGTTCA
>OZ038479.1:70200593-70205593 GCA_964036315.1 Acanthosepion esculentum
CTAATTTACTACATACATATCTTATGTACCGATATACAAGTGAAATACAGAATGGTAGAAAAAAAGAAGGAAAGAGAAGCAAAAAAACTCTGTATAGAAGAAAGAAAGAAAACGAAAGAAAGAAAGAAAGAAAGAAAAAAAGAAAGAAAAAGAAAGAGAGAAAGAAAGAAAAAGATACTAATTTACTAATTATGTATTTTCTGTATTTATATACAAGTGTAAAAAAAGAGAGAAATATAGAAAAAAAGAAAAAGAAAACGAAAGAAACAAAGAAAGAAAGAAAGAAAAAAGAAAGTGTAAGAAAGGAAGGAAGGAAGGAAGAAAATAAACAAGAATGAAAAAGAAAATAGATATTAATTTATTAATTACATATATTATCTATGTCTATGTACAAGTGCAAGAAAGATAAAAGAAAAAGCAAATAAAGAATGAAAGAAAGAAAAAATAGAAACTAATTTACTAACTACATTTTCTATATCTGCATACAAGTGAAAGAAAGAAAAAAGAAAGAATGTATAAATCTAATAAGAAAGAAAGAATTAAAGAAAGGAAAATATATACTAATTGGATAGTTATATATTTGTAAGTGTAAGAAAGGAAGAAAGAAAGAAAAAATAAGAAAGAAAGAAAGAAAAATAGACTAATTTATTAATTACATATTATCTGTCTTGGTACAAGTGCAAGAAAGAAAGAAAAAAAGAAAGAAAGAAATAAAGAAGGATGAAAGAAAGAAAGCAAGAAAGAAAGACAGAAAGAAAGAAAGAAAGAAAAAGAAAGACTGAAAGAATGAACAATAGATACTAATTTACTAATTATATACTTTCACTATTTATATATAAGTGTAAGAAAGAAAGTAAGAAATAACGAAAGAAAGAAAGAAAGAAAAAGAAAGAATAAAAATAAAGGAAGAAAGTGAGAAAGAAAGAAAGAAAAAAAGAAAAAGACACTAATTTACTAATTACATATTTTCTATAGAAAGAAAGAACAAAAGAATAAAGAAAGAAAGAAAAAAGGAAAGAAAATAGAAAGAAAAATAGATAACAATTTATTAATTATGTATATTATATATATCTATGTAAAAGTGTAAGAAAGAAAGAAAGAAAAGAAAGAGAGAAAGAAAGAAAAAATACTAATTTAATTATTATATATTTTCTGTATTTATATACAAGTGTAAAAAAGAGAGAAATATAGAAAAAAGAAAGAAAGAAAGAAGGAAAAATAGATGCTAATCTACTAATTATATACTTTCTATATTTATATATAAGTGTAAGAAAAAAGAAAGAAAGAAAAAAGAAAGAAAAAAAGAAAGAGAGAAAGAAAGAAAAAGCTACTAATTTATTAATTATATATTTTCTGTAATTATATAAAAGTGTAAAAAAGAGAGAAATATAGAAAAAAGAGAGAAAGAAATCGAAAGAAAGAAAGAAAGAAAGATAGAAAAAGAAAGAGAGAAAGAAAGAAATAGATACTAATTTAGTAATTATGTATTTTCTGTATTTATATACAAGTGTAAAAAAGAGAGAAATATAGAAAAAAGAGAGAAAGAAATCGAAAGAAAGAAAGAAAGATAGAAAAAGAAAGAGAGAAAGAAAGAAATAGATACTAATTTAGTAATTATGTATTTTCTGTATTTATATACAAGTGTAAAAAAGAGAGAAATATAGAAAAAAGAAAGAAAGAAATACAGAAACAAAAAAGAAAAAAGAAAAAGAAAGAGAGAAAGAAAGAAAAAGATACTAATTTACTAATTATATATTTTTTGTATTTATATACAAGTGTAAAAAAAAAAGAAATATAGCAAAAAGGAAGAAAGAAAGAAAGAAAACGAAAGAAAGAAAGAAATAAAGAAAGAAAAAAGAAAGAAAGAAAAAGAGAGAAAGAAAAAGATACTAATTTACTAATTATATATATTTTTTGTATTTATATACAAATGTAAAAAAGAGAGAAATATAGAAAAAGAAAGAAAGAAAACGAAAGAGAGAAAGAAAGAAAAAGATACTAATTTACTAATTGTTTTTCTGTATTTATATAGATGTGTAAAAAAGAGAGAAATATAAAAAAGGAAGAAAGAAATAAAGAAAGAAAACGAAAGAAAGAAAGAAAACGAAAGAAAGACAGAAAGAAAGAAAGAAAAAAGAAAGAAAGAAAAAGATACTAATTTTTTTCTGTATTTATATACAAGTGTAAAAAAAAGAGAGAAATATTAAAAAAGGAAGAAAGAAAGAAAGAAAGAAAGAAAGAAAACGAAATAAAGAAAGAAAGAAAAAAAGAAAGAAAGAAAGAAAGAAAGAACAAAGAAAGGTCATCTAGGAGTAGATAAGTTATGTGAAGACAGAGAAGAAAGAAAAACAGAAAGTGATTGCATAAGGAGAGAAATGATAAAACGACGATGGAGGTGAAGGGAAAAAAAGAGAATAAAAGACTAAATAAAAACACAAGAAAAATGATTAATGTTATCGCGAAAGGAAAAAAAAACATTGACGTTTAATACTGGAACCATGAAATAAGAGATAATAACGTGGATAAAGCTGATAAAAGGACAAAAATAAATGAAATGACAGAAAGTAAAATAAAAACGTCAATGCCATATCAAAACAAACAAACTGTAAAACGTATTAGGAAGAGCATGTGTTGCTGAGAAGTTGTTTTGTAAAAGATAGCCTGAATTAAATAAACGGGCAGATGTATAAATGGACGCCACTTGAATGAATAGATCTCATCTAATAGATTGACCGAGAATCAAGAAGGTTGCGGGGCGGGGGTTAAACTGCCCTGGTTGCTTTCACTGTACTATTTATAAATATGATGAAATTACAAACCTCTCTGATTGATGAAGAAGAATGTTTCACTCTGCTTCTTTTCTATCTTGAGGATTCTTTTTCGCCTTTTACTGTTTAGGTGCGCTTAATCTCTCTACCGTATTGTCGATTTGATAAAGAAAGGACAATAATTCGCTCCTTACCATAACAATAACTCGAATACAGAAACGCATACACACACATAACCACAATGATGAACTAAAGCATTAAGGTCACCTGGCAAATAAGTTGTTAGCTCTCCATACGTCTCTACAGCATCCATCAGATTTTTTTTATTTTATTTTTAAACGTTTACTCTAAGCTAAGATATTAGCAACAGCTGAGATTGTACAAATCGAAATTGCTGGTCCATATGTGCTTAATAGGACTTAGAGCTAGTGGATTTCGTATCCTGAACAGCAAAGTGAAGTCTACTTCGTGTTCCTGAATGCATTCTTCTGCTAAGTACCCAACTCATTTTGCTATGCCCTGCATTTACAAGAGCCAGGTCAGGCCGAAAATAATCTGGTATTGCCAGGGGTTGTGTCAGGGGCTGAAATTCATCGGAGGCTTTTAACGCAATACGGCGACACAGCACTAAGGCATACAAGCGTATGTGAGTGGTTTGAGTTTAAAATTGGCTGGACAAGCATGGCACAAAAAGAAGTAGGACGCCCGTCAAACTCAAGCCACTGACGAGGAGATTCAGCAAGCTCGAGAGATGGTAATGGCTAACCGGCGAGTTATCGTCGACGAGGTAGTATGTTCTGTGCAGATTCGAGTCACTGCGCTTTCTTGCTCTTTGGTGCACACTGCTAGCGTAACGGTCATGTTTGCACTGTAACATCAGCAAGAAAAAAAATGGCCCGATCATGTTCAAACATCGATCTCGTAACTACAATAGTATCAACTATAGGCAAGTATAAGAAGAATGCAGCGTAACAAACCTACAGATATGTTATGGCGAAGGAGCAGATACTTTTCGGCTCCCCCCTTGTATTAAAGAGATAATATTGTCATATGTTCAGACAACATTATTACTCTGAGAGTGACATGCAACATCTGTTTAAAATTACAGATTTACATGGGAAAGTGATGGGAAGGTAAATCGAAACAAAGATGACAAACGCCATTTACCGGCAAATAAATATTTAACAAACCAGTTTGCCAAGTGTAGATCGAGTAGCGTAAACAATTCTTAACCGGCACAGGGATTCGTCCCTGCGCTGGTAGTATCACGGCTACGACGAGCTTGGACCGGCTCTGGCCTGGACCAGCTATGACAAGCCAAGACCGGCTATGACTAGCTTAGACCAGCTCTGACCTGCTTGGACAAGCTATGACCAGCTAAGACCGGCTTAGACCAGCGGCCCGAGTGAAAACACGTTAAAAACCGACCTTGTGTCACAACCTGACTCAGTGTGTGTGTGGGGGGGTCAAGTAAATACACTTACCGATTGCCTTGTTCTGGTGGATCTGAGACCGACTAGATTAAGGCTGAGTAAACATCTATATAATAAGAGCGATTGTCACTGTGTCACTGTGTCATACCTTTTCAACTTTACTCCTAGAGGCCGTAACCCAACATATACATTTTTGGAATCAAGCCGACACCGTGAGCAAATTAAAAACATTCTGGGTCAGATCCGGACCCGCAATCCGGAAATTTTTGATTCCCAAGTTTTTATTACTGCATTGTTTTTGGCTTCTGCTGATAAAAACAATTAAAGGGACACAACTCTTATGTTCAAAGTCCGTCAAGGACACATGGCGCAGCGGATAAAGGTGTTGGTTAGATCCAGTGACAGACCCAAAGAGTGTGAGTTCAATACCCGGTAAAGGCAGTGGAGAACTTTCAGAGGGCAAATTAGCAATTAACTAACTTAAAAGCACCCCTATTGGATGACATTTAAGCTAGGGCCTGCGGAGGGCTCTTGAAGATGACAAACGCCATTTCCCGGCAAAGAAATATTTAACAAACCATTTTGCCAAGCGTAGAACGAGTAATGTAAACAATCCTTACCGGTTGCCTCGTTCGGATGGATCTGGCACCCCTAACTTAAAAGCACCCCTATCGGATAACTGATAACTGACATCCATCAAACATGGCACGTGGAACTAGAACAGTCTACCCCAGTAGTATAAATAAAGGGTTCAGTTCGAAATTCCAACCACCTGAAGAAGGCCGGAGCGTACAACGGC
>OZ038479.1:70210593-70253093 GCA_964036315.1 Acanthosepion esculentum
AAGATGGTTGGTCCGTGAAGTGACTTCTGGGAAACGCCTGCGGTGACGACCAGGCCCTCGGAATACTGGCCGTTAATAACTAACTTCAGGGATCTACCTTTTATAATTCCATACCTGGAGAACTTGTGTGGAAACCTTTGTGTCGTACCTTGTCGAAGGCCTTCAAGATATCTAATACTATGATCCTTGCGGTATGTGTGTCGTCAAGGCCTTCACTAATTCTGTGTGTAATGGTAGTAAAGACATCAGCAGTGGATCGGGCTGATCGAAACCCATACTACTCGTCGCACCAGAGCTTGTTCCTATTCAGGTGTTCGACGACCTTCTTCTTGATTAAAGCCGCAAAAAGCTTACTGGTGACACTGGGGAGACTAATAGGTCTTTAATAGGAGCGGCCATCGGTTACCCTCCTCTGGATGTCCGGGCATACGACTGCCATCTTCCACGTGCTTGTGAAATATTTCTGCATCAGTCAGCGGTTAAATAACTTTTCTAGAATCGGGTATAATTCAAGGACGACCACTGGGATTTTGTTTGGGCCAGTGGCTTCTTTGAAGACGAGGTTTTTGATAAGTCTGAAGACTTCTCTTAGTGAAATGAGTATATTACTGAGATATGAGTATATTACTGAGATTGTGCTCAGTGAGACGTTAGAAGTTGGGGAGAGGATGGCCTTTGTCACCTAACATTGAATTTGAGGCAAAGGTCGAGGTGAAGAGCTTCGCTTTGTCTGTCGAGGATTATATGACCACGGGAACATGGAGGAGGAGGGGAAAAAATTATGAGCAAAAGGAGCTAGAGGCAAATGACAAATGATTTTGGCAAATGATTTTTCCCCTCCTCCTCTACATTTCCTTTTCATTGTACATTTTCTGTGTTTTTTAATTTAAATTAAATTTCCCGTTGTAATCCTGATGAGCGGGAGCGAAACAAGTAGCTTCGCCCGTTTTTAATATGTCTAGTAATATCAAGCTTCATACGTTTATTGCTGTGATAAAATTTTGTACCTTCAAAAATATCTTTAAATATATATAATATCTGGATAAAATAAATGAAACAAAATTGGGTGTTTTAAATATATATATATATATATATATATATATATATATATATATATATATATATATATATATATATATATATGTATGTATGTATGCATGTGTGTGTGTGATTTATTCGAAAATTATAGCCATTTTGTTTCAACACTTCTGGTGTCTTATCAAGTGATGTTATTAAAAACCTCCTTCCTAGAAGAGTTAGTACTTATCCTAAATTCAATGAAGGAGGGTATGTGCTTAGTAACAGAAGGAGGGCGTTGGAATTAGGATGTACATATACCGGGTTAGAATTAACCTACACATAAGGTTTAAAAGAGTTGTTAGTAAGGTCTAGGGTGACATCCAGAAAATCTACCTGTTTAATTTTTGTTGTAACTATCTTAAGACCAAAATCCTTAAACTCACTACGGATCATTTTTCTAATACGATCTACCTTAAGTGTTGTAGAGGCTTTAACTACTAAAAAGCCATCATCTCTATATAATCCTACACTATCAGAAACTAGACATTCAAAGGCACTGTAAGATTGTATAAAAGAAATAATCTCACCAAGTCAAAGACTTCAGGAGAAGCTCCTCTGTATTGAGCCCTCTTTTTAGAATAGTATTTTTTGGTTATCGGAATTTATTCCGTGTACACCAATCCTATACGTGGGTATATATATATATATATATATATATATATATATGGGGGGGGGGTAAACCATTAAGATGTATGAAAATTAGACAGAAAGATAGAGAGTGAGAGTCATAGAAAGAGAGGGAACTAAAAGAGTGAGAAAGAGGGAATCGGCAAAAAAAAAAAAGAGGAGTGAAAAAATGAACACACACACACACACACACACATATATATATATATATATATATATATATATATATATATATATATATACACGTGTAGCAATGGAACCATATTTTTAAATTAGTAAATTTATAATATTTATGCTCTGTAGATTTGCACTGAGCACTGTTTTGTAAAAATAAAAATATTAATAAGAACACCGGATTATATATCTTACTGTTTTTTCTCTTTATTATAATATATATAGATATATATATATATATATATATATATATATATATATATATATATATATATATATACACACACACACACACACACACACACACACACACACACACACACACACACACACACATATATATATATATATATATATATATATATATATATATCGACAGTGAGATAGGTGGAGGGCAGAGAGAAGGGAGATATGTATTTTAGCGAAAGACGGAGGGAGAGAGTGAAAGAAAGAGAGATAAACAAACACTCACACATTGGAAAAAAATAGATTTTATATTTTTATTAATTCTCTATAGATAGATAACAATGAACGGTAGAATAGATGAACGGAGTGATATATAGAGATAGATAGATAAATGGGTAGATATTGAACCAGATGTGATAGATAGATAGATAGATAGATAGATAGATAGATAGATAGATAGATAGATAGATATGAACGGAATGAGATAGATAGATAGATAGATAGATAGATAGATAGATAGATAGATAGATAGATATGAACGGAATGAGATAGATAGATAGATAGATATGAACGGAGTGAGATAGATAGATAGATAGATAGATAGATAGATATGAACGGAATGAGATAGATAGATAGATAGATAGATAGATAGATAGATAGATAGATAGATAGATAGTTAGATAGATAGATATGAACGGAATGAGATAGATAGATAGATAGATAGATATGAACGGAATGAGATAGATAGATAGATAGATAGATAGATAGATAGATAGATAGATAGATAGATAGATAGATAGATGTATACACGAAGAAACTGCAATAGATAGTGAATGGAATTAAATAGACACATAAATACATAGGCAGGTTGATAATTAACATAATTAGATAGATAGATAGATAGATAGATACATACATACATACATTATACATAGATACATATGAACAGACAGAGATAAATAAGAACAGCGAGCTAGCTAGCTAGCTAGCTAGCTAGATAGATAGATAGATATGAACAGACAGATAAATAAGGAGAGAGACATCTAGATAGACACTGAAGAGAATGAGATCACTCGCTCGCTCGATCGATCGATCGATAGATAGGTAGAGAGATAATGTAATCATTTTTGAAACTCCCGATTTGTCTGCTGTTTCACCCTAATTTTTACCTGAACACAAACAAATAAATTTAACTACCATTTACATGTAGATTGATGAAGAGAAGCGAGCAACTATATTTCGTATGAATGAGCGATAAATAAACAGAGAAAAACAAAGATAACAAAAAGTCTGTGTATTTAATTAATCAGATATATTTGAAAAGACAGCTACGAAAAAATAGGATTATTGAAATATAGTCAACCTGTGTATGTGTGTGTTTGTGTTTTCGCTTTTTCATACCATGCTTCCACCCAGCGACATTGAGACGAAACAACGAGCACACGAAAATACACCAAACAAATTCTAACGACAATCACTATTTCATACACGCTAGTTTTCCGCCATTTTCCACCACCCCATGCAGTTCGCTGGCGTTCACACTGCTACTTTGTACAAATACATATGCCCGAAGAGAAAGCCGATGCCCACACTTGCACGCACGGCCGTTGGCAAGCAGACACACGCGCTACTCCCGGTTGAACACGATTTAAAACTAATTGCAAAACAGATTTCCTTCTTTTTTTTTTCTTTTTTTTTTTTGTCTGTTTAATCCGCGTCTCAGAAGAAAAGCACAAGGCAACACACTTATCACAATGACTGACAGTCGAATGAACCAAAAACAAAAATGAAAGAATCATTGTTGTTCATGGCTGGTGTCGCTGTATTTTTTTTTTCTTGTTTTAGGATTTCGATTCTGTTTTTCCTCGTGTTAGATTCCACCAGGAGACGTTCTTCGTCAACACCTCATCCTCCCAATCAATGGTACGAACTGCATCGTAAATAAAGTGCATAAATAAATACCGAGTGTAACAGCAAAATTGTTCAAATCGTGTAACAGCATGGGATAATCGTCCATCCCCAAAATGTTTAATATCTAAAACAAAGAACCACTAAACTAATTGAGTTTCTTTCTTTCTAGGATTTCAGATAAAACGTTTAGCCATCTTGACACCATTTGTTGTAAGAATCACTGAGACACACTTTGAGTTATTCAGCTATGAAAGAGAACAGGTTTAAATCGTTCTGTGTCAGCCCCACGATATCTTCACAACTGAGCAATGGTGAGAGAAAAAAAGATCATTCAAGCCTTCAGTATTGGTACCAACATTCATTCTCAGGCTTCCATCTTCAAAGTCCATTCAAGAATCACTAAGAGAACGGTGAATAAGTTTAAAAAAGATGAGGCAATAAAGAGAAAAACTGAATCCGGGGGTCACAACAGGAAGATGGAATATCATTTCAACTTAGAGCTAAAGAAATCAATTAGAAAAGATCCAACACACAATCCATAATACGTTTGGCACGTGTGAGAAGAGTTTCAGCAATGGCAGTTCAAAGAGCTGTGAGAAAAGACTTGAAAATGAAATCGTACCTGAAATGTGTGAGATATCTTGTTACGCTAGGGCGGAAAGTTAGAAGGTTCTACATTCAACACCATTACTTGATAAGATACCAGAAGTATTAAAACAAAATGTCTATTTTTGTAATGATTTTATAACACATTTATGTTATAACTTTCGAATAAATTATATATATATATATATATATATATATATATATATATATATATATATATATATATATAATTCAGGAGGTTCTTCGCCGATTCACTTGACTCAATTTGAGGCAGTACTTACCGTATTTTCCGCCTTAGAAGATGCAATTTTTCATAAAGACATACCCTGAAAAATATGTTTGCGGCCTCCAAGACGAATGTAAAGCAACACAAAGGCTCAAATAAGCTTGGTCGGTCACCGAATTGGCTTGACTGATAGGGATGTGGATTTGTATGTTGAATCATTACACTATAATGTTACCTATCTATCTAATTCAGATTTTTCTATGATGTAACTTCAGTACTTAGATGTTACAAGTATTTCCAAGACTATAAACCTTCCTGGAGCTCAGCCACAAGCTTAAACGTACTCTGCTTACTAACAGCAGTGGGAGACTTGCTGCTCTTGACTAGTATATCTTTGGGATACAAACAAAATCGGACGAGTGGCTAATGTAAACAATACGTGGCGCCAGTATGTGATGGACGCATAGTGAAAGCGTTGTTGTATGGGAATTAACTTTTTTTCTTGGAAATTTCTTTCTAATATTAAGGTGCGTCTGCTAAGCCGCAGAGAGATGTACGATGGAAAATAGTTATGTATATATATATATATATATATATATATATATATATATATATATATATATATATATATGAAGAAATATAGTTTTACGGTGTGCTATATTTAGGGGATAAAGTGCTCAATATCAGAGATAGAAACCTCATCAGAATGCAGAAAGCACTGTAGGGCCGTTTCGTCCTATATTTGTCAGGGTTTCAATTCTCGGTAGTGGATGAGCACTGCTGATGAGTCCCAAATATAGGACGAAACGGCAGTCCAGTGCTTTCTGCATTCTGTTGAGGTTTCTTTCAGACTCAATGAATTACTTAATTATATATATATATATATATATATATATATATATATATATATATATATATGTGTGTGTGTGTGTGTGTGTGTGTGTATGTGTGTGTGTGTGTGCGAATAAAAAGACAAGAGGAAAAATTTCAAAGCCGACACGTTTCGTCCTCTGAGGGACTTCATCAAAACAAATGTAAGTATTTATTTTGTTGCACGTAATTATATACAAGAGCTAGGATGCCAGTGGTTTATTAAGGCTTTTGAATTTGAGAACGTTTGTGAATGTTCAGCAAGTCATTGAAAGGTCAGTAAAAAGATATGGAGTACGCAAAGTACCATAATTCAAAGTCTGCTAAAACAAAAGTTAGTAATTATTCAGGAATTCTTTATTTTTTAAATAAATAAATCTTGTTTAAATTGTGATCAGATTGTTATTGTTTGAAATGTACGTATATGCTGTATATCTTCAAAAACTTAGGTCATGTATTTAACCATTTTCATTTGATTTTTTTAACATGACCGTGTATGTTGGCTTGGGAAAGTAGTAAATCTCAGGAAAGGTGAGATTGGAAAGAAACCGGGGCTTAGATTTACATTTGGATAAGTTTCGATAGCAGCACTGTCAAGAATTTTCCTCCTGATTAAATTACATTCTCTTTGGATGAACATTGTGTTTGAATTTAATTCTGTGTATGACTAGTGCATTTCATAAATTGTTATGTATAAGGTCCCTCTTGTGTTCACAGATATGATTTTTTTAAAATTTCTGCATGTTTCTCCACTTTAACTCAATCCATAATTTATTTTTCATTTAGTTTCACGTGAATTTGCTTGTTGTAAGGGACAGTTTTGGCAATTTATTAGACTAGTGTTACATTTTATCTGTAAATAATTTACACACGCGCACACGTATATATATATATATATATATATATATATATATATATATATATATATATATATATATATATATATATATATATGTATCCGATGCGATGAGAACGAAAGTAATATATAAATTCTAACGTTTACAGCAGAAGTTGGCTCGATACCGATAGTAGAGCGATAATTAATTATTGATTATAATTTTATCATATAGACAAAAACCATTTTACTCACTACAAAGATGTAACTTCGTTTCAGCGCATTTCAACTGGACTTCGACGGGTGAGAATCGAAAATGATTATGAACAATCCCAATGGTTTTGTTTATATGATAAAATTTGAATAAATAATTAATATATATATATATATATATATATATATATATATATATATATATATATATATATATATATATATATATAATGTGTATGTATACAAATAAAAATATATATATATGTGCAATTTTTTATATATATTATTCATATAATATATATGCGCGGTACTTATTGGAAAGCGCTCAATATCAATGGAAGAGCTGACGATCGCAAGTAGCGTGAAACCCAGGTTCGCAAACTCACATCATCCAACTATATATATATATATATATATATATATATATATATATATATATATATGAAGAGGAATAAATGTTAAATGTTCTTTGCAACCGATTTCATGTTTCGCCTTTAAATCGTCAAACAGGGAAAAAATAAATTGTTTTATTTGGCCCCGGCGAGCAGTATATGCATGAAACTTAAAGTCGGTCTCTAAGATAAGTTCTTTGAACTTTTATTTATCTGTCAACTATTGTCGCTCTGGTTTTCTTATTGAGCACTTTACAAAAAAAAACTATGTTTGCCTTTAAACGCCTTAAGTTCTCGTAATTTTACGTTTATTTGGCATTATCGATTTGTGCAATATACATGCACACACACACACATATATGTCCTACATTATTAAAAGAATATATATATATATATATATATATATATATATATATATATATATATACGTATGTGTTCGTGTGTGTCTGTGTTTCTTTATTTCACTTAAAAACAGCTACTATGTTGTCTCTTCTTTTGATAGATCGATCGACGTGTTATTAACGACTCGGAAATAAAACTTCGTAATGTCTCCTTCTTCTATAGGAAAAAAAAATCGTGAAGAATATGTATCGGTTGAATCATCAGCAAAGAGTTTGCTGAATTGTTGACGATCTGACAAATCTACGCACTTGAATTTATAAAAAAAATCAAATAAAAACACAAAAAAACAAGCAAATTCACGTTAAACCAAATGATAAATAAATTTCTTTTGCCTCTTGCGAATTTTTTCCTGAATTAAAAAAAAAAACAACTTGCGGTGATCCGTATTTCATGAGTTGAGATTAAAAGCAAGTGCGTCGTTCTAGTTTCTCTCCTCATGCGATAAGATCACTTTAAAAAGAAACCGGATAATGCAGTCAGGGTCTAATCTGTACATATGGAAATTTTGTGAACAAAGGGTATAGAAAATTATAGACGGGCACATTAACTCGTGGTGTTTGGATTTGATACACTAAGAGATCGTTGAAATTTCTAGGACACAATGTGGTAAGATGTCTTTGAAAATTTGTTACTTACGGGACATATTAAAGGTTTGGGGCTGGTTTCTTTTACAGCATACCAACCTATTGGTTCATTTCATGACGAAATTTAATTTTTTAGGAGCATTAGCAATTTTTTTACAAAAATGTATTGATGGTTTTTTTTTTTTTCAAAAATGCATTGTAGATATTATTTTTTATTTTTCTTAAAAAAATGTATTGCTGGTAATTTGTTTTTTTGTTTCAAAAATGCATTGCCGGTGTTATTTTTATTTTATTTTTGTTAAAAAGATGTATTGCTATTAATTTTTTTTTTCAAAAATGCACTATAGACAATATATTTTATTTTCCTTAAAAAATGTATTGCTGGTAATTACTTAAAAAAAAATACATTGTAAGTAATATTTTTTTATTTTTCTTTAAAAAATTACTTCTGGTAATTCCTTTTTTTTCAAATATGCATTGTAGATATTTTTTTTTTTTGTTAAAATCCTATATTGCTGTTAATGTGTTTTTTTTTTGTTAAGATCCTATATTGCTGTTAATGTGTTTTTTTTTTTTGATAAAATCCTATATTGCTGTTAATGTGTTTTTTTTTGTTAAAATCCTATATTGCTGTTAATGTGTTTTTTTTTTTGATAAAATCCTATATTGCTGTTAATGTGTTTTTTTTTTGATAAAATCCTATATTGCTGTTAATGTGTTTTTTTTTTGTTAAGATCCTATATTGCTGTTAATGTGTTTTTTTTTTTTGATAAAATCCTATATTGCTGTTAATGTGTTTTTTTTTGTTAAAATCCTATATTGCTGTTAATGTGTTTTTTTTTTTGATAAAATCCTATATTGCTGTTAATGTGTTTTTTTTTTGATAAAATCCTATATTGCTGTTAATGTGTTTTTTTTTTGTTAAGATCCTATATTGCTGTTAATGTGTTTTTTTTTTTTGATAAAATCCTATATTGCTGTTAATGTGTTTTTTTTTGTTAAAATCCTATATTGCTGTTAATGTGTTTTTTTTTGATAAAATCCTATATTGCTGTTAATGTGTTTTTTTTTGTTAAAATCCTATATTGCTGTTAATGTGTTTTTTTTTGATAAAATCCTATATTGCTGTTAATGTGTTTTTTTTTTGATAAAATCCTATATTGCTGTTAATGTGTTTTTTTTTTGTTAAGATCCTATATTGCTGTTAATGTGTTTTTTTTTTTTGATAAAATCCTATATTGCTGTTAATGTGTTTTTTTTTGTTAAAATCCTATATTGCTGTTAATGTGTTTTTTTTTGATAAAATCCTATATTGCTGTTAATGTGTTTTTTTTTGTTAAAATCCTATATTGCTGTTAATGTGTTTTTTTTTGATAAAATCCTATATTGCTGTTAATGTGTTTTTTTTTTGATAAAATCCTATATTGCTGTTAATGTGTTTTTTTTTTTGATAAAATCCTATATTGCTGTTAATGTGTTTTTTTTTTGATAAAATCCTATATTGCTGTTAATGTGTTTTTTTTTGATAAAATCCTATATTGCTGTTAATGTGTTTTTTTTTGATAAAATCCTATATTGCTGTTAATGTGTTTTTTTTTGTTAAAATCCTATATTGCTGTTAATGTGTTTTTTTTTTTGTTAAAATCCTATATTGCTGTTAATGTGTTTTTTTTTTTGATAAAATCCTATATTGCTGTTAATGTGTTTTTTTTTGATAAAATCCTATATTGCTGTTAATGTGTTTTTTTTTGTTAAAATCCTATATTGCTGTTAATGTGTTTTTATTTTGTTAAAATCCTATATTGCTGTTAATGTGTTTTTTTTTGTTAAAATCCTATATTGCTGTTAATGTTTTTTTTTTTGTTAAAATCCTATATTGCTGTTAATGTGTTTTTTTTTTCAAAAATGCACTATAGACAATATTTTTTTTATTTTTCTTAAAAATGTATTGCTGGTAATTACTTTTTTACAAAAGTGCGTTGTAGGTAATATTTATATTATTGATAAAATCATGGATTGCTGTTAATTTTTTTTTTATGCGTTGTAGATAATACTTTTTTTTATTTTTGTTAAAAACAGGTATTTCTGTTAATCTTCTTTAATGCATTGTAGGTAAAAAAATTTTATTTTTCTTAAAACATGCATTGATGGTATTTTTTGTTTTAAATACATTCCTGCTAATTTTCTTTTAAAAAATGTATTGCTGGTAATATTTTGTTTTTACAAAAAAATGTATTGCTAGTAATATATTTTTGTACAAAATGTCTTGCTGATAATATTTACATGGCCCAGTGGATAAAAGCGTTGGCTGGATCCAGTGACTTGACCCCAAAATGTTGTGGCTACTGGCTACTACAGAGGCGAGCAAAAGCTTGATGAGATCTCGAGGTCAGTCTAGTGCTGCACTTAAATTTAAAACATCTAGGTAAAATATCGAAGTGTTCCTCCAAACAATTACCATGAAAGTATTTGTAGAAAAGACAGAGAGAGAGAGGTGGGAAAGTGACAGAAGCCGAGCCGCCAGATCAGGACCGACAATATTACTGATTTTATTTTGGATTTTATCAAGAAGCTCAACACAAATAGCAGGAGCATATGTGACAGCAATATTCTAACCATGGACGAACGGTAGACTTATACGAGGGTCATTCAATAAATAAGGTGAATTTTTCGGTATAAGGACTTCTAATACAGATAGAAGCTTACTTTTTATTTATTTATTTTTTTGTTTTACTTCTTTTTCACATGGATTTAATTTATTTTGCAGATTAAAAAAAAAACTTTGAGTGTTTTGGCGATTAACAAAGATGGCCGACCAAGAAGCATGCTCCAGGATTGAACAGCGGTCAGTTATCAAGTTTTTGGTTGCTGAAGGGTGCAAACCAGTTGAAATTCATAGGGGAATGTCAACTGTGTATGGTGCCACATGTTTCAGCCCGAAAAATGTCTACAAGTGGGCTCAATTGTTTAAAGAAGGACGGAGCAGTGTTGAGGATGAAGACAGGCCTTGGAGGCCTACAGAAGTGAGGTCTCCTGAGGTGATCGAATCAGTCAATGACCTCATTCAGTCTGACAGAAGGGTGACAGTGGACGGACTTTGCAAGGACTTTGAGCTTATCTGTTGGGACAAACGCAGGGGTCATCAGTCAGAAGGCGTCATCTTGCATAATGACAACGCAAGGCCTCACACAGCAGCCCAAACGGTGCAGACCATCAACGAGCTGGGCTGGGAACTGCTCCCTCATCCCCCTTACAGCCCAGATCTTGCCCCTTCAGACTTTCACTTGATTGGTCCCTTGAAAGCGTTCACGAGAGGCACGAAGTTTAAAAGTGACGATGAAGTCAAAAGTGTTGTGAGCGACTGGCTGAGACATCAGTCCAAAGATTTTTACGCTGAGGGAATACGGAAGCTTGTGCACAGATGGGAAAAGTGTGTGACAGTGCTGGGAGACTACGTTGAAAAAAAAAAGTAAGCTTCTATCTGTATTTAGAAGTCCTTATACCAAAAAAATCACCTTATTTATTGAATGACCCTCGTACATATATAAGATAGATTCTCGAGAGAAAACAATGTCACGCACTCCACAGTGAACCAACTTTCTTGGCAGCTGATATAGCTATGGATTCAATATAGTCTTTCCACTCCATATCAGTCATGAACATTAGCCCGAGAAAGCACAACGAATCACTTTGCTGGAGGTTAGCATCAGCCATGCTGATGGAAGGCAGAAAGGGGTCTCTCAGATGATTAATGGAGAAAAGTTTATTTTTGGAGGCGTTCAAATTAACAAGCCATGTTTTGCCCCAGTTATCAACAGACTGGAAGTGGTTTTGAGCATACCATACTTTTCTTATCGATTTGATAAAAAAAAGACTGAATCAGTTCAAAAATTCGTTCAGAAATACCATAAACTTTCAATTTGTGAAGATGACCAGCTTGCCTAACCTTATTAAATCTTCCGAGTCACGCTTATGCATTCTTATCTAAAGCTTGATAGACTTTCTCAGTAAAAAGTGTTTACGCTTCACTAGCTGACCTAGAGAAACGATATCCCCATTTCTTATCAAAGGAAGACCCGGCGAGGTGAGATGCTTAACCGATCCTGAGTTGATTAGAATCTCTCGTACTTTGCCAAAAAGAGACAGAAGTCTAATGGGCCGATAGAAAGATGAGACGGTTCATCTAACTTCTTAGAGACTGGAAGTTCAGAAGAGGATTTCAAACAAGAAAGAAAGAAAAAGAAGCAAAACATTTATTATACAGTTTGATGAACCAGCACATTTCTTAAGGGCGATGGCAAATCATTTAGTCGAAATTATATTTTTGAGCGTTTTTGCATTTGAAAATTCTAAAAAAAAAATTAACTTCTGTTCATAAATATTTGTTGCAAAATAATATCCTTACATTTGATAAAGTTTATTTTTGTTTTTATTCATATATATATATATATATATATATATATATATATATATATATATATATATATATATATATATATATATATATAGTCAAACCTATACGTTTGTATCGAGCTCTTTAGTTAGTTGTTTACTCGTATCGGTTTTTTTTTCTTTGGGCCTTGAACCTGTATCTGTGCGATTATTTTCGACATATTTTCATATTCCTGGCTCTTTCTTTTTTAAAACCTTTTTTTCCCCTCGAGATTGATTTGGCTATTGTTAAATCAAGAATTAGAAGGTTTTTCGACACGAGTATAGTTACCTATATTTACACACACACACACACACACACACACACACACACACACACATATATATATATATATATATATATATATATATATATATATATATATATATATATATTTAATCAAAATTAAAAAACAGACAACTTTAAGGGTCCATTGATTATATTTTACTTCCCCAGGAGAGTGATTTTTTCCTGGTTCTTCAGATTACATTTCCAATCATAAATACGGTTTTAAACTTACGTATTATTTTATACGCTTTTGCGTGATAGAGATGTGGGGAGTATGAAAGATATGGTCGTAATTAGAGAGGGAAGGGAGAGATAGGAATAATTTTAAATCTATTTTTATTAAGATACTTAAGAGTAAGGGAGGGGGGTAAGGACCAGGCATTGACCTGTTTAATGGGTCATCTAACAGGAAACGAGGCAAAGAGAAAAAAGAAAAGATATAAGAAAGCAAATGTGGAAGCATGGGTGCGAGGAAGAAGTGGGGAAAGACGAAAAGGAAGAATAAATTAACATATATGGGCATACTGCAGTTTATTTCAAAAACACAGATTGATATAGTTTACCTACCTAACTATATATATATATATATATATATATATATATATATATATATATATATATATATATATAGTTCATGTTTTTTATCAATTAAAACTGAAAAATACGATTCAAAACGTATAATTAACCGCTGCATAAATGCCTTCATGTTACGATGAATATCATCGCATCTCCTTATTTTACTACTGCCTGATGAGATGCGATGTTATGCATCGAAACATGAAGGCATTTATGTAGCGTTTTACATATATTCAAATACAATATCTTATAAGAACATTGTTCTACTATTGCATTGAGTACTATTTTGAAATTAATGTTGCGAACGTTTGAATTTATATTTGATTCATTCTCATTTCATATATATATATATATATATATATATATATATATATATATGTGTGTGTGTGTGTGTGTGTGTGTATGTATGTATATTACAGGGCGATGTGTGTGAATGGTGGTACAGCCCAGAATAAAATCAGTTTAAATGCAAATCGGAATGTACCCCCTTTGTTTGCCCAGTCGGTCTTTTTAAAGTATGTTCAAGGATTTTCCATTTGAATCCATCTGCTTTTAGTTGCTTTTAGCGTTACTAATAAGTTGCCATTCCTCCATATGACAGACATCTTCATGGGTACCATTACCCCCCCTCTAGAATCCCAAATTCTTCTTTCCTTTCTTGCTTCCTTTCTTTGACTTCCGTCATTCCATTACCATTGTTCCCCATATTCCTGATTTTCTCTTAGAGTTCCTTGCTTTTCAGGAGACAAGAAAATCGGCGGCCTTCGGTTATTCTCAGATGTTTTTTTAATACTTCAATCTTTTTCCTTCTTCCAAAATGTCTTTCTTCACATTTTGCTACTCATCTTTCGTTCTTTCTTTTTATTTTCGTTCTTTGAATTACGTTGTAATTTCTTCGTTCTTTCTGTCTTTCTTCTTGTTTTACATTCATGCCATCTTTAATTCTTTTCTTTCCTTTCTTTCTTTTGTTTATTTACTCTTAATTTTATGCAAGTTTTATTAGTTCATTTTATTAACATTCCGACATTGCTTCATGTCCTTCATTCATATAAAATATCCTATTTTGATTGCTTCCATGTTTTTTCGCTATATCTCTTCCAAGTTTGCAAAACTTATATAGTTTTGTTTTTCATTTATTTCTCTTGCCTCGTTTTTCGCATTTAGCATTTCGATCTTTCTTTCATTCTTTTATTCTTTTTTTCTTCCTATTTTCACACTCTTCCATTCTTTCTTTCTTTTGATTATTTACTTTTCATGTTTTATTTATTAGTTCATTCCTTTAGAAATTTGTCTTATGTTTCTTTGTTTGTTTCTTTCTGCATTATTTATTTATTTAATGCCAATGTTCTATTCTACAAAAGGGTCTTTTTATAAACTCCATTTATATTTCCTCTGTATTACATTTTATTTACCACATTATGCCAAACTTCCGTTCCCCTCCACTTACGTACTAACTTATTTTCTGTCTTTCTTTCTTTCTTTTTTTCTTTCTTTCTTTCTTTCTTTCTTTCTTTCTTTCTTTCTTTCTTTCTTTCTTTCTTTCTTAATATTCCCACTCTTTCTTTTCTTGTTTCTTTCTTTCTTTGTATAACATTCTTTGTTGTATATTTGCTTCTTTCTTTCTTTACACTTTCACTGTTTCTTTGTTTGTTTCTTTCTTCATTCTTTCTTTCTTTCTTTCTTTTTTCTATTCCCACTCTTTGTTTCTTTCTTTCTTAATATTCCCACACTTTTTCTTTCTTTCTTTCTTTCTTTCTTTCTTTCCTTCTTTTTATTCCCACTCTTTCTTTTCTTGTTTCTTTCTTACTTTGTATAACATTCTTTGTTGTTTGTTTGCTTCTTTCTTTCTTTATACTCCCACTACATCTTTCTTTCTTTCTTTCTTTTTTTCTTTCTTTCTTTCTTTCTTTCTTCTTTTGTTATATTCCCACGCTTTGTTTGTTTCTTTCTTTCTTTTTTCTTATTATTCCCACTCTTTCTTTTCTTGTTTCTTTATTTCTTTATATTACATTCTTTGTTTGTTTGCTTCTTTCTTTCTTTTTTCTTTCTTTCTATTCCCACTCTTTCTTTCTTTCTTTCTTTCTTTCTGTTCCCACTCTTCCATTCTTTCTTGCTTTCTTTTTTATTCTTTTTTATTGTCAATATTATTCCCTCCAAACAGGCCTTTTTTTATTATAGATTCCTTCCTTTATGCTATCTCTCAGCATTTTTCCTCACCTTTCTTTTTCCCCTCTCATCTCTTTTTCCTCTCTCGCCATAATTTCATGATTCTTATCTGAAATTGCCTTAATGAAAAATGTTTCTACATCTCTCGATCTTTCATTAATTCTCCTATACTCTGATATTGATTACCAGGCGACCATTTCCATTCCATCTTGAAAGCAGCGAAATATTTTTCTCCCCATAACAAAAAAACCTATCAATAATTATTCCAAATCAAAAAGCAGGATACTTACAAAATAAACACAACAACAACGTTAAAAAACAAACAAACAAACAATATATAAAACAATGAAATAGCAATTCGCGGGGCATGAATTAAAATTCATTTTATTATATTTTTAAGTGATGCATCACAAAGATGGGCGTAAATAAGCCTGGCGGCCCTGAGTATAAAGAATGCGAAAAAGCGAAATTGAAATACGAGATAAGATTCTTATGAGATTCTCTGAAATAAAGACAAATATTCAAAAGGGGAAGAGAAGAGAAAAAACGATGGTTGAGAAGATCGAGTTTTCATTGCTAAAGATAACAAGAGGGCGAGCGAGAGAAGGATATAGGGAGGAGTGACGTTAATTGGAAAGAAACAGGAAGCGGGGGAAAACAAACGGATGTTGGTACATCGTCAGAGAAAGAAAGAAAGAAAGAAAGAAAGAAAGAAAGAAAGAAAGAAAGAAAGAAAGAAAGAAAAGATGAACCGAATAGAGAAAGGAGGTGGGAAATTAACAATGAAGAAATGACAGAAACATAGAAAGAAAGAGAAAAGAGACAAGAGGAGGAAAGCAGAATAATAAACAATTGAAAAGAAAGAAAGAAAAAAAGAAAGAAAGAAAGAAAGAAAGAAAGAAAGAAAGAAAGAAAGAAATATTGCCAGGAGAAGGAGGTGGGCAGTTAAAGAAGAAAGAATAGAATTGCAAATAAATAAATAAATAATAAATAAATAAATAAAGAAAGAAAGAAAGAAAGAAAGAAAGAAAGAAAAAGAAAGAAACGTTACAAGACGTTGGAAAAGAAACGAAGGAATTGGAAAATTAAAAAAGATAAAATGACAGAAATATAGGAAGAAAAACGACAAGATGATAGAAAGAAAAAGAAAGAAAACATTTAATAGATAGATAGATAGATAGATAGATAGATAGATAGCTAGATAGATAGATAGATAGATAGATAACGGAATGGGACAAATAGCAAATAAAATGAGGCAGATAGCTAGTGAAAAAGAAAGAGATAGATAGATAGATAGATAGATAGATAGATAGATAGATAGATAGATAGATAGATAGATTACGGAATGTGATTGATACCGAACAGAATGACATAGATAGATAGAGAGATAGATAGATAGATAGATAGATAGATAGATAGATAGATAGATAGATAGATAGATAGATTACGGAATGTGACTGATACCGAACAGAATGACATAGATAGATAGATAGATAGATAGATAGATAGATAGATAGATAGATAGATAGATAGATAGATAGATAGATAGATTACGGAATGTGATTGATACCGAACAGAATGACATAGATAGATAGATAGATAGATAGATAGATAGATAGATAGATAGATAGATAGATAGATAGATAGATAGATTACGGAATGTGATTGATACCGAACAGAATGACATAGATAGATAGATAGATAGATAGATAGATAGATAGATAGATAGATAGATAGATAGATAGATAGATTACGGAATGTGACTGATACCGAACAGAATGACATAGATAGATAGATAGATAGATAGATAGATAGATAGATAGATAGATAGATAGATAGATATTCCAAGTACATACGTGGATATGAAGAGAAAACATGAAAACATTGAATTGAAAAGGGCTACAAATATTTAAAATGAAACATAGAAGAATTGGTGAAATAAAAAACACGGCGAGAGAATGGAAAAAGCGCTCTTTTGGAGTGTCATGGATATTAGAAGAATGAATACAAATGAGACTAAAAATGAATTAAAAGCAGACAATTTATTCTTGCGTGATCCTACACTTACACTAAATATTTAATTACTAGCCTACTTTCACTTTCATTTTTAATTACGCTTTAAGTTTTGTTGTTTAAAATATTTTCTACTAATCTTTTTTAATTTACACGCGGCATAAAGTCGGTGACATAAAACTCATAAAGATATTTATCACACTTATACTAATTATTCCCCCAATTTAATTGTGCTAACTGCACACACGCCCCCCATATATATGTGTTTGTGTATATATATATATATATATATATATATATATATATATATATATATATATATATTCCGATCTATATATATATATATATATATATATATATATATATATATATATATATAAATTTCGATCTCTCTCTCTGTCTGTTTATATATATATATATATATATATATATATATATATATGCCAATTCAGCCGGGTTTCGATATATATATATATATATAAAAGTGGACAGGGAAGTCAGCACTTAGAGGCGACAGTCTGTTTCATGCTGGTGCAATCGTCAGGCGACTTGACGATTGCACTAGCATGAAACAGACTGTCGCCTCTAAGTTCTGACTTCCATGTCCACTTTTATATTTACACACGCTCTATCTCTGATATTGAGCACTTTATCCCATAAATATAGCACACTTTAAGACTATATATATATATATATATATATATATATATATATATATATATATATATATATATATATATATATATATATATATATATATATATATATATATATATATATACCCGTCTACTAGGGCTGCTAGCCAATCCCTAATTCAGATGCTATCCACTACTTACTCCACCGTAGTGAATAGCGGCTTGGATTGAGGAATCGGAGAGCCGAGTTCGAATTCCAGTCGAATCCATTACATTCACTTAGGTGCTAATACACTTGGGAATGGTATTAATCCTTTTCTTCTCCCTCCAGCTATGGGTAAATAGCAGGACAGACTGGGTTCTGGAAGCCTTGGACTGGTCTAGGAGAAGGACAACTCTGAATTCAAAACGTGCACAGGGACGTTTGGGGACCTTGTGGCACGTAGTGCACCAGGTCTCCGTATTCGTCCCTTCAAAACGTGTGGTTGGTTCTGCATAAAGCCTTCACCACTCTAATGAAACCATATGTGCTGGTGTCTGGCTGTCGGTTCCTAGGAACTGAGCTGCTTGACCCTCATACGTCGAATACGACGGGAGAGTCCACTACACACACACACACACACACACACACACACACACATATATATATATATATATATATATATATATATATATATGCAATGGTTAAATATTGTATTTTTAATTTTGCGCATGCTCTGTTTTGTTTTTGATTTTTGAGATCTACTGTATAGTAATATTAGTTTGTGAGAAAAAGACCACCATTACGCAATTCTTTGCGCCAGAAATTTGGAAACGGCATGCTGTACTGCTTGGCATTCGCGCCGGAGGCTCCAATACGAACATTTGAGAGTGTTTGGGTGAGAATCTGAAGACAGTGCAGAGGATTCGAAAAGAGTTAGATGAGTCTAATGGTGATTACGAAGGTGTTTGATGTGATCACTAGTTATTGCGACCTTATGCCTCCTTTCATCGTCTTACAGGGCCTCAGATTCAACACAGAGGCCTACATCAAGGAGGTAGTGCTGCCCTGGGTCCAGAAGGTGCTTGTTGGAAGAACCTATGTCTGGCAACTCGACTGTTCACCACGCCACACACGCAGAAGAACCCAATTATTGCTATCAGACCATTTCTACGACCACACAAATCCTTACATCTGGCCACCTAACTGCCCAGATTGCAACCCACTTGCTTATTATGTGTTAGGCGCAGTTGAGCGAAAGACCAACAAAACTCCTCGTAACATCAAAGATGAACTGTATTATGGACGCATTAACAACTTGTTGAAACTTGACTAATGCATGGAATAATAATGCAACAAAAAATGTACTTAGAACAAAATGTATTGAAACAAGAAAGTGTACACAATATTTACATATAGTCTTTTCCTGGGAAGACCGTTCCTGGAGAATGTGTTGACTGAGTCGCAGTCGGGCAGAGTCTCTGGTTGAATCTCTTGACTCGTTCCTCTCTCTTCCGGGTACCAACCATATTTATATGGTCGGTACTCCACTATGCAAATTAGGTGGATCCTACCACAACACAACTTAAACAAGAAGCCCATCCAGAAGAATTGTAGCAGATTGGTAGTCGTCTGGAGGCCGTGGTTGAAGCCAATGGCGATTTTTATTGAAGAAATTTACTCATTAGTATGTCAAGATATTTTTGTACAATTTTGGTAAATGTAATTGAAATTGAAATAATATGGGGGGAAATAAAAATATATTATTAAAGAGTGAGAGCAATAAAAGAAGAGGAATTAAGAAAAAAGAATATAACGATTCAAATTGTATTTAAATATTTCATGATCAATGTTGTCGGTGAATCAATATGCCCGAAGACAGTTCCGCATGCGAGACGTTTAAGAGAATAAACTGTTATCATAGAATGTACAGTTCCATAAAGCCATTTCAACTGGGAAAATGACGAGACCTTGCTGCCAATCTAGTACTGCCGTCAAATTCATAAAGTCTAGGTACCATAGAGGAAACCACATCAGAACAATTACCATGACAGTATTTTTTTTTTTTATAAAAGACACAGGGAATCTACGTTATGGCGGTTGGAAAGTGACTGAAAATGAAGGTGAAATGCCAGGTCAGTCAGAACCAAAATATTGCAGATTCTTCTTTGGATTTGTAATCGGGCGTGTTTTCTTTCAATGACTGCCTTCGCTTTATTGACTGTTACCTTTTCTTCGTGATAAAATTTATCCTTGGAATGTTTCCTTGAAAACGTCCAGGGCTATGAGATCCATCGGTTTTTTTGCAGATCTGCATCAAGATAAGCAACCATGACAGTCGAAGCAATCTTCGGAAGATTACAGGATGTTATTCGTTACAGCAGCGCTTATCGGCGGGACAAGTATAATTGGCGTGTCGAATTTAGCATCCCATTGAAGTCGTTGCCGTCGCCATCGCACAAATAATCATGCTAAGATAGGAATCTAGTAATTCTCGACCCATCAGGGAAGAACTGTCTCTCTATCCTTAGTTGGCAGCTGGTCTTGAAGAAGAATAATTCTGAATTCCAGATTTCCAAAGGCATGGTTCTATCAACTCAAAACCGTAAAAATCCTACGTGCTAATTAAACCACAGCAGACTTTCTTTTCTGGCTACAATGGCATTTAGTATCAGTCTCTGTTGTTTTTATTACTAACTGCAAAAACTTCCTCTAATCGATGTTCTAGTTACAGTCTTTTTGTTACAGTCTTGCTTTCACTAATCGATGTTCTAGATACATTCTTTTTGTTACAGTCTAGATTTCACTTATCAATGTTCAAGTTACAGTCTTTCTTTCACTTATCGATGTTCTACTTATAGTCATTTTGTTACAGTCTTGCTTTCACTAATAGATGTTCTAGTTACAATCTTTTTGTTACAGTCTTGCTTTCTATAATCGATGTTCTAGCGACAGTCTTTTTGGTTCTTATTTATTTTTTTTTGTTGATGATTTCTTAAAAGGGTGCTAAGATATGATTGGGTTGTATTTTTAAACCTATAGTTTTATACGTGTCTGAAATTAATTGAATTTCCTAATAGGTTTTATATGGTATTTTGCAATTATTTATATATGGTCTTAATATATGTTTAATATATCTTAGGATTTAATTTCTCTTCTGTTTTTTCCTCTATCAATTTATAAATTACTAATTTTTAAGGCGAATATCTGGTGGTGTCTGCAAAAAACCGTTATTTAATTTCTTTGATTTGATACCGTGCAGTTTTTCATGTAAGCATAAAGCCATGGGTCATTCCAAGTCCTACAAGTTCTTGCTCTATTTATTATTTTCCATTTTACTGTTGGTGTTTTATTTGTTTCTTTTAAATACCAGAAATATTTAGATAAAGATGTTTGGTTTCGGTTTCTAATATTATCGAAGGAGCTTTGATGTTGTCTCCAACTCATTTTAAATTAATTTCTCGTGAATCCTATATATATCTTTTCAATATCTGGATTCTCAATGGATGAGATTGTACATTGGTATACTACGGATTCTATGTGGCATTTTTTATTCAAAAGGCAATTATATGGGTTTCTATAATTACATATTTTTTTAATTATTATTGTCTAATTTCATTTTAGGATCTTTAGTTATTTAATTTTGGCATGCGTATTTTTTCAAGATTTTCTTATTATGTTTTTTTATAATCCTTTCTAGATTTTCAGTAGAGCTACAACTTAATTTTGAACGTTGAGGGGTGGGTACCAAATGATTTTTCTTTTTCTGTTTTTCCTCTGGTTTTTACTATTATTTTTTTATATAATTGATGTTAGGGTGTTTGTAGCCACTATAATTTAGAGCTTGATTGTAAAAATTTCTGTGTTTATCAATGTTTCTTCATTAGCGGAATTCATACTAATTCTTTTCTTAATTGATGAGGGTATGTGCTTAATTATAGAGGGAGGATGATTTGACATGAGGTGTACATACAAAGGATAGATAACTAGAATATCAATTAGTGAGAATTTTTGCATTTGAGAATGAAACTGTCTTCTGGAGTCAAGATTTAATATTGAAATTAAAGTTTGGCACATAATTCTCAGTTTCGAAACATGGTAATTTCTGTGACGCGATGAAATCATCTTTTTCAAAAGATAATTACATATATATATATCCAGGTAAGATGTGAACGAATGGAGTACAATCCCAGTGTTCGTAACATTTATTTTAAAAGAGGGCTCAATACAAAGTAGTGTAATATTATCAGATTTAATAAAAATTTTCTGATTAAATCAAAGGAATGAATTAATTGTAAATTGTAAACATAGTTTACCTTTTTACCTTACTATTTAGTTAAAATTTGGAATTTGATTACGCTTTTTCTTATAATTTAGTTGTACTGCGTTGCGCCATATATGGCTTATCTTTCTATTTGTAAAATTAATTTGGATTTAGTATAATTTTGTATTAATCTCTTGGTAGTATTAGTAACATCTTGTACGGATTTATTGGTATTTTGTCGATATTTTTGATATTTTACATCGATTGGTTACTGTTGTTAAGATTTTATATGAAGAATATACAACAGTTGCATATTAAGTTATCAAATAGTTTTAAACGTTTAAATTATTTACGAGTTTCTTAAAGAAGCTATTTATTTATCAGCTATAAAATTCTTTCAAGTAGGAAACTCACAAGGCATATAACTTGTTTAACATTTGGTAAAATTACCTCCCCACATCATTTTTATTTCATAGGAAATGGCATTGTCTAGTGCCTATAATTTATGCATCTATTCACATCCGCTCCTGTTTATTGATGACTACAGTTAGCTGGCAATCTACAGGTCATTATATAAAAATAATTTCTTCATTTTTGCTTCTTTGCTTAGTTTAAATTTAACGTAGGTCATATTTGACTGGTTGATCAGAGTAAACACACAAACCTTAAACCCACTTTTTCTTTTTTCATAAAAAGAGTTTCTATTTTGCTTTTAAATGTAAATAAATACTTGTCACTCGCCAGTAATTTAAAATCGCCTGATGAGATGCATTGATACGCATCGAAACACGACTGCAATTGTGTAGCGATTTTGACAAGTTTTCTGTGTAATATCCTAATATATATATATATAAATATTTCTCGAACATTGAGGCCGGTAAATGTAATTAATACTGTTTAATTAAAAACACTGCATTTATTTAAATAAATTGCATCTATAAAATTAACGTATAAATAGAATATATATGGTGGACTCTCCCGTCGTATTCGACGTATGAGGGTCAAGCAGCTCAGTTCCTAGGAAACTACAACCCAGACACCAGCACATATGATTTGATTATAGTGGTGAAGGCTTTGTGCAGGATCATCTACACTTTTTGAAGGGCCGAATACAGAGATCTGGTGCGCTACGTGCTACAAGGTCCCAAAACGAACCTCCGCAAGTTTTGAAATCAGAGTTGTCCTTCTCCTAGACCAGTAGCCATCCAAGGCTATAGAACCCAGTCTGTCCTGCTATTAACCCATAGCTGGAAGGAGAAGAGGAGGATTCATACATCCTCTTATCTCTCTGTCTCTCTGTATCTCTGTCTCTGTCTCTGTCTATGTCTGTCTCTGTCTGTCTCTGTCTCTCTCTCTCTATATATATATATATCCTATGAAAGGCTGGCCCTAGTCGTAACCTGAGTTTCAAGTCTTCTGAAGATCGCGTGAGCGTTAAACACGATTTACGACGACAAACATCCTTTTATAGGATTTAACGTTGTTAAACATTTTTGTTCTGTCTAGGCAATCTAGGTTTCGAGCACTTTACTGCGTAGGTAGATCTCGGCCTTTTTTCTCTTTCCTTTTTCAGTATTGTGTCGTTTTTGTTCGAGACTTCACCTGCATAAGAGTTTTAAGTCTGCTGGCAAGTTGCCTGTTGGTTCCATCAACGATTTTGGTTTTTCTTTAATAATTACATATACAGGGCTATTAAAAAGAATGAACCGATTTCATGACGCATTGCTTCTGTTCTCAAGCATCGTCATGGAATGAGTCAGTGACCATTTGGAAGAGGAGGTTTCAAAGTTTCGAATGGCTGCCACAGGGGCGCTATAGTCGCGACGTATCTCCGGCAACGTTAGTTGTTTGTTTACCCCGAAATGACGAATCCTCAGCAAAAGGCGTTCTGCGTACTCAAGTTCGCGAAAACAAATATGGTTTTCCCGGTGTAGCGTGCTTTCGAAGGCAGTTCCATATTAATCCGCTCTATCCTAAGCATATTCGACATCTACAACAGTTTCAGGAAAGTGGGTATCTATGAAAGAAAAGGTCTAAGACGACCATGAGTTTAGGAGGAACAAGTGGCGACAAACCGTGCTGCGTTTGAGGTGATTCCACGGAAGTCCACAAATAGAGATAGCTGTGAGTTTACGATCTCTCAATCCACTATCTCGCGTGTGTTAAGAATAAGTCTACATTTGAAACCTTAAAAACTACGCCTCGTTCAGGCACTTACGAAGACCTTGATCTTTGGGCTTGGTCTGCGAGATCCCCAGACCTCACCAGGTTTGATTTTTTCTTGTGGGGATACGTAAAAGAACGCGTTTATGTTCTACCGCTTCTCACTAACCTCGATGACTTTAAACATCGAATAACAACAGCGATAACCTCAGTGGATCGTGATATGCTGATCCGCGTCTGGGAGGAATTCTCTTTTCGCATTGATGTTACCCGTGTTGTAGGTGGTGGCCATATTGAACACTTGTAAATCAGGAAATAAAAGTTGAAGAATATTTGTCATTTGGCTGGTGTTTTGTTTTGCTTATCCTTATTAAAATATCGCGTAATGAAATCTGTTCATTCTTTTTGAATAACCCTATAACTGAGAAAAACATTATATATATATATATATATATAATCCTGGGAATAGCGTGGCAAGATAAGGTGCCCAACACTGAGGTCCTCCCTCGATCAGGTTTGTCCATCATGTTCATACTGCACAGACAGCGCACACTCCGTTGGTTGGGCCACGTCCATCGCATGCCAGATGGTCGCATCCCCAAATACCTTTATGGAGAGCTGGCGGCTGAAAAGAGACCCGCCGGGCAGCCACAGCTGCGTTTGAGGGGAGTTCAGGGAAGTCCAACAATCGAGCTAGTTGTGAAGTTTGCGATCTCTCAATCCAGTATCTGGCGTGTGTTAAGAAGACGTATACATTTGAAACCTTACAAACTGTGCCGCGTTCAGGCACTTACGAAGATTTTGCTCTTTGTGCTTGGCCTGCGAGATCCCCATAACTCAGCATGTGATTTTTTCTTGTGGCGAGACGTAAAAAATCGCGTTTATGTCCCACCGCTACCCACTAACCTCGATGACCTTAAACATCGAATAACAGCAGTGATCGGCTCAGTGGATCGTGATATGCTGATACGCGTCCGGGAGGAATTCTCTTATCGCATTGATGTTGCCCGTCCTGCAGGTGGTGGCGACATTGAACACTTGTAAGTCAGGAAATAAAAGTTGATTGTTAATAGAATATATATATATATATATATATATATGTTTGAACTTCCTTGAAGAATTTCATCGTATCATCAAGAAACATTACAGAACTGGAAAGCATCAATATAAAAGCAATAGTCATAATATGTCTATATTATTCAATGAAGCATATATATATATATATATATATATATATATATATATATATATATAATATATATATATATATATATCCTTGATAAATTTCATCGTATCATCAAGAAACATTACAGAACTGGAAAGCATCAATATAAAAGCAATAGTCATAATATGTCTATATTATTCAATGAAGCATATATATATATATATATATATATATATATATATATATATATATATATATATATATATCTATATATATATATCCTTGATAAATTTCATCGTATCATCAAGAAACATTACAGAACTGGAAAGCATCAATATAAAAGCAATAGTCATAATATGTCTATATTATTCAATGAAGCATATATATATATATATATATATATATATATATATATATATATATATATATATATATATATCTATATATATATATCCTTGATAAATTTCATGGTATCATCAAGAAACATTACAGAACTGGAAAGCATCAATATAAAAGCAATAGTCATAATATGTCTATATTATTCAATGAAGCATATATATATATATATATATATATATATATATATATATATATGTGTGTGTGTGTGTGTGTGTGTGTGTGTGTGTATTTAGGCAGCAATCCTTCTTTCATGTACATTTCATTGAATACAACAGACAAGGTGCTTTTATTTAGTTTTTTATACAATTTCTCATGCGATCTAATAATTTCTTTTTCTTTTCAGATGATAAATTATATAAAAAAAATGTCCGAATGTTCTTTTTATCCGAGCGCTTTCGGCTATACATTTAGCCATTTTCAAGGATTAAATATTTTAACTGTTAAATGAGAAATAGTTTGTTGCAAGGATGTTTTATAAAAATGTTTTTCATTTTTCAAAATGTTCATAGTTAATATTATTAGGGGTTTTGTTTTTATTAATAAGGCTCCCATTATTTTTAGCCATTTTTTTTTGCATGTAGATACTGCTATTATATTTGTGTTGTCAACAAGTATGTTATGAATAGTGTCCGATATGTCTCCATGAATATTTAAATGAGATCTAATTGAGCTATGCCCAGAAATGTGTAGAGTGAATCTGCGTGTCAAACATTTTGTAGTGTGGCCTATATAATTATTTACGAATTTTGATTGATCATGAATACAATTCCTTAATGTACATTAATATATATATATATATCAATATATATAGTTGTATATTTAGGCAGAAATCCTTCGTTTATGCATGTTTCATTAAAAACGACAGACAATGTACTACGGTTAAGCATTTTAATTATTTTTTCTTGTCTTCGAACAAGATCTCTCTTTTCTGGACAAAGAGTATGTAAAAACTTTCCAAATGTTTTATAGTTCCGAGTGCTTTCGACTATACCGTTAGCCATTATCAAGGATGATTCAATTTTTCAGCTTAATTGAGTCTGTGCATTATGTGTATGTTTTAGTGTGTTGTAGGGATGTTTTAACTTCCGAATACGGTTAGCACATTATGGTTTTGTTCGTAGTTAATATTGTTATGAGTTTGCCTTTTCTTTTTTTATTAATTAAGCTTCCATTATTTTTAATCTTTTTTTTACAACTGGATGAAGTTATTATATTTATGTTTTCGACTATTATGTTTCTAATGGAGTCTGGTAAATTTATGTGTGTGTTTTTACATGGGTTCTATTGGAGCTATGATCAGTTAGCTGTAACGTAAGGCGTCTGGATAAGCATGTAGTTGTGTAACCGGTGTAATTATGATTCTGGTTTGATCAGGAACACAGTTCCTTAAGGGGCATTTGAACTCATAGATAATGTTCGTTCTTTGTAATTTTGACTTAACTGGCGTGTTGTTATTTTTTAGGATAAGGTTAGCTGTCTTAAATTTTTTATAATAGATAATTAATTTGATTTTTTATCCTGGTCAATTGGGGTAGTGTATTTTTTTAATAATATGTCTAAATAAAGATTCATCTTTTTACAGTTAATGTGCATTTGGTTTTTGTAATAAAAGTTTATGTAATATTTGACTGTGTGTTCACTATCGTTATTATTTACTTTGGGGAGAAATAGTCTAATTTAGTGGTCTATAAGGTGGACAGGGAAGCCGTTGTTGATTAGGGCTTGTTTTACATTATTAAGATCTTTGAGGAAGAATAGTCGAGAGGATGGATTCTGGTGTGCTCTTTTTAGGAAGTTTTTTTTTATTACTGCTACTTTGTACCTGAGTGGGCATAATTCATATCAACTTTTATTTTACATTATTTTTTCGCGAGTACTTTCGAATGTTGCTACATTTGTTTTCAAGGATTGTTCTGTGCGCAGTTACGCAACTGATTTTTAATGGCGGCCTTCTCACATTTGATGGAACTAATTTCACGTCAATCAAGGTGACGTCATATCAACGGTCAACGACTATCGTTTTATCTCAACGCAGCAAATGTTCAAAATGTCCCCCGCTTGCTTTCACACATGCATGTGCCGCTGTCAGGGGTACGAGCTGATCTCGGTCTTCCTTGATCCATAGTTTGTGATGTCACAGATCCATTCTCAGCAACGCGACGATAAACATGAGCAAAGTATGGATACCTCGATTGCTTTCTCCCTGGAAAAGCAATCAGATACAGCCGTCCAGCCTCGTGTCCATTACCATTCGCGCGGCTGTATGGGCAAATCATATCTACCTGCTCACGATACGAATATCCTACCATTATTAAACGGAACACTTCTCCGTTAACTCAGTATGACACATGTTAAACGTTGAAAACAATCTAGCCACAAATGTACACGAATGACAAATGTAATCTAATCTACATTAAAACACAGCGCCATCTATCGTAAACTTACTTAAAACTTAATAACTTGTTTTGGTGGGATCCACCTAATCTGCATTGGTGACTACCAACTATATAAATAATGGTTGGTACCGGAAGACGGGGAAGGAATCACGAGATCCAACTAGAGACTCTGATCGACTGCGACTAGTCAACACATTCTCCAGGAACGTCTTCCCAGAAATATACAGAAATACGATATGTACTTATTGTGTACACTTTCTTGTTATAATACATTCTTGTTCTAAGTACATTTTGTGTTGCATTATTATTCCATGCATTAGGCGAGATTCAACAATGAGTCAAGACTCAACAATGGCGACGAAGTAGAACGAATCATACGTCAAGTTTCAACAATGGCGACGAAGTAGAACGAACCATACGTCAAGTTTCAACAATGGCCACGAAGTAGAACGAACCATACGCCAAGTTTCAACAATGGCCACGAAGTAGAAGGAACCATACGTCAAGTTTCAACAATGGCCACGAAGTAGAACGAACCATACGCCAAGTTTCAACAATGGCAAAGAAGTAGAACGAACCATACGGAAAGAAGAAAGAATTAATAGTGAGAGTTTTCAACAATTGGGACAAGTCATTGAAGAACCCAGGCTGAAAAAAAAACTATTAATTCAAAGTCCAACGTTAACATAACGACGAAGGATTCTGAACTTCTGGATATGTAAAACTCGTTAAAAGACGACTAAGCATAAAGGAACGTTCACTCAGAAAAATTGGCCGACTACAAAAACATGCATGGATTTAAAAGGAGCACAAATACACCGTGTCGACTTTGAAAGGTAACAAACTTTAAAAAATTATTTTTTTTAAATTATTTGTTCAACAATATAGTGACGAATTACCTCTGATAAGAAAATCAGACGTGTCATTGAAATACGCGAACAGAAGTCGAAAACGAAAAAGAAAGTCCGACGCTCTCTGTTCGCGAAAAAAAAATACCAAAGTTGATTAGCACGGGCGTGAATGTAAAAGCAAGAAATAAAATATAAAAGTCGTACGTTGTTTCGATTTTTTGGTCAGCTTATATGATATTCGTGGATACACAAATTAAAAGTATATTCCTTGTTGCATGAACACTATCAGCTAAAGATGGATGAACTATCCAAAGTCATATCCGAATTATTCAAATCCCAACAGATAGCACAGCAGGAACAACTGATAGCAATGAAAAAATATCAAGAACGTCAAGAGGAAAGACTTTTGGAAATTCAAAAGTTAACACTGGAGAAATTAAACAACTATCAGGCAAATGAGGGAAATTCTTCATATTAAATTCGCTGGAAACTTTCAACTATGTGCCAGACGAAGAAAAAACGTTTGAAGCGTACTTTAAACGATATGAAGATATTTTCTACACAGACTGTGAAAACTGGTCGAATTCAAGAAAGTCAGTCTATTACTAAGAAAGCAAGGTACAGCAGAACATAGCAAATTTGTAGATTTTATTCTACCGAGAAAAACAACTGAATTGGAATTCTCGGAAACAGTGAAATTGCTAAAAGAGCTGTTTGGAGCAAATATGTCGCTTTGGCATAAGCGATGGTTATGCATGAATGTCTCTAAATCCGACGATCAGGATTACTTAACATATGCATCTATAGTGAATAGACATTGTGACAATTTCAGATTGGCAGAGATTACGGTTGAAGAATTCAAGTGCTTAATTTTTGCTCAAGGACTGGTATCCAGTAAGAGTGCCGAAATAAGACGTAGAGTTTTGTCTAAACTCGAATCTGAACAAGGCCTTACCCTGCAAAAGTTAGCAGAGGAGTGTCAACGGGCCGTAAGTTTAAAGAAAGAGTCGCAAAAAATCGAAGAAGCTGGCAGTGCTTATATTAAAAAAATAAAAAAGCAGTCAAAGTACCCATTAGAGAAAATTGGAGAAAAAATTCAGCTTATTTTAATAATAGACAAGAAAATAAAAAGAACGAAAATAAAAAGGTCCCACCATATAATTGCAGACGTTGTAACGAAAGACATTGGGAGGTAAATTGCCCATATAGAAATAAGAAATGTTTCGTGTGCCAAAAGAATGGTCCCAAAGGATCGTGTTGTAAAACGAAAAAATTCAAGAGCCGAATTAGACAAACAAATTCGAATATCAAATCAGATAGAGATTTGAGGAAATATGTGACGACTGAAATATTCAAAAAGAATATCAAATTTCAACTCGATTCGGGGTCAGATTTAACAATAATGAACGATAAAACATGGAAAATTTTAAAAAGGCCTACAATAATGAAGTCAACGAAACTCGCTCGAACAGTAACTGGAAAGCAAATTAACTTCGAAGGCGAGGTTGTACTTCCAATGAAATTGAATGGGATCGTTAAAAAAATAAAAGTTTTCATTCTGAAAAATGGAGAAAACTTGTTGGGTACAGATTTTATTGAAACATTCGAATTGTGGGATAAACCGTTAAACTCATTCTGCAGAAAAGTAGAAAGTAATACGCAAACAAGACAGGACATTAAAGAGGAATTAAAGAAAAAGTTTCCGGAAACCTTTACACCTGGTCTTGGAAGATGTAACAAGTTTGAAGCTAAATTTGAATTAAAAGAAAATACTATGCCTATATTTAAAAAGAAACGTAACGTGCCTTTCGCAAGTGTAGAGAAAGTAGTAGTACCAAAAAAGTTGCAGAAAAGAATCCTACGGGACTTTCATATGGGTCACCCGGGGATTAATAGAACAAAAAGCTTAATGCGAAGTTTTGTATATTGGAAAGGAATGGATGTGGATATCGAAAACATGGTTCATCGATGTAAAGGGTGTGCGTTAGCAGCTAAGGCACCACCGATAGTACACAAACCATGGCCAAAGACGGATCATCCGTGGGAAAGATTACACATTGATTTCGCTGGTCCAGTAGAAGATTATTACTACTTAATAGTGGTAGATAGTTTTACAAAATGGCCGGAAGTACTACGCTGCAAAAAGCCTACGTCCAATACCACAACAACTTTTTTGCATGAACTATTTGCACGGTTCGGTGTGCCAGAGTGTGTGAGTGACAATGGTACACAATTCACTTCTGACGAATTTAAGGAATTTTGTGAGTTATATCAAATTAACCACATAACGACGCCGCCGTATCATCCGAGATCCAATGGACTCGCAGAAAGATTTGTAGATACGTTAAAGCGCGCTCTGAAGAAAGCCTCAGGAGTTCCAACGGCAATTCCTACAAGTATACAGAATCACGCCTAACCAGAGAACACCATCAAACATGGCACCAGCTGAACTAATGTTCGCTAGGAAAGTTAAGTCAGTGTTTGACAAGCTTTTGCCAGGAAGAAATAGAATAAAGAACACTATGTATACAGCTAGAAAAAGATACACCCCCGGAGAGAAGGTCTTTTTCAAGTGCTATAGAAACAACATTGAGTTCTGGGAGCGAGGCATAGTGGATAAGAGAATCGGTGACCTGATTTACATAATAAAAGGGCCGAAGAATACTCATAAGAGGCACCAGAACCAACCCTAAAAATGCTACGTGCTAGAGCATGAAGAGAGTATACCGGATGAGGAGGAAGATCCCATTGATGTAATGTATGATACTTTTCAAGTAGAACCTCCGCAGAGTGCTCCTGAACCGAGAAGATCCGGTAGGAAACGAAAGTTCACGGACCCATTGGACGTGAATCCAAAACGAAAAAGATATTGAAAAAAAAAACAGATATACATATGAACTATGCAAAGGGGATCTACAAAGAAATAACCATAATCATCATCCCATATAGAAGCCAGTTTGAAATCCAAAAGGATTCCAAGGCTTGGGAGGGGGGTGTTGTTGGTGGGATCCACCTAATCTGCATAGGTGACTACCAACTATATAAATAATGGTTGGTACCGGAAGACGGGGAAGGAATCACGAGATCCAACTAGAGACTCTGATCGACTGCGACTAGTCAACACATTCTCCAGGAACGTCTTCCCAGAAATATACAGAAATACTATATGTACTTATTGTGTACACTTTCTTGTTATAATACATTCTTGTTCTAAGTACATTTTGTGTTGCATTATTATTCCATGCATTAGGCGAGATTCAACAATGAGTCAAGACTCAACATAACTCAAAAGTGAAGTATTTGCGAACAGATATTTATATGGATTTCAATTTTATTTGAGGAACCCGCCCCCAAATTTGTAAAACAATTTTTGATACACCCTGTCTATATATTGTTTGATTGTCTAGTTCTTAGTTGACGGTGGCTTCTCCGACAAAATTGGACGCAGATTCGATTACTGGCTGAGGGTACTTTTTATTTAATAAATTTTCTAGAGTGTGCAGGCCGGTAGACGAAATAAATACACTTTAAAATAAAAACGAACGTATACTCAGATGCGAGGATCTATTAAAAATAATGCAGATATTTTCTTTTATTTGTAATAGCAATGCAAAATGAATCAGTTGATGAACACTGTCGGTAATGAAAGCATTTCTCTTACTATAAAAAATGTAAAATCTACATATTCAGACAACACCAAAAAAAAAAAACCCCGACACAAATACATCCTTGATAATATACTTATAGATTAGCAGAAACCGCTTGGCACGAAGGATCATTTGGGCAGTTGTTGCAGGCTCGATGTCCCAAAAATGAATCTCTTGCACTCATAAAAGAAAAAACATAATAACAAGCTTAATCACAGTGACTTGTCACTGATTTTCAACAAATCCTGTATATATATATATATATATATATATATATATATATATATATATATATATATATATATATATATATGCAGGTATGCAGAAAAATAGGAAAGAACACGCTAGGTAAATAATCCGGTGTTCTTTAGTATTTTTGTTTTTATTTTAAAAAAGACAGTGCTCCATACAGAAGTAGAGCTTATATTATAATATTTAAAAAAAAATGTGATTCCTTCGCTACATAAGAGTTAAAACGGAAAATAATAAATAGAACAAGAACTTGTAAAACCTGGGATGACCCATGCCCTTTATGCCTACATGAAAAACTACACATCATTAAGTTTCTAAATAATGAAAAGTTATTAAACCATAGGCAGCAGTTATCGGTTTTTTGTCGACATCAACAAATTTTCGCATTAAATAATTAACATAAAACAACAACAGATAAACAAAATTCTATATAGTTTAATAAAAGTCTTAAAAGCTTAGCCCAATCATTAAATAGAAAAAAACATTTGTGAAGTCGTCAAAAAACACGTTTGTATAAGAAATAGCCATTTGAATAAACAAATAAATAAAGAGATTAATAGATAGATAATAATGAAACAGAATCCTCTCTACACGCTTTAGACTAACTAGACGGCGACCGCCACTATCAGATTTGAAATAGGGACCCCAACATAACCTGACATAAACTTTCCGAATGGGACTGGTCTGCAGATAAAAATTAACTCTTAACTCCTCGACTACCTAACCAATATGGCCGACCCTAGCCGTTTCCATAGTAACAAATGTTGCAAGAGACCATACCGATAAACACGCGCAAACCACAAGATAGCTTATTCCTAGATTTTCGCTTGACGATGAAACGAGACCAGAATCCTTAATTCAACTTAATTTCAATAATTATATTGAGGGTCTCGGCTCTCGCTTTTGAAACATGAGAACTCTTATGTAGCGAAGGAATCATATTTTTATAAATTTTTTATAATATATATATATATATATATATATATATATATATATACATATATATGTTGATTATAATTTTTTCATATAGACAAAAACATTTAATCACGACAAAGATGCGACTTCGTTTCGGTGCATTTAATTGCACCTTCACTGGTGACAAAAAATTATAATAAATAATAATTGCTCTACTATCAGTATTGAGACCTCTTTTGAAGTGATGCTGTGAACGATAGCATTTATATATTATTTTCGTTCTCATTATATTCGGATATACACATATATATATATATACCTACGTTTGGTGTGCGACTTAAGTTTCGTTGGTTTCCCAAACTTAAGTCACACACCAAACGTATGTATATGTATATTTATTAATATATATTTCTTAGTTCTGTCTAAGCACATCGAGCACTATTATGTTTACACCTCTTGGCAAAATTCGGTAATTATTTATTTGCTTACCTGTGTGTACAAGCCAGCACGCGCGTATGCGATTGCTTATATTTAGTTATTTCATTTTGCTAAACATATATATATATATATATATATATATATATATATATATATATATATATATATATATATATATATATATAATAAAATATATTAAAGAAATGAAAATTTTCGTACACACTGGTTTGTATATTAATATTTTTGTTTTTATTATTTCAATTAGGTTCCTGAACTAGTTTCGGCCAGCATGGCCATCATCAGAAGAAAAAGAATCCCTGTTTGTAAGTAGCAGTGAACTACGGGAGAAGATAACTGTTTCTGAAGAAAGTGAACTTTATGTGTAGTTTTCATTTCTTTTTTTGTTTTTTTGTTTTTTTATCGTTAATTTTGGTCAGTCCTTGTGTTGGTTAAATGGCTCCTTTCAAGTTGTTTTTAAGATAGACGATGGGAGATTCATGACTTTCAGGTTTCTCTCGTTGGTCATTTTTACAGTTTTATTCGTTGCTGGGAATGGGATGTGTGTGATAATTGTGTGCGTGTTTAAATGCGTTCTAATGGAGCTGTAGTCAGATAGGGGTAACGTAAAACACGCACACAACTTTACTGGACTCCATTAGAAACATACTAGAAGAAAACACAAATATAATAACTTCATCCACCTGTAAAATAAGATTAAAAAATAATGGAGGCTTTAATAATAAAAAAGAAAAAGCCAACTATTAACAATATTAACTACGAATAAAGCCACAATGTGCTAACCGTATCCGGAAATTAAAAACATCCCTACTACACACTAAGACACGCACATAATGCACACACTCAATTAAGCTGAAAAATCGAATCATCCTTGATAATGGCTAAAGGTTATCGCCGAAAGCGCTCGGAAACATAAAACATTTGGACAGTTCTTACAAACCCTTTGTCCTGTAAAGAAAGCTCTTGTTCGAACACAAGAAAAATTAAATAAAAAGCTCAATCGTAGTACCTTGTTTGTCGTTTTCAATGCAACATACATAAACGAAGGATTGCTGCCTAAATATACAACTATATATATATATATATATATACATATATATATATATATATATATATATATATATATATATATATATATATATATATATATATATATATACAAGGTAACCAAAAAAGTTCTGATCGTATTTAAAGGAAAAAAAGAAAACGCTTCACAGTATGTGTAACTTATATTTAGTCTTCGAAGTAATCGCCATCGGCATCCAGCACCTTCTGCCAATGTGTCTCCAGCTGTGCAATGCCCTTGCAGTAGAACTGGGTGGGTTTTGACGCAAAGAAGTCTGTGAGGGCTTTGCGCAAGTCTGCTTCATTGGTGAAGGATTTCCCACAAAGATGATTATCCAGGGAGTGGAAGAGGTGGTAATCGGATGGTGCAAGGTTAGGTTAATAAGGTGGATGGCACAAAGTCTCCCACCCAAGTTGCTGTATGGTATCCCTGACCACTTGCGCGACATGCGGCATGGCGTTGTCAGAGAGGAAAAGCACACCTTTGCGATTCACCAATGCTGGCTCCTTATGGCGCAATGCCTGTTGCACACGCTTCAATTACTGCGTGTATAGGTCTCCAGTGACCATTTGGCCCGTTGGTAGCAGTTCATAATGAACCACTTGACGATCTGTCCACCAGACACAAAGCATAATCTTGCGTGTGTGCATAGGTGGTCTTGCGGTGTGAGGGACAGCATCCTGAGGAGACAACCAATGTCTGGAACGCTTGGGAGTGTCGTACAGAACCCACTTTTCATCACTGGTAAACACTCGATTGAATAAGGATGCGGTACGGTGGCGACAAAGCAGCGATACGCAGGCTGCCACCCATTGTCCCTTGTGGACCTCCAACAGCGTTTGTGGAACACACTTGCTCAGTTTGTACGTCTTACCTAGGCGGTGCAGGTGAAGTCTAACTGTTTCATCGGAAACGTTGAACTGTCTTGCAAGTTCACCACACGTTAGACTACTGTCCTCTTCAATGGCCGCCTTCAGGACTCCGTCATTCAAGACCTGTGGTCGTCCACTGCAAGGCTCATCATGGAGAGTCAAATCTCCCGACATGAATTTTCGAAACCAACGCCTTGCAGTACGTTCATCCACAGCACTATCCCCAAACGCTTGACATATGCGGTGACTTGATGCAGCTGCTGATAAGCCCACTTTGAAGTCGTAAAGCAAACAGCCCCGAACGAGATCTCTAGACACTTCCATCCTTCTCACAGCTGTCTGGCTTATAGCTGATGGACGGGCATGGTGCGCGTGTTTTTTTATAACGTCTGATGTTCCTACTTCCGGCTGTCCGAATTTAAAAACAATTGCTACACGCATTTCGTATATATTTCAACTTCATTCAGTGACTAATCAAAAAACGGACAGAATTTTTTTGGTTACCTTATATATATATATATATATATATATATATATATATATATATATAATAAATGCGAATGTCACACATTTTCAATTAAAGGGACACAACTCTCTAACTTTCAATAGCTCATTTTGCAAAAGTTTTGGATTCCCAAGTTTGCTTTCGGCGATTTGTTACCTGATTTTTCGGGAATAATCGAAAATTATTTCGCAATCCAGTGAAAGTGACACATGAAATAAAACTAATTTTTCTTGTGCAGAAAGTAAGGACCTAGGTATATCAAATTGTCTTTAAATTAAGTGGCGTCAGAAGAATTATCGTTGAGCTTTTAAAAGTTAAATAATGCAGCAATCAATGTTGAGTCCTTCTGTAGTTTATTGTTGCCTATCGAATACGGCAGCAGTATGCTTCGAATAGTTTATGTTATTTTCGTGTTTTGTGAAAATCATTTTTGACGAAGTCATTATCAAGAACTGGGTCTGGTCAGTAAGGCAAACAATATTTTCTAACTAAATCACAGCGTTTTTAAATCGCTGGAATTGGAACTATTCGACAAAAACTTTTTTTCGTTTACATTACATCGCTTTGAAGTGATTCCAAGTCCGGTACAAGTCCAACATCGAGCAGTAACGAAGGTATCCCAGAAGAAGTATTTTACAAACTCGTTGCCAAAAGAGACAAGAACCAATGACGTGCATATTTGCATATTTGCAACCATTTTTTTTTACATCATGCTTCGTATAATCTGATAAAATTACTTTGGAATATTTAAGCATCGTTGCATGGTAAGTTCTCGTTTTACGAGATAAGGTCGGACACCTAAAAGTGTCAGATACTTCTATGTCGCCGATAAGAATTTAATTGACAACGGCTGGAATCATGGATATTCCACAGATGTTGACAACTAAAATATCGTCATTACTATATTTCTCCAATTACTGACAGAAGAGAGTGATTATATAGATGATAAATATAAAAATGAAGAATGGAAATGAATCAAAACAAGAAAAGAAAAATAGAAAAGAAAGAAAGAAAGAAAGAAGGAAGGAAAGTCTGTAGAAATGTTAAGAAAGAAAGAAAGAAAGAAAGAAAGAAGGAAAGTCTGTAGAAATATTAAGAAAGAAAGGAAAAAAGAAAGGAGGAGAGAAAGAAGGAAGGAAAGTCTGTAGAAATATTAAGAATGAAAAAAGGAAGGAAAGTCTGTAGAAATATTAAGAAAGAAAGAAAGTGAGAGAGGAATAAAGAAGGAAGAAATGTCTGTAGAAATATTTAGAAAGAAAGAAAGAAGGTAGGAAAGTCTACAGAAATATTAAGAAAAAGAAAGAAGAAAGAATTACATTAGAAATTTTAAGAAAGAAAAAATAAACGAAGAAAAATGGTAAAAATCTGGAAGAAAGAAAATTTGCATAAACATTAAGGAAAAAGTGATGGGAAATACCTAGAAATAAAAAAAAATAAAAAAATTAGATAGATAGATAGATAGATAGATAGATAGATAGATATAAATTTCACGGTTTTTAAAAACTAAGAGATGCGCATTATTCTTGGATGTGTATTTATGTCCTTACGTATAAAATATACAGAATTAATAATACTAATAAAGAAAGAAGGAAAAAAGAAAGAAGGAATGAAAAGTAGAGAAACATTAAGAAAGAAAGAAAGAAAGAAAGAAGGAAAGAAAGAAGGAAAGAAAGGCATGGGAAATTTCGACAAAAAATAAAGAAAAAAATGATAAAAATTTTGAAGTAAAGAAAGTTTGCAGATATATAAAGAAAAAAAAGAGCGATGGGAAAAATCTAGAAAGAAAGAAAGAAAGAAAGAAAGAAAGAAAGAAAGAAAGAAAGAAAGAAAGAGGAAGGAAGGAATAGAAAGAAAGAAAGAAAAGTAAGGAAATATTAAAAATGAAAGAAAGAAAGGGAGGAAAGAAGGAAAGCAGGAAGGAATGTCTACAGAAATATTAAGAAAGAAAGAAAAAAGAAACGTAAGTAAATATTAAGAAAGAAATAGAAAGAAAGAAAGAAGAAGAATGAAAGAAGGCATGGGAAATTTTGACAAAAAAAAAGAAAGAAAGAAAAATGGTAAGAAAATGTTTCCAGGAATATTTAGAAAGAAAGAAGCGAAGGTAACAATTTAGAAAGAAAGAAAGAAACATAAATAGGCAGAAAGAAAGAAAAGAATGAAAAGATAGTACCGTTTGTTATTAAATTCATTATTTAAAAAAAAAAGGAAGTATAGCAACTCAAACACTTGTCCTCATTAACGTTTATCGTAATAAAAATAATGTCGGATTAAAAATTACTTTAAAAAATTACTGTTGTCTACGTTTTGGTGACCAAACTGAATGAAGCAGATATAGATTCGTACAATTCCAAAAAAGAAACCTCCTTTCCGTAAATCGATAATTCAAACCGTAGGCTGTCAGTTTCGTCTCCGTAGCTGAAATAGTAAAGGCAGATTTTGGCTCAAGAAGTCGTTCCCCTGAAGGGGAGAAAATGGCTGTAGGATCGATTCCTGTCCCAGGCACTTTCATTTTGTTTCGTAGGCCTTCTCAAATTAGGCTTTTTGCTGTTAATTTCACAGTTTAATAAATAAAAAAAAAACATAGCAACTCAACCTCGTGTACCTACTAAAAAATGACGTTTATATATATATATATATATATATATATATATATATATATATATATATATATTAAAGAAAAACATACCACTTTAAGGCTCTATTGTAATAGTTTATTTCATCAACTGTCCTTGGATCTTCAGACATCACTTTCAAAAGGTGAAACGTAAAATGAAATTAAAATTTACACATTTGACGGGCAGTATTAAGCTTATATTTAACATAGAATGTAGCGAGGAATGGTGTGAGAGACATGGTCGTGTTTAGAGAGGGAAAACAGAATTTTAAAATTTATTTTTATATTTCTTTATAATACTTAATATTGAGGAAGGAAAGGGTGTAAGGATCAGACATTGACCTATTTAATCGGTCAACTCAACGGAAATGATATGTGGAGGGGGGTGGAGGGAAAAAGACAAAAAGGGGGAAGTAAAGAGAAAAGAGGTTTTCGGAGGAAGAGGAGTGCTATAACTTTAGCAAATTAGATAATAACAGATTTTAACGTTTGATAGTAATTTAAATGTTTAAGAACTCCATTCAATTTATCTACAAATAAGTTAGGGATCTAATATGAGTTGAATACTTGTTGTGGGGCAGACCCCTTTTACACAAGATGGACTCGTCCAAAGTATACTTATACTGACAGAGAGAATACCTGGGGGTGGAGATACGTTGAGTCAGGGTGAGAGATACGGAGACAGTACACAGGGTGTTCACAGAGAGTTATACGAGAGTCCAGCGAGAGAGATAATTACGGCTTCACTTACAGAGACTTGTACATATACTTTCTACTAACCCGCATTCCTGGACTACTAATCTTCACTTCAAGTCTGTATTCTTACGTTTAATACACTTATTTTTCTATCTCAATTACTGGCGTTGTTTATTTATTTGTGCAGGATTCCATTCCCGGAATCCACAACAATACTATATTAATAAACGACAATAATAAAAAAAAATAAAAGAGCTTACTATAAGTAAAATTTTAATATTGTGAAAGACTGTTAAGTTAACATCTTTATCAGTTTGAGTCTAATTCATGAATGTAATTTGTAGCTATTTTTAGATGGGTAATATTTCTTACTCAAAGTTTAGGTTTCAAATCAAGATGGATTAAAATTTGAAAGTAATAGTAAAAAAATTCGTGTCTTCATATATATGCCACATACATATTTATGGAAGAATCACATATATATACGTTCATGTACATGTGCAATTACACACATAAGCACACACACACATGTATCGATATACACCGGCATATATGCATATTCATATACAAATACCTACACATACATTTACAAATTTCCACACACATTCATATTTATACCTATTTATGCACACCTTCATATTCATACCTATTTAAATTTTTTCCTTAAATTTTACATTTGACGTTAGGTGATGAATTAAGTGTTTAAATTTCAAAAAATATATTTAATTTTAAGATATTTAACATCAGGAGTAACATATTTTAATTTAAATCTAAATGATCAATCCAAAATGAGATTATCTCCAGATAATTAAAATTTCCAATCTTACAATTCTAATTAGAAATTATTTAAGGAGAAAGAATAAACGTTAATAAGAGAATTTAATGTCCTTCCATTAGAATTCTTTCTCTCTCTTTATATATAAAGAAAAACCTACACCCATTTATACCTATATATACATATATCTGCATGCTACTATATCCCACACATATATATTCACACATATTACATATATGAACTCATAAATACTTACATATATACATATACATATATAAACACATATGCAACCCCATATACATGAATCGAAATATTTATATATATCTACCCAAAATTACGAATACACATATACATATATATATTTTTTTACATACCCGCCTACAATATATATACATATATAAATGTACATATACACTTATACATATGTATATACTTATACACATAAATCTGCATATTCATATCCAAGTCCATATACACATTTGTATACATACAGTTATATATTCGCAAACATATGTGCATACAATCATCTTCAAATCTAAAAATAAGACAATATTTACCATCGTATATATATATATATTTTTTAAATGTATTGGGTTAAGTTGAGATGATTTCTATGTCTACATTTCAAAATCATCTCGTTATGTATATATATATTTATATATATATATCTATGTTTGATATATATATGCAACAAAGTCTCCTAGACTAGTAGCCATCCAAGGCAATAAAACCCAGTCTGTCCTGCTATTTACCCGTAGCTGGAGGGAGAGGAAGAGGAAGAGGATTCACACCTTTCCCAAGGGTATTAGTACGCAAGTGTATGTAATGGAATAGACTCCGATTCCTCAATCCAAGCCGCTATCCATTACTCCACCGTGTCTCCAATATATATACAATACGATATATATATATATATATATATATATATATATATATATATATATATATATATGTGTGTGTATATATATATATATATATATATATATATATATATATATATATATTCAAATTTATAACATGCATGTTTTATGATCACTACAAAAATTACAATTTTTTATCTATCTCTGTCTGTCTGTCTGTCTATCTGCCTCTCTCTCTCTCTCTCTCTCTCTCTCTATATATATATATATATATATATATATATATACATATATATATATATATATATATATATATTATACAAAAGGAAATAAGATTTCATTAGGTTAATGATCATTTTCACCAATCAATGGATGACAAAGTATTGAAAGTTTTATTTCAATAATTTA
>OZ038479.1:70258093-70283093 GCA_964036315.1 Acanthosepion esculentum
ATATATATATATTAACTGATTTAAAACATGGTTTCTTCGCTACACAGTAATAACCATGTTTCAAAACCGACGCTTATATTAATTATATGTGCGTTTAAAACCCAGTAAATTTAAAAATAAGTTATTCCAAAATTCGCTTAAAGATGAAACAGAACTAATGATTGTGTGTATGTATATATATATATATATATATATATATATATATATAAATTTAAAAATGGTTTCTTCCCAACACAGTAATAACCATGTTTCAAAACCGAAGCTAAAAAGTTCAAATTTAATTATATAATTAAATTAAAATCATCACCGAGGCCCGTTGGAACAGTTGGTATGACATTTGCCATTTGCTTGATAACTGTCAGGGTTTCAATTCTCGGTAGAGGATGCGCACTGCTGATGAGTCCCAAATATAGGACGAATCGGCCGTCCAGTGCTTTCTGCATTTTGTTATAAGTTTCTTTCAGACTCAATGAATTACTTAATTATAATTATCAAATCCTCCTAACAATTTCTATCTTGTATGTATATATATATATATATATATATAACCGCTGACAACGGTTTTAAATAGTCTATTTCGATGTTGACGTATTTTTTTATTTTTTTTGCAGTGATATATATATATATATATATATATATATATATATATATATATATATATATATATATATCATTTATTTAAAAATTATAACATAAATATGTTATAAAATCACTACAAAAATAGCCATTTCGATTCGACACATCCAGTGTCTTATCAAGGGATGATGTTGAATGTAGAATAAGGTTTTATTCTACATTCAACATCATCACTTTATAAGACACTGGATGTGACGAATCGAAATGGCTATTTTTTTAGTGATTTTATAACATATTTATGGTATAATATTTAAATAAATGATTATACCTGCTCTACTCTGTATTGAGCACTCTTTAAAGAATAATAATTGTTGGTTATTGGAATTTACTCCGTATATACCAATCCCACACTTGGGTATATATATATATATATATATATATATATATATATATGTGTGTGTGTGTGTGTGTGTGTGTGTGTGTGTGTGTGTGTGTGTGTCTGTAATAAAAACAAAGTTTCAAGGTATGCTATATTTATGAGTTAATGTCATATAGGAAAAAAATGAGTAACTACCAACACCGAGGTTCGAACGTGATATGCTGGACTTATGGATATATGTTTTCCGCTAGGTGTATAAATAGCGGTGATTCTTGCGTGACTATTGAGTATATTGAGTAGAACTATTCAGTAGAACTATCCAGTTGAATTAGTGTGAATTATTGTGTGTCGATGTGTGGGTTTTGATTTAGTATTTACCGGACATTAAGCCGAGACGCGCTACTAACAAGGTATTCACTGAAATGGTTAATAATCTTTGGTTAACTTTTACTTCTTTGTTTTTGTTAAGTATTTATTTGCGGTTGTAATTAAATGCAGTTTTATCTTAACACTGAAGTCTTGAGTTATACTTAATTATTAACGTCGCAAAAGTTAATGTACTCGATATCAGGGAAATAGTGTATGCAAATATAAAGTAAGTATTGAGGTCAATACCCAGAGGCGAATGTCTGCTTCTTGCTCAAAAGGCAATCGTCAGGCCATGAACACAGGGAATATATGAAAAAAAGGCTTAAAAAAAAACATAGAGATAATTCTCCATCCAGGAAATATTTAATATCTGAAAAAAAAAAATCTAAACTAATTGTGTTTCGTTTGTTCAGGTTTTCAGTTAAGACTTTAGACCTTTTTTCACCATTTGTCTTGAAGATCACTAAAAAGAAAACCATTGCGTTATTCATCTGGAAAGGGAACAGGTGAAAAACCGTTTTGTATCAGCCCAACCATGTCTTCTCAACTGAGTAATAGTAAGAGGAAAAACATTATTCAGACCTTCAGTAACGGTACCAATATTCATACATGGTCTTCCGTCTTCAAATCCATTCAAGAACCATCAAGAGAACGGTTAATATGTTTAAAAAAGACGGAACGGAAGAGAGGAAAACTGTATCAGGAGGTCACAACATCATGGGGGGGGGGTCATCATTTCAACTTAGAACTAAATACATTTTTATTGGTCAAATTACAGTCCAATAGTGTTATAAAAACCTCGAAGAATTCCAGTAAGATACCTTTAATCATTTTTAAGTTAAAACGCTTCAAAGCTTAATCTAATAACTGGACAATTTTGCTGTTACATGAGTTAGACAAATTTTGCTGTTACTCCCGGTATATATATATATATATATATATATATATATATATATATATATATATATATATATATATATATATATATATATATATATATATTCCAAATGGAATTAGCTAGGAAAATAATCGATGCGTTGGGAAGTTTGAAAATTAAAAGCGATGTCCATTTTAATAAAAGTCCAAAATGTAATGTCTAGCATTCATTGTTTTAAATGATTTTAAAGCATAGATATTTTTTTTGGAAGAAATAAAGAAAAAAAAGAAAGATAATTACAAACACAAAATAAACAAAACTCTTAATATTTCTAAGTCAAATTCAAATATTGAAACAGTCGCACTGTGGCCTAATGGATGCATCGGCTGTTTGCTTATCACCAGGTCGGACGTTTGAATCAAGTCAGGATTCACTTAATGGCATGTGTCTGATTGCATTAGCGTGACCACTAAGCAACATGGGCTTTTATACAGAACAAATGAAAGCTTAACGATATTAAATACAAACAAGCAGAAACTTAAATGGGAGATTCCACGTTGTCTTCTCCAGTTTGTTATTTATATTATTTTTCACCTTAATAGGCTTCCAACCAAGGCTAGATAGCCCTGTCAACCCTGCTACTTAAATAGAAGACAGCCATCCTGTTTTTTTTCCCGACGGCGTCTGTCGGAAACGCCCTTCTAACCCAACGGATGAGCGCGATTTAACCCTGTGGACGCATCGAGTAGTGTTCGCAACCATTTTTACTTCAGGGTGAACTTGTAGATTAAGTAAAATTCTGAGGTGCTTTAAATTTTAAGAAAGGAGGCGCTTGTAATAAACATTTATTTTTAAGACATTGTATATCTAAGTCTGGCAAGCAGGGTGCAGTAATGGATAGCGTCTCGGATTGAGGAATCGTAAAAGCGAGTTCGAATTCAACTCGGATCCATTACATTCACTTACGTGCTAATACCCTTGGGAAAGATATGAATCCTCTTCTCCCGCCGGCTATGGGTAAATACCAAGACAGACTGGATGGCAACTGGTCTACTGCTAAAGAAATGACAACCTACTGCGGGAAAAAATATCTGCCTCGAAAGATACATGATCGCCTATGCATGTATCACGCATGGCATATAACTGTCTAGGAGGCACGGATTGAGGAATCGGATAGCCGAGTTCGAATTCCAGTCGAATCCATTACATTCTCTTACGTTCTCATAACTCTGGGAAAGGTATGAAACATCTTATTTCTCCAACTATGAGTAAATAGCAGGACAGACCGGGTTTTATAGACTTGGATGGCAACTGGTCTACTGCAGAAAGAAATGGCAACCTACTGCGGAAAAAAAATCTGCCTCGTCAGTCATGTATCGAAAGATACATGATCGCCTATGTGTGTATCACGCATGGCACATAACTGACTAGGAGGCACGGATTGAGGAATTTGGAGAGCCGAGTTCGAATTCAAGTCGGATCCGTTACATTCACTTACGTGCTATTACCCTTGGGAAAGGTATGAATCCTCTTCTTCTCCCCCCAGCTATGGATAAATAGCAGGACAGTGTGGGTGACAATTTGTCTAGAAGAATGAAAAACTCTGAATAACAAAACTGGCTTGGGTTGGACTACTTCGGGCTATCTTAGGATTTAAAAAAAAAAATTTCACTATGCTTGTGTGAAACTTGTGCTTTTGGCAGTTTTTTGAAGGCCTTATATTCCTCAATCCGTGCCTCCTAGACAGTTATATACCATGCGTGATTCATGCTTAGGCGATTATGTATGTTTCGAGGCAGATATTTTTCCCGCAGTAGATTGTCATTTCTTTAGCAGTAGACCAGTTGCCATCCAGTCTGTCTTGCTATTATTTACCCATAGCTGGCGGGAGAAGAGGATTCATACCTTTCCCCAGGGTATTAGCACATAAGTGAATGTAATGGATCCGACTTGAATTCGAACTCGCTTTTACGATTCCTCAATCCGAGCCGCTATCCATTACTCCACCGTGCTTACCAGACTTAGATCTGCATATTCTCATAGATCAAAAACTGGATGCATTGGTGGCAATCCATTCAGTATTTGATTTATTTTTGCATTTAAATTTCTGAGTGCAGAAAATCGTACTTCACAGGGGTATGATATTGCAATAAAATATTCAATGTTTTACTTTTTATTGAATGATATCCTTATTTAATGGAAATCCAAAACTGATCAATGGATACCTCTTTATACTTGATATATAAGCCACGATCAACACACATAATGAACAGTTCATCTGCCGTCAATGTCATCAATGGAAACGTCAAGTGACTTAGACATGTAAGCCATTGGTGTAAAGATTTTTTTTTTTTTAACTATAAAAATAATTCATAAATTACTCTTCTGTTAACTTGGGGCGCACCTGAATACTTTTCAGGGTGCCCAGGGGAACCAGTTGAGAAACCCTAGATTCTAGCATAATGTACATTTACTCAGAGACTTACCTTTGGATAGTATCGATTTTTACAAAATACAAAAAGACAAGGAAATTTGAGCACGAACTCGACCCGAATGTAAGTATTAAAGTTCGCCTTTATCGAAAATTCTATTAGGTTTTCCACAGAGCACCGTGGAAAAAAAGTCATTTAATTGTACTAATCGCCTTCCTGATGTTTATGCTCAGAATGATACGAGAGGGAAATACTTGTGGAAATGGATGAGCATCCAGGTTATATATATATATATATATATATATATATATATATATATATATATGTATGCAGGTATGCAGTGAAATAGGAAAGAACACGTTAGTTAGATAATCCGGTGTTCCTTGATATTTAGCTTTATTTTCAAAAGGACAGTGCTCCATACAGAAGTAGAGCTTATATTATAATAATATTTTTAGTTTTTAAAAATATGATTCCTCCGCTACATAAGAGTTCTCATGTTTCAAAAGCGAGAGCCGAGACCCCTAACATAATTTTTTAAGTTATGAAGAGTTAAGGCGTCTGGACCCGCTTCCTTGTCAAATTCTCGCTTGACAAGGAAGCGGGTCCAGACGCCTTAACTCTTCATAACTTAAAAAATTATGTTAGGGGTCTCGGCTCTCGCTTTTGAAACATGAGAACTCTTATGTAGCGGAGGAATCATATTTTTAAAAACTAAAAATATTATTATATTATATATATATATATATATATATATATATATATATATATATATATATATATATATTTTGAATTGGACAGAGTCCGACAATTTATTTAAAGACATTTTTGATATGTTTATCTTTTTATAGATACAAGTATTTAAGTAAATGCTCTGTTTATAATAAACAGTATTAAATAACATTTACCTGCCTGAATGCCGGAGAACGAAAATTTTCTATGAAAATTTCTCGGACATTCAGGCCGGTAAATGTTATTTAATACTGTTTATTATAAACAGAGCATTTACTTAAATACTTGTATCTATAAAAAGAACGTTAAACATATAAAAAATGTCTTTAAATATATATATATATATATATATATATATATATATATATATAGGGAATTAGATTGATATATGAAAACGTCACACTCAAACGGTATTTTTTGTCACTAAACAAATATGAGATCAAGCGATGCCCACGTGGAATATTACAATTCATATATATATATATATATATATATATATATATATATATATATATATATATATATATATATATATATATTAACTGATTTAAAACATGGTTTCTTCGCTTCACAGAAAACTCTGCAGCACCTTCTTATATATAGTCGAAGAGACCGAGGACTCAACGTCACTATTCTCTTCACCCACTATTCTAAGATTCTCCTCTTCAAGGTCTTTGTTGAAAGATCCTCTATGTTCTATCGATCAGGTTTAATTTTACTCGCTTCTATGGTTTGGGCTTTTTGAACAAATTTCCTTGTCTTTTATTTTTTTATTTATTTATTTTGGTTTAATTCCCCATCCCTCCCATCTTTAGGTAGATAGTGATGTCAGTTCTCTGGTGGGTGCTGGGCGTCTTTCGTTTCGGGTGTGACTTTCGTAACTGTTTTTGTGTTTGAATGAGTGTGTGTTTGAGTGAGTGTGTGCGTTGTATGAATGTTTTATATTTTTTTTCAAAGTCCAGCATTGATTTCGTCCAGTGAATTGGTGTTACTGCTACATTTAGGACTTTGTGGGGGTTTTATTACTAACAAAAATTTTGTTTAGTTTCTTGTATATAGTTTGTACACGTTTGTATATAATCATTGGGGACTTCTTTTTAAATTTTAATTGTTATTTTATTCCCCTCCCCCCCCACAAACAATGAATTGTATATATGGGGACTAGATAGGACTTCATAGAGTTTCGGAGGTATTATGGTGTATAAGGTAAGAATGGTAAGTAAGAATGAGTTGTTTTGGTGAAAGGAATATTGTCAGTATGTTTGGGTCAGTGTTTGCGGCTAGCTAAGTTTAAATGTTAAGACAGAAGAAGACCATCATTTTCCCCGTTCCCCATTTTGGCCTTGTGCCACATTTGTACATAAATATCATCACTATTCTCTTCACCCTCTATTCTAAGATTCTCCCCTTCAAGGTCTTTTTTAAAAGATCCTATATGTTCTTTCTTTTATAGGATCAGGTTTAATTTTAATCGCTTCTATGGTTTGGACATTCTGAATAAATTTCCTTGTCTTTTTTTTTTTTTTGCTATTCGGATGAAGTGTGCTTGATATCTCTAGCTTTTTGAAAATAAGTATTCTTTTTAAATATAAAAATAAGTCATAAATTAAACTTTCAGGTCGCGTTAGTGCGCCCGGGAGCACCGGTTTAGAATCGGTGGCATAAAGACATATATATATATATATATATATATATATATATATATATATATATATATATATATATATATATATATATATATATATATATATACTTTCAGTTTCTTTGTAAGGTTATCTAGACGTGAGTGTATATGCCAAAAAAACAAAAATAAAACGACAAAAACATAAGAATTAGCTGCTATCGCTGATTCTATAACGAATCAAAATTCTAATTCTTAATAAAGTTGGTTCTCTGTGCCGAGCCAGGAAATTTTCTCCCCTGAATCGATCCTTCAAGTCTATAAATCGACCATTCGCCCTTGCATGGAGTATTGCTGCCATATATGGTCTGGGGCCCCTGCTGTTTGCCTCAGGGTTCTTGATAAGATCCAGAGACGGATAGGCAACGTGATTGGCCCTGATCTGTCATCTCGTCTGCAGTCGCTCTCTCACAGACGCGATGTTGCCTCGCTTTGCCTTTTTTACAAGTACTTCCACGGCAATTACTACGAGGAGTTGCGTTCGCTTGTCCCCAGGTCTCGCGAATTTAAACGCCCCACGAGGCTGGCATCCCGTTCCCACCCCTACACCGTGGAAACTGTTAGATGTAGACGTCTCTTCTACTCCAATAGCTTCATGTCTCGTACATCTCGCCTATGGAACTCCCTTCCCTATTACTGTTTCCCTGACAAATACAATCTCCAACGGTTTAAGTGTAGCGTCAATCGACATCTCCAGTTGCCTTGATCTATCCACTTCCCTTCTCCACATCCTTTCATTTTTCATTCCTATCTGCTCTCGCTCCGGATCTTCTGTGGCCCCTTCCCTTGATCGACCCACTGTCTTTCTCTTTCACCACATCCCCTCCTTTGCCACTCCTATCTGCTCTTCCTCCAACCCTTCTTTAACCCCTTGCGTGATAGTGGCCTCCGGCCTTGCTTGGGGTGATACGATTAAAAAAAAAATAAATAAATAATACAGAAGATCCATCGTCAATGTATCGGCAAGACATTATCACATTGGTAACCATAAAATCTTTTGAACACTATCGCATTATTTGTTAATGAAATAGAGATGTCTTCAAAAGTTAAAATGTAAAAATAAACTTACTTGTGCATTTGCAGTCATATTCAAGTTTTGAACCGATTTAATAATATAAGGAAAGTTTAGTACTCACCTAAAAAAAAGAAACAAAAAGTCACAATTAGTACATTTCAGTTAAGAAGAAAAACTATTATCGATTATTCATAAAATCAATATAACAGTGCTTAAATCACTTGCTTTTTGGAATTCAATAGTAAAAAAACATGTACTGTGACCCACAGGTATTACTAAATAATAGTTTATCAGACGATTATTTCCTAGAGAAATGTATTTCTGCTTTGCCTTCCAAGTATGACCTTAAGGGTCAGATACAAAACAAAATAAAGGAAGTCGATTTTGATTGGCTGAAGTAGCGTAGAATGGATAAATAGAGAAATGTTTTGAAACCGTCATAGAATTTAGACGTGTTCCGTTCGTACCTGGAAACTGCTCCCAAGTGGGGTGAAACAGTGACCTCGCTGGATAGTTAGAGATGTATCCGTTGAAGTTAATAAACTAGTTAAGTTAAAAATTCACTTTGTTGAAGTTCTTTTATCTGCGAACCAAAAACGACTGGCGAGCACCAGAGAGAGAGAGAGAGAGAGAGAGAGAGAGAGAGAGAGAGAGAGAGAGAGGATCGAACAATATGAATGAATTGGCGCCGTTAAGCCCCCACTCTCGAGTCGCCACCAAGGGCATATACAACAGAAATTGTATCTGCAAAAAAAAAAAAGTTATCACTAAAAACAAAAAAAAACAAAACAAAAAAAAAAGAAACATTATTTATGAAATATTCACTCGCAAAAAAATTATTATTGTTGCAATCCAGAAATAATTAAATAAAAGTGTCTCGGTTTCAAATAACCCACAAACGTAAAAAAATCAATCAATCTACAGAAGCCTTCCTTCAGCATTATCATTAAATTATATATGGGTAGTCTGTCAACCCGATTTAAAATTGAATCGTTGGATCCTCATACGCCGAGAACATAGGAGAGTTCATATATATATATATATATATATATATATATATATATATATATATACAAATATATATATATATATATACAAATATATATACAAATATATATATATATACAAATATAATATATATATATATATATGTATACAAATATATATGCAAATTTATATATATATATATATATATATATATATATATATATATATATATATATATATATATATATATACAAATCTGTTAAGAGCCCTGAAAAATACCGTACCACAAAACGGACGTATATCAAAAAATTTACGATGCAGCTGACTTAAGAAGGGACATGCAGGGCACGTAAATATGTTGTACAGAAGGGATGGTCGACCAGACTGAAGTTAGCGACCACAGTAGCCAGAAGAAGATCTCTATACGTTGTATCGAAGGCCTGTTCAAGAAACGTTGGTATAATCACACTTATACTTTCACGGTAGAGAAACGTGGGGACAGTACAAAAGTGACAGATCACGTTTAAAAATTAAAGGATGAACATATTAAAAGACCAAGCATAAAGTGGAGTATCTTAGAACAAGGAAAACCGAGCAGAACATGTGGTAGAAGTTGTAGGCTGTGCCAGGAAGACAAGCTGGCTATAGCAACTTATAAGAAGAGCCGTATGTTGTTAAACAGCAGAACTGAAATGATGTCCAGGTGCAGACATATAAATAAAAATATTCTCGGTCTCTACGACCCCGGATGGCGAATTTTTTTTCTACACCTTCTACACATCTCCAGTTCTGGTGCTATTATGAACACTTATTGCCAACCACCTGAAGAGACATGACAGTTGAAACCAAGGTTGTGTACGGTTACATAACCTGATTTTACCCTTATATATATATATATATATATATATATATATATATATATATATATATATATATATAACATAGTGGGTAAATATAGGTAGATATACTAGCGAGCGAGCGAGTGATCGTATACAAATACATATAAATACTCTATAGTTTAGGAAAAAACAGTGTTCAATGTTAAGCAACTGAGCTATTTAATATATATATATATATATATATATATATATATATATATATATATATATATATATATATATTAAGAAATATACATAATATCTTACATTAATTGCACAACTCCGAGTTTCACGCCGAAACAATTTTCAAATGCTGGAATAATTATATTTATTTTTATTTGTATTTTGGGTTTATATTTTGAGTTTATATTTTGGGTTATTATATGTTAACCAGAAAATTTAAAAAAAGCCGAAATATAAATAAACATAAATATTATAATTCCAGCGTTTGAAAATTTCTTCAGCATGAAGCCCGGAGTTGTGCAAATAATGTATTATATTATATATATTTCTTAATATATATATATATATATATATATATATATATATATATATATATATATATATATGTTAGGCAGCAGTCCCTCTTTAGCCATTATCAACGATGAGATTTATTTTCCGAATCCTCTGCACTCTCCTCAGATTGACACCCAAACGCCATGAAATGTTCGTATTGGATCTTACGACGCTAATATCAAGCAGTAGAACATGTCGTTTCCACATTTCTTTCGGAGCGAATTGCATCTTTTTTCTCAGAGACGGTGCCCAACTGACCCTACTCTACTGTGCCGTCGAGAAAATCACAAACAAAATAAAACGCGCACTCCCAATGAGGCGCCTTGGTTCGAGAGTCTATTTGTAGTCAAAGTCACCCCAGAACAATGGTCGGTACCTTAAAAGTACATGACTCCTATAAACATGCCATATATTTACCAGAGTCAGATCACAGAGAAAAAAACATGGGTTATTACCACTGTATCAGTGTTTTGTGTTGCGCCTTGTGGGTGATGATCTATTTCTCACCTTTCCCCCGCAGATGCAAGTTCTCTCGCTATTTCCATGTCAAATATGCTGACGAGCTATATTCCACCAGTTCAGACCTTCACAGCTCGAACCAGCCATGTCTCGTGTGGGCGTTAATCTCATTCCGCATACCCTCGTCAAAAATAAAAATAAATTTGAGAAAAAAAACAGAAACCATAGAGATGACACATATCTGGGAATTATTATTTTGAAATAATGTTCACCGTGTACAAGGCCCAAAAGCCACTCGAGGCAGAGGGTCACAGTGTAAGCGGCACAGTTTATGGGGTTATGTAAGGAACATAATGGTTAAATCTCGACTTGAACAGGTTAAGATTTTAGTGATCCCGGAAGCATGGTCTTTGGAGTCGGTTCCACAAGGTAGCGGTTCGTAGAATGAATCTGTTCGATTGGAACTTCCATCTCCCCAATGTAATACGGTGGGTGGCTTGTTACAATGTGCGAGTCTTAGCCGTGAAGGATAGAATTGGTGGAACTAAGGGACGTAGTTCGTCTGGACACCTTCCATGGAAAATGAGACTATTCGGACGCTTACATCGCGTCGGCTGCTGAGATGAGCGCTAGAGAAGACATGCTGTCAACTGATCTCCATTGTACGAAACCTTGGCGATTACATAGATCCTAGCTGCAAATATCGCCATTGTTCGCCTCCTCCATCGTTTCAAAGTTGGACGGTGGCCATATTAAGCAGTGGCGGGGAAAGACGTCTAAGTGATAACAAAGCGTTCTGTGCATTGTTGCAGAGAGCGGTCCCCAAGGGTGAAACAGACGGTTTACTGATAGCAACGGAAAAGCGGGAAGGGGGAAAAATATCAAAAGCAAGAAGCTAATAATATGTGATGGATGGCTGACTGTTCTGAATTAAAACTTACCGAATATTTACGCACACAAGCTAGAAGACTAACCAAACTAATCAATTTACACCAAAAAAAAAAGACAATAATCCGAACGCGGACTTGAGCAAGAACTTAGTAACATTACTAAGTACTCAAAGTCCCTAAACGTTATATCTATCTATCTATCTATCTATCTATCTATCTATCTATCTATCTATCTATCTATCTGCTCCTGAAAAATGTATTTCGGTTGAGCTCTCTGGGGAGGAAGTGTGGGTTTGTAAACAGTGACTATTACGGCTGATAATGCAAGACTCTTCGGTAAATCGAATCGAGTTCTCTCAGTCACTGGGTGTTTATCTAAAAATAAATACGCTTAAATTCACCTTTATCCATGCCGTGCACCAACGGCTTAGTGGTAGAATCCCCCCGACTGACGCCACTTCAGTCGGGTTTCGATCCTAGCTAGAGGCAACCTGACGTCTAGCCACAGTGATGAGCTGTGATACAGCGAAACAGTCTGTCTGTGGATGACTATATATATATATATATATATATATATATATATATATATATATATATATATATATATATATATATATATATATATATCCAGGTAAATTGAGAATAAACGGAGTGTAATTCCACTGTCCGTAACATTTAATTTAAAAGAAGTCTCAATACTGAGTAGAGCTAAATATTATTCATTTTAGGATATTAAAACAAAAACACGTTAAAAATCGCTACACAATGGAAAATATATTTCGACACTACTAATGTGCCTCCTCGGGCGATTGTAACATTTGATTTGTTATTCATGGTAACGCACACAATCTTATTTTTACATCTGTTTTTTTTTTGTTTGAAAAACGAGGAAGTATTGTCCTTTTGAAATGAAATTAATCGTTCATTCGCCAGAAGTTTACCATCACCCAAGTTTAATGTTGAAACATAATTGTAATAGTGTAGCGATTTTTAGCATGTTTCTGTTTTAATATCCTAATATATATATATATATATATATATATATATATATATATATATATATATATATAAGTAATGAAGATCTTGGAGATCAGTATGGATAATCCCAAAGAGGATGGCGATGATGGTGGCAATAATGCATGTTTTGTATGCCGTATATACTCGTGTATCATGCAAATTTTGAAACCCTTATTTTGCAGCTAATTTTAAGAGGGGCGCATCATATACCAGGTATAAAATTAGCCTATCTACTGTTGACCCTGGCGACACCGTTGACCAAATTATATATCCATTTACTGTAGTCAAAAAGTACAGCTGTATTTAAAATAAACATTATTTTCATAAAACTGATGTTTTACTTAACTGTATCCAATAATAATGCATGTAATATTCACAGATTAGTATCGTATTATAAAATACAAGCATAGCGAATATACATCTTGTCCATTGTTTACGTTTATAAGATGTTTAGCTGTTTCTCGTTCGGTTGTTTATGGCTGTACGCGTTTATGTAACTAGAATAGCGTTACTAATGATACTTTTATCATTCACCTTTACTTTTTTAAAACTTATTTAACTAGAAGATGGGATAAAGAAATAGAGGAAAAGAGGTTAGTCGATTATAATTTGGTCTCCCAAAAAGGTGATACACAAAATACATTGTCAAATCATTTTTATAAGTGAAAATTTTGGGGTCGCACGATACACGAGTATATACAGTATATATATATATATATATATATATATATATATATATATATATATATATATATATATATATATATATATATATATATATATATATATATATATATATATATATATATATATATATATATACAGACACATTTCAAATGTTACTATTGCAGAAACTTCTTATCTGAAATAGAAACCTTGTTTTTATTTATCAAACACAGTGAATTACCGGCCTGCACATTGGCGTAATTTAAGTAAAGAAAATTTTTCCTCCAACTGGGATCGAACCTGGAACACAATTTTTAATGTTATCCGTGGAGTAATGGATAACGATTCGAATTGAGGAATCGGAGAGCTGAGTTCGAATTCCAGTCGAATCCATTACATTCACTTACATGCTAATACCCTTGGGAAAAGTATGAATCCTCTTCTTCTCCCCATCCGAGCTATGGGTAAATAGCAGGACAGACCGGGTTCTATAGCCTTGGTTGGCAACTGGTCTACCGCAGAAAGAAATGGCAACCTACTGCGAGAAAAATATGCCTAGTCAGTCATCTGTCGAAAGATACATGATCGCCTAAGCGTGTATCACACATGGTCAAACTGATTGACCATTTCATCTGGCAACCTTTACCTCTCGACCACGAAGGATTTCAACTCAGTTTCGTTTATGTATTTCTTAAGAATTGATGGATTTATTTTTAATTCGACATTTTCATTACTTGAGACGTTATCATAGTGGACACTTCGTATTCGAAATAGGCTATTTCGTCAGACGAAGAAAGTAGTGGTCTCTCTTTTCAACCCCATTGTGGAATGAAATGAAATTCATATTTGTAAGCTTAGAAAAAGGGAATGTAGCAGTTAATTGTGAGGAACTGAGATTGCGAGCTAAATAGTCACAGTTAAAGTTTTACACTCAACAAAATTACATTTCAGACTAATCACAACACATTACATTGCATCTAGATATACGGTTCTGTTGTTAATATTTCGGTCTCTCACGTGATATGACGTCATAGAACCGCATCGCCAATTTACGAATTGTGTCTGCTTTTCGGCGACCATTATATGCGTATAGCAATCTTCAATATCAGCATAACAGGACATCGCCTTTGATGGCGAATATCTTTGTTGAAATGTCCGTATAATCACTCTGAAGATGGCTCATGTGAGCCGAAAGCTTAGATCAAGGAACATCATAATAAAAAATATCCAAATGTTGGACAATTTTTGGATTTATTTTTTATATGAAGCAGAGAACGGCTTACGATCAAACATAATAGACATTATTTCTTTGTTACATTTAACAATATATATATATATATATATATATATATATATATATATATATATATATATATAAAACATACGTGTGTGTAAATTTGAATATAAATATATAATATAGCATAGTGAGTGCAGGCGTTAATAAAATAATGTTCGATGTAGAATAACAGTGCTATAAATTAAAGATTAATAATAAATATACCTTCCAATCAGCACCTGCAGATTGTGTTAGGCATGAAACTCAGAGTAGTACTAACGTTGAAGAACAATGTATATTCATTATTAATATATATACATATATATATATATATATATATATATATATATGTGTGTGTGTGTGTGTGTGTGTGTGTGTGTGTGTTGTGTGTGTAATGAATGCGAATATCAGTGTGTCACTTTGTCACACTGTTTCACCTGTACTATTAGGGGGCGTAGCCCAACATATCATACCCTTTTGGAATCAGGCTGACTCCGTGAGCAAATTAAAATTATTTCGGGCCGGATCCGGACCTACGATCTTGAAATGATTCCCAAGTTTTCATTACAGCGATTGTTTTCCGACTCCGCCATATTGGCTTCTACTGACAGAAACAATTAAAGTGACACAACTCTCTAACTTTCAATAGCTCATGTTCAAATGAAAAAAAATATTGTTCTCAAATTACAGTGTTTCAAAATAAAATTGTTCGTGTTTTCAAATTTGCTCCTAGAGGCCGTAGCCCAAAATATCATATCATTTTGGAATTAAGCCGACATTGTAAGCAAATTAAAAAAAAAAAAACCTTCCGGACCTGCAATTCTGAAATGTTCGATTCCCAATTTATGATTACGGCGATTATTTTCAGCGATTTTTATGTGATTTTTTGCGACAATTTTTTTTTGATTAATAACAATTTTTATAGTTTGGAAATAAATTTTGGCAATAATGCAAATTAATTGCGAAATCCATCGAAAGTCACCCATGAAATAAAAATAATTGTTTTTACATAAAGTAAGGACCTACGTACATCAAATTCACTTTAAATTAAGTGGCGGCAAAAGAATGATCGTTGAACTTTTCAAAGGTAATCTTAAATATTAATGCAATACTTAAATGCAGCGATCAGTTATGAGTTCTGTAGTTTACTGTTTATCGCATCTATCCTCCCTAGCTCTTGTGACGAAGGTCCAATCAAGAGCCCTCCGCGGGAGCTAGCTTAAATGCCGCCCGATAAGGTGTCATTTAAGGTAGTATATATAACATATTTATGTTGTAATATTCAAATGAATAATTATATATATATATATATATATATATATATATATATATATATATATATATATATATATATACACAGACATATATATATATATATATAAACACACACACACACACATATATATATATATATATATATACACACACACACACACACACACACATATATATATATATATATATATATATATATATATATATATATATATATATATATATAAACCGTAGAAAACAAAAAAAATCGCACTCACTCAAATTTAAAAAAAATAAACTACAATTTTGTATCCGTTACCAATAACACGTTTTTTTTTTTTTGTTTTTTAAAAAAACAATATATTTCGATTTGCATTATATTTGTTCGTCTCGGATGCTACCTGAATTTTACCAAAAACAAAATAGTTTCCAAGCCTGATGATGACCGGTAGAACCATCGAAAATACTTGCATATTTAAGAAAACCGTAATACAGTTTATCATTTTAGAAAACAAGGATCCTAGCATTGATCGAGTGATTAGTGGGTTAATACATCTTTAAAATTGAGTTAGCGAATGGATTTCGCCATTTTATATCATTAACATTACTAATTTACTTTTTGTATGAATGATGCATTGTAATACACACACACACACACACACACACACACATATATATATATATATATATATATATATATATATATATATATATAGTACAGGTAATTGATCCGTTGGGATATAACCCGGGTGGATCCTAGTAATATCAATTATTAAAAGCGATCCATAGAGAGGTCGAATTTTCTTATTCTAACAGAGTATATGTATTCTTTACAGCAAAAAAAAAAAAACAAGAATTACGTCAACTTCGGAATAGACTATTTCAAAACGTTCTTCAACGGCTTTCGTCAGCCCCTAAGGGCTTGTCTCGGAGCACCTTTCTCCGGGAACTGTGCTCCGAGACAAGCACTTAAAGGCTAAAGAAAGCCGCTGACAACGGTTTTAAATAGTCTATTTCGATGTTGACGTATTTTTTTGTTTTTTTTTGCAGTGATATATATATATATATATATATATATATATATATATATACAGTGTAACCCGGATATAAGTGACCCGGATATAAGATAAACCCGGATATAAGAGCGATTTTCTCTGGCCCCAAATTAGAGCCTGTGTTAATGTATATATAATAGACCAAACCCGGATATAAGAGAAGCCTGGATATAAGAGAAACCCGGATATAAGATACTTCTTATCCGGTCCCGTCAACTCTCTTATATCCGGGGTACACTGTATATATATATATATATATATATATATGTGTGTGTGTGTGTGTGTGTGTGTGTGTGTGCCAGATCCTAAATTATTCTTCCAACCGATCGGAGAATTTTTCATTGAAAACTTGAAGATGGGTGGATACTATAACTTTTATTTGCTTTAATTTTATTTTTATTTTATTTTACTTTTATGAGAAGGAGGTTAAGTTCTATTCATGGTTAAACATGTCTCAGTCAAATCCTTCGTTCTCAGTGTTTTCTTTTCATTTATTTTAGATCTTTCACTCACTGCCTCCTCGTATCTCGAATTTAATTAAAATTAGTATTTTATTTATTTATTTATTTTTTTTTTACATTTTTAGTTTAATCTTGTAATGAATCAGTATACACATTGTACTTATGCATTTGTATTATGTGCAGGTTCTGCGTTCTTTGTCATATTTTCATCTCTTGCAGGAAGCGGGTAATGTTTGCGTAGAGATTTTCATTAAATTGGCTACAAAATAATGCCTGCAAATATTCAGAATGTTTTCTTTGCTTGCTTCCTGCGAGTTCATTCTGCTTCCTTTCCTTCATTACAAAGTTCAAATCTTAAAATAGAACGTTTGTTTCCTAAACAACTGCATCTGTGGAACGGTTGCTTTAAAAAAAAAAAAAAAAAAAGCTTCTGACCGATAAAATGAAAAGTTTGGATTAAACATTTTTTAGGGGATGACATTTTTATTTGTTAATCCGACAGATTTTTAAGTAACATTATTTTTAGCGGATACTCGTATTTTGAGTAGACGTCCCTTTTATTTATTAAACAGTATAGATTTTTTTTATTTTCGTCTACCGGCCTGAATATTCGAAAAATCTTATTAGAGAAAAATATGCGTTCTCCAACAGGATTCGAACATGCGTTCCTCTGAGTGAAACCGCCATTAGATCTGATTTGCTTCGGTAATTTCTTTACAGAGTGCATCGATGTCAAGTCAAAGTTAAATAGTGCCTTTAAACACAGCTTTTTCTTGGCCCTCGAAATAGACATATCTACTCAGTTTTGTATCCTGATGTGGGCAGGTTTTTCCATATTTTTCCAATTATCATTTTGCAGTTATGGTCCAGCCTACGCATTCTGTAGCAGCGCACAAAGAATTTAAAAATAAAACGTAAATAGGAAAACATTACAATCCAGGATCGTGAGCGTTCACAAAAGAAAACGGAGAAAAGGTTATCTTTTTTTAAGTTAAAGCTGCTTTTATCTCGATGACACAACCGTTTTCATTTTTCTACAAAAACTCTTGGGAAGACACTGAAACACTAAGAAATATATCATCTAATATATGTGTGTTAGGGACTCGGCCCATATTTAGTCCTGGGAATGACGATAAACTACATCCAGCAGCAAGGCCTCTGTTCGGGAAATTGGAGGTTTTGAGGTGGGTGGGGGAATCACCTCTTAATTGCTCTTGTTTCCCCGTTCCACCATGACCCGGGTAAGAAGCATCTGTTTGGGCCCCAGCTATGGGACTCTAACGAGTGAATACCCAAACAAAAATCAAAATTCGAGGAAAGTATAAAAATAGAATTTTATAGTAAAATATAAGAAGAATTCATATTTATGAAAAAATATTATTACCAACAATACATTTTATAGTAAAATGACCCACAATACATTTTATAGTTTGAATAACCAACAATTCACTTTCCTAGTAAAATGGCCAATAATACATTTTTTTAGTAGAATGACCAAAATACATTTTGCTAGTAAAATGACCAACAATATATTTTGATGGACCAACAAATATATTTTCTAGGAGTAAGAGCAACAATACATTTTCTAGTAGAATGACCAACGAAACATTTTATAGTAGAAAGACCAACAATACATTTTGCTAGTAAAATGACCAACGAGACATTTTCTAGTAGAATAATCAACAATTCATTTTGCTAGTATTTTACTAGCAAAATGAATTGTTGGTTATTGTTGAAAGACCAACGATACATTTTCTAGCAGCAAATACATTTTCTAGTAGAATGACCAAAAAGTTAGTAAAGTGACCAACAATATATTTTGCTAGACCAACAGTACATTTTCTTATAGAATGACCAACAATAAATTTTATAGTACCATGATCACCAATACATTTTATAGCAGAATTACCAGCAATACATTTTGCAAGTAAAATGATCAACGATACATTTTATAGTAACATGCTCACCAATATATTTTATAGTAGAATGACCAACAATACATTTTGCTTGTAAAATGACGAATACATTTTGCTAGACCACCAGTACCTTTTCTAGTAGAAAGACCAACAGTACATTTTCTAGTAGCATGAGCGGCAATACATTTTCTCGTAGAATGACCAACACTACATTTTATAGTAAAATGAGCAACAGTACATTTTCTAGTTGAATAACACACAATAAATTTCAAGTAGAATGACCAACAATACATTTTCTAGTAAAATGTCCACAATACATTTTCTAGTAGAATGACCAGTAATATATTTTGCTAGTAAAATTATCAACAATATATTTTCTAGTGGTATGACTAACAATACATTTTAGAGTAAAATGACCAACAATACATTTTCTCGTAGAATGACCAACAATACTTTTTTGTCTTGACATTACCACCGATATATATATATTTTAAAACAAAATAAACCAGCATCTACAATCTATACACGTAAAAATAGAAAGATACGTTTGCACTAAAAGAATAAAATTGCGTTTAAAATATCTGTAGCTGAAGCCATAAAATTGGGTCCAAAATATTTAGATTTCAACATTAAATAACCCATAGAGGATGTCTGCCTATATTTCTGTGATGAGGTATTATGTACACTATTTCCATTATTCGGATTATTATCCTCATCACCATCTAACCAACGCCTTTATCCACTGTACCATTTGTCCTCAATGACAGGTGGCACAGTGGAGAATTAACAAGAGAAACCCGGATATAAGATACTTCTTCTCCGGTCCCGTCAACTCTCTTATATCCGGGGTACACTGTATATATATATATATATATATATATATATATATATATATATATATATATATATATATGTGTGTGTGTGTGTGTGTGTGTGTGTGTGTGTGTGACATCCATCAGACACGACACGTGGAACTAGAACAGTCTACTCCAGCGAACGAGGTAACGGTTCAGTTCGACATTCCAACCACCTGAAGAAGGCCGGAGCGTACATCGGCCAAAGATTTGTGATAAATATGGCAACAAAGATGAGGACAATAGTCCGAATGATGTAAATAGTGTCCATAGAGGTCGATACGCCGCTAGATAAAATCCATCAACCGAATCGGCCTATATTGCACACGACTGACTACTTCCGCTCAAACCTAAACCGTCACGCTTTTGACTCGCAACTGTAACGTTTCTTAACCTTTTGACCTTTGTGGAACTCTTGAAATAGTTTTCATATCTGAAAGAAACCCCGCATAAAAAAATACTATATACCATTATTAATATCTATCTGGCGGTAAAGAAAATATATAGATATTCGTCCTATCACTCGGCCTGTGATCGCTATTATTATTTGTCATTAGTTTCTATTGGAGTTACAAGTGCTATCCATTTTAGTCATTTCTACTGTTGGTAGTCCTCAAGTAATGCATTCTCTGCTATTTGGTACAGTTCCTTGATTCTGTAGCGTCACTTCCCCATGTTCAAAGTAGAATGGCACTCTGATACTATTTATCTGCATAAGGATAAATATACAAACAGTTATAGAAAACATAGATATCGAGGGACAAAAAAAAATTCAATATGTTTTTAGAACATGTTGTCCTTTTTTTTATTTTCTTTTACGTAATATGATTCTTTACGTTTACTAGAATTGTGTCTGAGGTCTTTTGTATAGTGACGCTAATTTGGACTTAGCGGTAGGAACGATGGGAAATTAACCCATTTTAACGTGTGCTTTATTTGCATTCACCGAGTGAATTCCCTCCATACAAAACTCTAATTGCGAATTGTACAGTATGCATCCTGCTTTCGATCAAAAAATGGCCAATTAATATTGATCAAAGATTATTAATATCGCTGAAAGAAGTTACGAACGCCCATTAAGAATGTGACTTCATGGTCCCCAGTGAAAACATAAAAAATAAAATAAAAGGAATGCTGGGTATCTTGAAAGGAAGAAGTCAAACTTAGATGCGCCATGTATGAAATGAAAGGCTAAATATAATCAGGGGAGTTAACTCATTATAGTTGATTTTTTTTTTAATGGCGGACAAACCAAATTGTCCGAAATAAAGTATCGTCTGCGTTTTTTATGCTTATTAGGCACCGTTATGGTTCTATTATACAGTTTCCTTTCAAAAATTCCTTTTCAGCGTCTTTATTAAGATTTTTTTTTAAACATTCATGCGTCATCTCTCTTTGACACGATGAAGATCGAGGAAAGTGAATAATTCTTGTCTGCGAACATTTTTACATGAATTCGCTAATTTCAAAGAAATTATTCATGTTATATTAAACGCGCAAAGATATCATTTTTTTTTTAATAAATTGATTAATTTCTCTTTCAAAAAGTAGAATTTTTATCTGTCTAATAAGAAACCAAAAGTTATAAGGAATTCGGAATGAAGACCATATCGCGAACACTGCCATTTATTATGAGGAAATTTGATGATTAATATGTGACAGGAAATATTTAAGCGAAAATATTTTTTTATTTTTCTTCTTGGACGCCTGTATCTGCATCTTACGACCAGGGGATTCTCTTATCCTCGACTGCGTACTTTTTTAAAAGAAGAATCTTAGAATATTTAAGGCTATGAGTCAGGCCATCTGGTAGAATGCTGAAGGGGTGCTAGCTACTCTACAACACAAAGAGTCAAAGCACACAGTGAAAACACACCTGGTTATACACCCCCGAAGAAGTTCAAGTAAATAGCGTCTGTTGGCAAGGTGATTGCTTCTATATATATATTTTTAAGCGTATCACCCCAAGCAAGCCTGGAGGCCACTATCACGCAAGGGGTTATAGAAGGGTTGGAGGAAGAGCAGATAGGAGTGATAAAGGAGAGGATGTGGAGAAAGAGAAAGACAGTGGGTCGATCAAGGCAAGGGGGTTACAGAAGATTTGGAGCGAGAGCAGATAGGAATGAAAGGTGAAAGTATGTGGATCAAGGCAACTGGAGATGTCGACTGACGCTACACTTAAACCGTTGGAGATTGTATTTGTCAGGGAAACAGTAATAGGGAAGGGAGTTCCACAGGCGAGATGTGCGAGACATGAAGCTATTGGAGTAGAAGAGACGTCTACATCTAACAGTTTCAACGGTGAAGGGGTGAGAACGGGATGCCAGCCTCGTAGGACGTTTAAATTCATGAGGCCTAGGGACAAGCGAAAGCAGCTCCTCGGAGCAATTACCGTGAAAGTATTTGTAAAAAAGACAGAGCGAGGCAACGTCGCGTCTGTGAGAGAGCGACTGCAGACGAGATGACAGATCGGGGCCAATCACATTGCATATCCGTCTCTGGATCTTATCAAGAACCCTGAGGCAAACAGCAGGGGCCCCAGACCATATATGGCAGCAATACTCTCTATTTTTTTTATTCTCAAAGCGTCATCATGATAGACTACCTGGAAAAGGGAAAATACTATTAATGGACAGTATTATGCTTAAGAATTAAGACAACTGAAGGAAGCAATCAAGTCCAAACGTAGAGAGGGGTCTGGAGAGCCGGTGTGCACTGGCTCCAAGATAACGCACCCGTTCAGGTTGCAGGAGCTGAAGCAGCCAACTGTGGATTTGAATTGATACCCCATTACTCACCAGACTTAGCTCCATCTGAAATCTCCCTGTGTCCTAAATTCAAATCCCACCTGCGTGGTTGCTATATTTTAAAAACAGCAAAATGAGATCATATGTGCGTGGAGGAGTTTTTCAAGGACGAGGACTCCATCTTCGTCCGTGATGGGATTGCAATGCTTAAGCATTGTTAGACCAAATGCATTGATGTCAAGGAGGACAATATTGAAAAATAGTGAAAAGCTATCTTGTTTCTCCAACTTCTTCCAGGCGAGACGTAGAACTATTTGAACGACCCCCGTATTGATGTTTAGTACATAAGTGATTTCTAGGACAGTGTTACTCGGAAGGGTTACTTTAATGCTATTTTATTTGATCTCATTTTCTCGTTAGTAAGAAAATTCCAGCATATCGGATATTTCTGGAGGGCTTCATGAAATTATAGAAGGCTTGATCCAGAGAGCAGTCCTGGGTGTGACGATAAACTACATCCGACAGAAAGGCCTCTGATCAAAAGACTGGAGGTTCTACGGAGCATGGAACTATCTCTTAACTGCTGTTGTTCCCAGGTCCACCCTGATTCAAAGTGGTAGCACCCGCCAGGGTCCCAGATATGAGCAAATAAAATAATGAACCACCAAACCAAAAAAAAAAAAAAAAAATTGTGAAAGTATAAAAAATAATTTTTATAGTAAAAATACCAGTAAAACATTTTTATATAGTAAATAATACTTACCTTAGAATTACCAAAATGTTTAAAGCAAAATGACCAACAATACATTTTATCTGTAGCTAAAGCATATAATTGCGTTTAAAACATATTTAGTTGAAGCAATAAAATTGTGTTCAAAATATTGAGATGACGGTATTAAATAAACCATTGATGCCACGAATCAAAATTAACCAAAAACAATCAACAAGAAAGAAAGCTTCCATGACATTAATCCATATAATATCATAACAATTCTTAAAGAAATCAAACTGTATTCCAAAATATAACTTCAACCAGACTACAACATAAAACATATGCATCAACGCCTCTAGCGATTATGCCCATATAAACATGTATATGAACAAAAGCTGAGTATCAGCTGTGAAAGTAGAATAACATATATTTAATTACGGCAAAGCTCCCAAGAAAATTTCGGTATTAAATGACCCATAAAGGAGTTGATATGCCGTTAAACTAACAAAAACAACCATCCAGAGAGAATGTCTTCACATGGATGTATTGATGGTGAGTTCATCTCCTGTTCAAAAAGCAGAAAAAAAAATTTCGATAAAGACCAGTTACATTCTACATCAGAAATTTAAAGATACATATACTAGGCCACAAAAATCTCCTGAGCCGACCAAGCATAGAAATGAATACAATATTGGAACCAGTAATAAGGAGTGCCAGAGAAAAGCAATAATAACAACGAAAAATTGCAATATGATCTCTGGTAAAAAAAAAAAAAACCCTGCAGTGATAAGAGCAAAAATTGTAATATGAGCACTTGTAAAAAAAATAGTGCTGAAACATGAGGTTTATAATACCCAGAAATTCATACACAGATGTCCTCAAGAACACAAGGCATAGTGGATAAACGTGTTAGATTTAGTTACAGGAGCAAAAGAGTTGTGAGTTCAATACCTGGTTAAGACAGTGGAGAACTTGGAAAGGGGAATTAACAGGAGATAACTGATAACTGACATCCTGTTGAAAAGTTGTGGAACTAGAACAGTCTACCACAGCGAACGAAATAAAGGGTTCAGTTCGTCATTCCAACCACCCGAAGAAGGCCGGAGCGTACAACGGCCGAAACGTTGTGTTTAATATGGGAATAAAGATGAGGACGATAGTCCGAACAATGTAAATAGTGTACATAATACCTAATCTCTGAAATATAGACAGATACTGAAATACACATTTAAATTTTGACTTCCGATTTTA
>OZ038479.1:70288093-70305593 GCA_964036315.1 Acanthosepion esculentum
TGCCGTATAAATGGCACCACACGGCCCAATTCCATGGTTCAAGGACGGCTGTCATGGAGAGAATAATGAGTGTTATAAAGTACCACAGATTTTTGGTCGTTCTAGCGTTTATTTATTTAGAGACCTATCGTATAAGCACACTTCGTGTATAGGGCGACTCCCGTAACGTTTTACGACACTACATAAAAAATTACCTGTGCATAGTGCAACCGATCACTGAAAACGCATGATTTTTAACCTCTTCAAAAATAAAATACTAGAGTATAGTACGACACTCTACTTTTTGCGTAATAAACAAAATAATCATAAAATTCGCACTATACACCAGTATATATGCTATTCGTTGTATTTGCGTAATTTTCTAATATTTTATAATTCTGGAAACTTAAAAATCCAGGCAAAAAATAAAAAAAAAATAAAAATTGCAGCCGGCCATCTGGTTTTCTTATAGAAGTTTCTTTATTTCCGACGATGATTAATCTTGTCTGTTTCCCAGACGGAAGTCTACGTAAACGGAATGCACATGCGTACGAAAGAGCGGGAGTGAGTTAGTATGAGTGGAGGACATCCGAAGAGGGAAAATGTCGCATGCACTGTTCAAACATCGTGCATTAAAATAAAAAAAAGAAAGGCAGTCGTAAAAGTAATTCACAGTAAAGACGTCAAACAGTATCTGAAGAGGTAGGAAAAAAAAGAAAAGGAAGATTGAGATAACGTAGCCCCATAGCTGTTATGCGATTTTACATTTCACCTCAAATTAGATTGTTAATAACTTTGGAACAGCGTCATTTTCTTCGACTTGCACCCGTTTTCAGCTGGATCACCCGGCGTACAGTCAATTTCTCGCCTGGATCAATAGAAATCCTGAGGAGTAAACACAACGAACTGAGTCCGCTAGATGACACATCACTTTGAAGTAAAATTTATTTCAACTAACGCAAGCCACCTTCACCGAAGTGTAGACCTACTGGTAAGATATTCAAAAACCAGCCAGGTGGGCTGCATTTGGGGACCAGCACAAATAATGGGTTGTCTTTGGTGCGGTGACTATGATATCACAATATAAAATATATACGCACCCCCAGACGCAAGGGATCATATGTGCTACCTGGCGAAGGAGTTATATCGATATTAAAATGGTCTGATGATCACGTTAGGCGTGAAAGTAGCAGTAACTATAAAGTGGGGATTTCTGTAGATTCACTGTATCTTTCCCCATAGATATAACAAAATCTAAAGAAATATCTCTATCTATAAAAGGCAGGATGTGTGTGTGTGTGTGTGTGTGTGTGTGTGTGTGTGTGTGTGTGTGTGTGTGTGTGTAACGAATGCACGGCTGCAGTTTTCGACGGATTTGCACCAAAATTAACATGCACATGCTCCAAGTTATAAAATGGCCAAGGCTGACTTTGCATTTCCCAACTCCCATCGATAGTGGAAATAATCGATTTTTTCATGCTTCTACGGCAATTTTCATGTAGTTTGCGGCCATTTTCTACTGGCCAGAGTGAGAGCCTATAGCTGGCTGCCACGAATAGGCAGGAAGATTCTATTGGCCAGCGTGAGAGCCAACAGCTGACTGACACGAATGTTAACTAGCATGCAAAAAAAAATCGATAGCTGCATTCGTCACGAGTGGGAAAAATTTAAGTCTGCATGGCTCATTCGCTTGCTTAAACTCAACGTTGAATCTGATTCCGCAGAACTGAGTTGGGTGTGAAAAAGTATTTGTTGTTAACATTGTTTTCATTCGTTTTTTTCCAGTTACAAGTCCTTTTTTAAAGCTGATCGTTTTGTGTTCATTTTATTTAGTTCTTTTTTCTTAACAGATTTACTGTTTAGTATAGAGCTTAGAAAAAAATCGCAGTGTGAGATAGGCAAGAAGTAAGGCATGTAGCAACATCAGCACGGCAAAGGGCACTCCTTTAAAGGCAAGGAAGGGCAAAAATATTTTAAGTCAAATGATAGTGGTAGCTTTATGAGTCGTACGGTTTTTGAATCAAGCACGGACAACGCCGGGCCATGCTGCTAGTATATATATATATATATATATATATATATATATATATATATATATATATATATATATATATATATATGCGCATATATATATATATATATATATATATATATATATATAAGATTTAAGAAACAGAATATATTTTTTATATAGTGCTCAATATTAAAAATATTAAAACATTATTCAAAATAGAGCGTTATGACATTATAAAAAAAGCTTTCTTAACTTTTAAATATCAATTTTATCCTGACATCTTACCAAAAATCTGTTCTGAATCGAAGATTGAAAAAAAAACGCAATAAAACTAAGACATTATTAATTAAGGAAGCTTTTAATTGCTTTTATGAATAATATATATTGAAGACAATATTGTCTGGAGAAAAAAAATTCAACGAAAAATGAATTTTTAGAAGATTTATTTTCCTTTTTCACAATTTTAAATTGAATAATTTATAACGTTTTTAAATCTTTTAAAATTAATTTCAATGTGATAATTCTTAGGAAAATTTATTATGAGTAATACTATATTTACTAATCGTAAATTGCAAAGGTTATTATAATCTGACGACTCCGAATATTTTTAAAAGAATTTCGATTTGCTTTTGTATTTGTGATTACGTGCTGAATTTCTGAAGTATGGATGTACAACCCGATAAATCTATCATTAAAAGGTCACGGGTTTTCGGATGGTCCCCTCTTATAAAGTTCATCGTCTACTCAACCGTACTTAACTATGAACACGTTCGGTTGTCAATAAATCGATTACCATGTCAGGGAAAGAAAACCTCGTAGTTAAGAAATGCTTGTATACAACCTTTTATGCTATAAGTAATATTTTCTTTCAAATCAGATTATTTTGACATTAAATCTGCTAATTTTCTTCAAATTATATTTTAGCAATATACATTTTATTTTTACAAGATTTTTAAAACCAAGAATCAACTTTTGCTTAAAATGTGTAAAAAAATGGCCGATATTTATCGATGTTATTGAAAAAATATCGATTCCGATCAATATAATTTCTGCTTTAAGTATACCACAGCGTATTTTGCTTACTGAAAATAGTAAATTTTAAATCCTTTAGATTGCAATGAAAGATTCAAGAAAGCTTTTTTTATTTTCTAAAATGCACTTTAAACCTTACGTATGACAAATTATTGTGTATATATATATATATATATATATATATATATATATATATATATATATATATATATATATATATATATATATATATATATGATATGTTTATCGTTCTTTTTATAGATACAAGTATTTAAGTAAATGCTATGTTTATAATAAACAGTAGTAAATAACATTTACCGGCTTGAATGTCCGAGAAATTTTCATAGGAAATTTTCGTTCTCCGACTATGAAAATTTCTCGCACATTCAGGCAGGTAAATGTTATTTAACACTGTTTATTATAAACAGAGCATTTACTTAAATACTTGTATCTATAAAAAGAACGTTAAACATATCAAAAATAAATGTCTCTAAATAAATTGTCGGACTCTGTCCAATTCAAATATATATATATATATATATATATATATATACATATATATATATATATATATATATATATATATATATATATATATATATATATATATATATATATAAGCAAATTAATTTATCTTCTTCAGGGAGAGCGGGATATTTCCTTGGTGCTTGATTTTCAGAGATAAGTCTTTCGACTTTTGTTAATTAATTAATTTTTACGCCCACGAAGGCGATAATGACACTAAGACGCAATGAAAAAAAAGAAAGAAGGTCAAAGTCTAAACTTATACTTATATTCAAAAGGCCGAGAATGAGTGTGAACCAGGCGATTGGCGAATCTATTAAAAGTTCTATTTATTAATAATGGCCACTTTAATTATAAACACCGCTTACCTTAAAAGAAAAAAAAATAATCCTCGAGCCATACGACTGAATTTTTACCCGAAAATGATCTTTGTTTTCACGCACACAGTAACACACACATGCACATATATACATATATATATAGGAATATTTATAGGAATTAATCTTTCTCTTATTAATCCGATCTATTTTTACTTTCTTGTTTAAGCGTTATTTTCGGGAATATCCATATTTGAGTAGATTATCTGTTTATGTATTAAACAGTATATCTAATTATTTCCACGTACTCAATATTCGAGAAAACTTATTAGAAAGGTATACGTTTTCAGGCGGGATTTGAAACTGGGTTCAGCGAGGGGGAAATTGTCATTAGATCTTACAGCCAGTAGATTCTCTGTGGCCGTGTGGTTAAAACACGATTATTTATTTATTTTTTTTTTTAGCATTTCCCCCCAAGCTTAATTATTTTTCCCCATTTTCTATCACACTCAGCAACCTCTTGTGTCTTAGTGGATTTATTGCCTTGCTTTGGATTAAATGATTATAAAATACGTGATTACATACCTACGTTATGGAAAGCCTCTTGAACATGTGGGTTGATTTGTTGGTTTTGTTTAACGTCATATTAACCTCAGTTGCTTACTAAATCAGTATATATATATATATATATATATATATATATATATATATATATATATATATATATATATAAGCATTCACCCCAACCAAGGCGGGAAGCCACTAGCACGCAAGGGGTTACAGAGGATTTGGAGCGAGAGCAGATAGGAGTGATATCCTACTGGATAGATCAAGGCAACTGGAGATGTCGATTGACATTACATTTGAATAGTTGGAGATTATAGTTGTCAGGGAAACAGGAATAAGGAAGGGAGTACCACAGGCGAGAGGTACTAGATATGAAGCTATTGGAGTAGAAGAGACGGCTACATTTAACAGTTTCAACAGTGAAAGGGTGGGAGTGGGATGCCAGCCTCGTAGGACGCTTGAATTCATGAAGTCTGGGAACCAGCGAGAGCAGCTCATCGGAGCAACTACCGTGAAGGTATTTGTAAAAGAGACAGAGAGAGGCGACGTAACGTCTGTGAGAGAGCGACTGCAGACGAGATGCCAGATCAGTGTCAACCACGTTGCAAATCCGTCTCTGGATCTTATCAAGAACCCCGAGGCGAACAGAAGGGGTTGCAGACCATATATGGCGGCAATACTCCAGGTAAGGGCGAATAGTTGATATATACGAGGGTCATTCAATAAATAAGGTGAATTTTTCGGTATAAGGACTTCTAATACAGATAGAAACTTACTCTTTTTTATTTTTTTTGTTTTACTTCTTTTTCACATGGATTTAATTTCTTTTGCAGATTTAAAAATAAATTGAGAGTTTTGGCGATTAACAAAGATGACCGACCAAGAAGCATGCTCCAGGATTGAACAGCGGTCAGTTATCAAGTTTTTGGTTGCTGAAGGGTGCAAACCAGTTGAAATTCATAGGAGAATGTCAACTGTGTATGGTGCCACATGTTTCAGCCAAAAAATGTCTACAAGTGGACTAAATTGTTTAAAGAAGGACGGAGCAGTGTTGAGGATGAAGACAGGCCTGGGAGGCCTACAGAAGTGAGGTCTCCTGAGGTGATCGAATCAATCAATGACCTCATTCAGTCTGACAGAAAGGTGACAGTGGATGACATTGCAAGGACTTTGAGATTATCTGTTGGGACACACGAAGGGGTCATTAGTCAGAAGGAGTCATCTTGCATCATGACAACGCAAGGCCTCACACAGCAGCCCAAACGGTGCAGACCATCAGCGAGCTGGGTTGGGAACTGCTCCCATATCCCCCTTACAGCCCAGACCTTGCCCCTTTCACCTGTTTGGTCCCCTGAAAGCGTTCACGAGAGGCACGAAGTTTAAAAGTGACGATGAAGTCAAATGTGTTGTGAGCGACTGGCTGAGACTTCAGTCCAAAGATTTTTACGCTGAGGGAATACGGAAGCTTGTGTACAGATGGGAAAAGTGTGTGACAGTGCTGGCAGACTACGTTGAAAAAAAGAAAAGAAAAAGTAAGCTTCTATCTGTATTAGAAGTCCTTATACCGAAAGATTCACCTTATTTATTGAATGACCCTCGTATATATATATATATATATATATATATATATATATATATATATATATATATATATATAATTTTCAAAAGTCAACGAGAATATATGAGTATATTGTGTCATTTCATCTCTCCTCTTTTCCTTCCGATGTTTGATTCAAGTAGCCTTGACCCTTGTCCGGAAGCGCCCACTGACATTTGGCAACCGATAGGAGTATATAATTTTTTCCGATAAAGTTTAGATCGTCAACAGCCATGTCAGTTATTTGATGAAATTATTTTACCTCAACTGGCCTCAAGGATGCAGATATTTGCTCGAAAATCATTTTATCGTTCGTCTTGTTAGCCACTGCGTTGTGATTTCATGATGGGATGCACGTATAAATCGGATAATCGGACCAGCGATCAGGATCGAGCCAATAAGATACCATAACACTAGAAAAGTGATTCCAGCGAGAACTGGTTCATGATTTACGTTAAAACAAAGACTATGAAACAGGATATTTCCTTTAAAAACTAGTTTACGTAGGTGTAATGTATCATCGACTGAGAAATATTTAGCTTCACGTGGTGTTTATATATATATATATATATATATATATATATATATATATATATATATATATATATATATATATATATATATATATATAAAAGTGGACATCAGGCGATTGCACTAGCATGAAACAGACTGTCGCCTCTTTTATATTTACACACGCTCTATCTCTGATATTGAGCACTTTATCCCATAAATATAGCACACTTTAAGACTATATTTCTTTATATATATATACATATATATATATATATATATATATATATATATATATATATATATATATATATATATATATATATATATATAATTTTCGTTGGGTGATTCCGTTCGGAATACGTATGGGTCGTCGATTGCGGATCATTTTATAAATAATCCTACTTGTGCGTTGGATTTCAGTGTGACCTGGTTTTCTGTTTTGGCCAGGGCACACTCAGTATTCCATCTCAGGGTGTTGGAGACGCTGTACATCACGTCCAGGCGACCGGCTCTTTGCAAACAAAGGGACTGTTTGCTTGGGCTTGCTGTGCTGTGTCTCTAGCATTTTTGTTGGTATTACTTTTATTATATATATATATTTTTTTTTCTCTTCCCTGCCCATTTATTCATGTCATCCATTACAGATATTTTGTTCTTCATAATTTCTATTCCCCGTTAAGAGTTCTGATGAGAGGGGACGAAACCGGTCGACTGGTGTTTTTATTTTAAATCTATCATGGCCTATAATAAAACATTTGTTTTTTATGCCTTAATACGCTTTTGTACCGTTGCAAATATATATATATATATATATATATATATATATATATATATATATATATATATATATATATATTTAGTTTACGAATAACTAGGTAATCCGTATGGGTAGACCCAAGGAGGATAAAATCCAGAGAGCTCAATGTAAATCAGAGCTAATAATTTAAATAAAAACAGACCACTTTAAGGTTCCATATAATAAATTATTTCACCACAGCCCTTTTAAAGGACAGCGGATCATCAGATTTTATTTCCAAAGGTTGAAACGAAAAATGAAAAGAAATTTACACATTTATGACGGGCAGGAATAATTAAATTAACGAAGTGAGGGAGTGAAGGGGGTAGAGGGACATGATTGAGTTAGATGTAACATTTCTATTCTTTCAAATTTAAATTTTTATTTTTAGAGGAAATCCAGACATTGACACATTAAATCGGTTAACTTAACGGAAGTTATATATTGATATGGGAGGGGGATAGGACAAAAAGGCATAAAGAGAAAGAGCGAGAAAGAAGTTGTGATAAAGTGTCATTAACTTTCTTTGGAATGGACGCTGTTTTTTGCTTTACTTTGAGAGTTCATAAATATTATACTTTTTTATATAAGTTTGAATGTTTAAACAGTGTAAGGAATTTAATTATATATTAGTTAAAGTTTTTTTTTTTTAAACTTTATTAAAAAAATTTGGGGGATTTAATATGAAATAGTCGATTAGAAAAATATTCATAGAATTTACATTAAAACACTAAAAATTTTATTTTCAAATATAAGTTTATATATATATATATATTAATGTGTGTTTGATTAAATAATATAGACAAGTTTTGTCTATTTTAAGTAAATTCCTTTCATATTGTCGAATAAGCTTTTTTTAGCTTTATCGCTGAAACACGATACATGTTTTTATTGCTAACCCTGCCTAAGCTTTAATGAAAAATGCTGCCTAAATTCACACACAATATATATATATATATATATATATATATATATATATATATATATATATATATATATATATATATATATATATATATGTATGCGGTGCAGTTTAATTTATATTACAACGAATCATTCATACAAAAAGTTAATGTTATAAAATGGTGAATTCATTTCGCTACCTAAATTTTTAAAATGCATTGACACACTAACAACTCGATGAATGTTATGATCCTTGTTTTTGAAAATTAAAGCCTTAGCGATGCGACTGCACGCTCCACAAAATTGTATCTGTTATCAATAACACAATTCAACAACAACAAAAAACAAAAAAACTTATATCGATTTGCATTATATTTTTTCGTATCGGATGCTACCAGAATCGATCGTGAAACTAAGTAATATTATTAACCAATTGCCTGCACAGGACAAGTGAATTCCACGTTCGTGCATCATATGCAGTGCCATGTTTTTAAAAGTGGGGTAACTCTAAGGACGCTTCAGAAAGGGGTCTACTATTGTGTATAGGACGTCTGAGGAAAGGCCTATTCTAATATTTTGTGCATTGTATATGACCAGAGGACGCTTGACTGATAATGTCAGATCTCAAATGAAAGACATTTATTTTTCAGCTTTATTGAAATTGTTATAAACTTTGGATCACATGTGATGCACAGAGTGTGGTGTAAAAAAAAATATGATTTCTACGTTCTTTGTATCATATGTGAAACACTATATATCAGCACATTCTATTTGCCAAATAAGCTGAGTTACCATTTGTTTTGTTTTGTTTTGTTTGGTTTTGTTTTCTTTTTTCTTTCTTTCTTTCTTTCTTTCTTTCTTTTTTTTTCTTTCTTTCTCTCTTTTTTCTTTCTTTCTTTCCTTTTCTTTTCTTTTCTTTTTTCTTTCTTTCTTTTTACTTTCTTTCGATCTTCTTTCTTTCTTTTTTCTTTTTTTCTTTCTTTTCTTTTCTTTTCTTTCTTTCTTTTCTTTTCTTTCTTTCTTTTCTTTTCTTTCTTTCATTTTTCTTTCTTTCTTTTTTCTTTCTTATTTCTTTCTTTTCTTTTCGTTCTTTCTTTTTTTCTTACTTTCTTTTCTTTTCTTTTCTTTCTTTCTTTTCTTTTTTTCTTTTCTTTCTTACTTTTCTTTCTTTCTTTCTTTCTTTTCTTTTCTTTCTTTCTTTCTTTGTTTCTGTCTATAAATGTTGATAAAATAAAGCTGTAGATTATACTGGAATAATTTTATTGGTTCATATTTTTTTTTTCCAGAGGATGCAATCTGTTTTCAAATTAATATAAATACGTCTACCCGTTCGATAAAAAAAAAAAAAAAATGTTCCACGCACAAACTTTGAATATGCATCAGAGCGCGTCTCCCACTCTGCACATCCGTTTTCTATATGCGTTTTTAGACCGAGGTAAATAATTCCTCAACGTCTTGCTTAGTTTGATGCGATTTTACGTCTACAGATCCAAATGTCCCGAATCGACCGGACCATTTAATCAGAGCTGACGCTTGCATATTACTACTACGGACTATTATGAATTTACTATACAGGGTGCGATGGGTAAATTGTCGCCACTTTATAATATTAATTTCACGAGTTCACCTTGTTTGTTTATGATTTTTTTTTAAAAAAGCAGACGATAACAAATAGACTGGTGATGAAGATCTTCGATACTTCGCAGTAAATTTCAGATTGCTTTCTTGACATCTGTAATGAATTAAATATGATGTATGATTTCATGACGTTCATTAGTAGCCTGAAACGGTGATTTTTAATCATCTGGGAAGAAAAATAATGTACTGACCCACGTATACCATAAGATGTTTTGTTCATCAATATCCCATATCGGTAAAATTAATTTGCGAAATTCTCCAGTCGCAAAACATCTAATTAGTAAGCATTTCCCAAAATAGAAACCCCCTGAAATCTCATCGGAAATAGTGCTTTAAATACATACATATCTATCTATCTATCTATCTATCTATATATCTATCTCATTCTCTTCTCTCTCTCTCTCTGTCTGACTGTCTCTCTCTCTCTCTCTCTCTCTCTCTCTCTCTCTCTCTCTATCTATATATATATATATATATATATATATATATATATATATATTATTCCCTTCCGCATCTACTATCTGTTTATTTAATTCTCTTATCTATCTATCTATCTATCTTCACTGTATATCTATTTATTTATCAAATGTTTCCTTTCTTTTTTCTTCGAAATTGTTTTTTTTATTCTGCTTCATTCTATCACCTCTTCGTTTTTCTTCTTATATTTCTGTCATGTTATTCGTATTCCCTGATCTATCTATCTATCTATCTATCTATCTATCTATCTATCTATCTATCTATCTATCTATCTATCTATCTATCTCATTCACTTCTCTATCGATCTCCTCTTCTATCTATCTATCTATCTATCTATCTATCTATCTATCTCATTCTCTTCTCTATCTATCTCCTCTTATATCTATCTATCTATCTATCTATCTATCTAAGAATGTGAGAATGTGTGTGCCTATGACTGAATGTGCAAGCGAACGCGTGAAGGTGGAAACTAGAATTGTCACGACGAGTTCAAATTACAGAGTGAGATCACTAACTTTGGTTGTTAACCAGTCTAGGTGAAGTACAGCTCTTTATTCAAAACCTCTCTGGCATGATACGTAAAAGCTTCAGTCACTTTCCTATCGCCATAACTTAGCTCCCCTGTGCCTTTTCTATATATACTTTCATCGTAATTATTCTGATGAACTTTATTCTATAGTATCTAGACATTATGAATTTAAGCGCAGTACTAGATTGCCATCCAAGTTTCGTCTTATAGGTTTTGTTTTTTAGGTCAGAGTATCGAAAGACATATTTGCGGAATGAGAAAACGACGAAGGGACAAAATGTCGAACATATAAATTGTCGAAAGTACTGAACGAACAAAATGTCGAATGGACAAAGTGCCGAACGGAAAAAAAGAATCGAACTGACTTAATGACGACTGGGCATAATGTTTCAAATGGACAAAATTTTGAACAATGTAAAAACGAACATGTCGTCTAGCCGTCACTGAAATGATTTTAGAGCAAATTCACCAAGGCAGAGATGTCTAAAGAAAAATACAAAAAGATATACAATTGTAGACGAAAGACGACAAAACATTTTTGATAGATGCGACATTAATACTGAATTGGAATATACCAGGTGCACCAGCAAAATTGTCCAAATCGTGTAACAGCAAAATTGTCCAAATCGTGTAACAGCAAAATTGTCCAAATCGTGTAATAGCAAAATTATCCATTTGTTAGATTAAGATCTGAACCGTTGTATCTTAGACATTATTAAAGATATCTTGCTAGAATTATCCTTGGTACCCAAAGAGTGCGAGTTCAATACCCGGTTATGACAGTGGAGAACTTGCAGAGGGAATTAACAGGAGATAACAGATAACTGACATCCATTAGACATGGCACTTGGAAATAGAAGAGTCTACCCCAATAAGCGAAATAAAGGATTCAGTTCGACATTCCAACCATCTGAAGAAGGCCGAAGCGTACAACGGCCGAAACGTTGTAATAAGTATGACGACAAAGATGAGGACAATAGTTCACATAATACCTCATCTCTGAATTATTGACAGATATTAAACATTTTTGTGGGAAAAACAATTATGCTTTTACACGATTTGGATAATTTTGCTGTTACTCCCGGTATTAAACTTTAAGATATTCTAATTCAGTACTGATTTTGCAACTGTAGCAAAATGTAGCTAAAGTTGGTGAACGATGGCTTTAAAATTTAAAGACATCGCTCATAATCTTTAATTATATATTACGCCCGTTGCAATTCCCTCATAAAAAGTTAAAAAATAACTCTTTACTGTAGTTTAAATACAGCTCATGGCGTACTATACTCCAGGCCTCTCATGGCGCGACTGAGAGCCAGAACTGTAGGCCTATTGAAAAATATTTGATTTTAGGACATATTGAAAGAAAATTAAGTTAAATATTTTTGAAAATACTTCGAAAAACATTTTGACCCATACCTGAATATAATAGGGCGTGTTGTAAGTTAAATAAATGAAAATTTCTGGTAAAAGATATGATCTACATAATGGTGAAAGATAAATTTTCATACTATTTAGAGATATCATCAGACACTTTATTAAAGCTACCCCAGGGATTGAATAAAGAGTCCGGTTCAAATTTCCAGTAACGTTACTAAGTTCAATAGGCAGTATCTGAAGAAGGCAGGAAGACATCAGTCGAAATGTGTATATAGCAATCAATCATGTCAGAAATATAGACAGATGAAACCAAATCATTCTGGGAAAGTTTCAAAAATCTTTAAAGTTGTTTCTTTGTCTGATCTGGGTGTGTAATGTTTGCAAAAGCTTTTCTTGTTTGTTTGTTTGTTTTATTGGCATATCAACATCAAAGGGTTATTTAATGCAGGCATTTTTTATATGAATATATATATATATATATATATATATATATATATATATATGTGAATAAAAAGTATATGTTTTGTAATAAAATCAGTTTGTAAATCAAGTTCCATTAACACTTTTGCAAAGACGGCTTCTGTTGAGAGAAAATTACATTGCTGGTAATATTCTTTCATTCTGGTTTCGTATATATATATATATATATTTTTTTATAAAATATTTTCTTATCGTTATTCTTTCCTGTTTCATATTTTCTTGTAGAGGCCGACCATTTTTAGAAATGATAGCATATCATTCCACATTTCCTTTCCTGAACAGGTGTTATTAGTATTGTAAAATCGCTGTCTTGAGATAGCTAATACTGGTTTATTTTGTTTTACGGCATACCAGACTCAATGGGTTATTTAATGCCGACAGTTTTTATTGTTGATAATAATATGTCTTTAAAAAATGTATTGCTAGTAATAATCTATTGCTGGTAATAATATTTTTCTCAAAAATTTATTGTTGGTGATAATTTTTTTACGAAGTATTTCTGGTATTAAAACCTAATTTTACACTTTAATTGTGTTTTGAGCCCGGATTAGGGGTTAACTATTTTTCCATAGCTGGAACCCTGACAGTGGCGACCACCGCGGGTCAGGGAACACCAGCAATTAAGAAGTGGTTCCACGCTCCTCAAAACCCCCTGATCAGAGGCATTGCTGTTGGACGTAGTTTATCGTCTTACCCAGGATTCGGATGTAGTTTATCGTCATACTCTGGACGCGGACGTAGTTTATCGTCTTATCCAGGACGCAGATGTAGTTTATAAATAAATAACTAAATAGATAAATATTTTAGAATAACCTGGAAAAGTGACTGAGCAACAAGCAGCAACATGGTTAAGAAAGGGTGTTGCAGTAACTTGGACCGATTTTAAATGTGAATTAAGTTTAAGCGTCTAATGACTTTTTTCTTTTTCTTTTTCTTTCAGATTTGGCGGACATTTAGGCGATATTATTTTTTAAACATAATTGCAATGATTTAAAATGATCCAATAGAGAAATAAATAAATTTTCACCAATAACACTGACTTATTTACTGTTAACTTTGATCCGTCTTAATGAAACACCATTATATATATAATCCGCCTTAATGAAACACCCTTTATTTCGTTCACCACGTTTTCGGAATATCGAATTAAATATATTTAAAAAAATATTACATTAAATTTACGCACAGACATTCTTAAATGGCTTTTTCATTAATTTTATAATAAGAATATGACATTTGGTTTTATTTTACGCTTTAATGGATAATTTGAAAAATTAAACTAGACATTAAAATTTGTTTGTTTATTTTACGATAAAGAAAAAAAAAAAAAAATAATTCTATGCATTCATTTGTTCGTTATAACAAGAATATTAGAGAAAAAAATATTAAAGTAACTTTGTGGAATAATAATGGTAATTTATTTTTAATAAATTTCGAAGTATAAAATTTAAAAATCAGCGTAGAAAAAAACGTCTCCGAAAAGACGTTTGTTTGTTAAAAATTAGATATTAACTTTATATAATTTTATTTATTAATGTAATTTTTTTCTTTAATTTTGATAAATAATTCATTGCAGTTCACTCGATAACAAAAACAAAATGTCGTAATAAAAAGAATCATACGTTTAACTTTAAATAAATGTGCAGGACGTAAAAAAGAATTCGTTTTTGAAGCGTAAATGTTTTTTTGTTTTTTTTAAGAACATGCGTTTTTACAACATGAAAAATAAAAATTGAATTAAATATTTAGAATTTAATTATAATTAAATATCATTAAATTTATGTAAAATCATTCTTAAATGTTTTTTTCATCCATTTTCTGATGCAAAAATATTGCATTTTCTTCTATCATACGTTTAATGGTAGATTTTTACAGGACGTAAAAAAGAATTCGTTTTTGAAACGAAACAGTTTTTGTTTTTTTAAGAACATGCGTTTTCACAATATGAAAAATAAAAAACTGAATTAAATATTTAGAATTTAATTTTAATTAAATATCATTAAAATTATGTAAAATCATTCTTAAATGTTTTTTCCATCCATTTTTTGATGCAAAAATATTGCATTTGCTTCTATCATACGTTTAATGGCAGATTTAAAAACTAAACTAAAATAGTTTAATATTTAAAATAAAAACACAAATTAGCCATAAAAGAATTAAATTTTCTCAATGAATAATTTTTATGAATAACAATATCAAATAAAAATATTACAATAACTTTTTGACCATTGTGGCATTTTATTTTAATTTTACATAAATAATTTTTGCAGTAAAAACAGGAGTCTGTAAAAGGGTCTTTGGGAAATCTAAGCCTCATTAAAGAAGCGAAGGGCATTTTCATTTTTTTGGAAGAACCTTAAAAAACTTTAAGTGAAAATGTTAAATAAGAAGCTTAAAATTGAAAATAACAAAAAGACCAAGATCGGAGGTATTTTATATTAGTTTAACATTTTTAAATAATTATCGGCAGGATACTTGAATGTTAAGTAAAATGTATTCTATTTTAGACACATTTCTGGCCTTTTTTCATTTTGTCAGTTCAAATCTTTTTCCTTTCGACACTTTGCCTCTTCGACATTTTGTTCGTTCGATACTTAGTCCGTTCGACATTTTCTCCATTCGTCATTTTGTCCTTCGACACTTTGTCATACTGCAACTATGCTGAGCAGACCATAGTTAAAATTTCTGTGAAGACTGTGTGATCAAGCGTGATCAACAATTTGAACAAGGTCAGTAAGCTCAAGCCCTCGGCCACGATGACTTGTGACTTCGTGCTAGCACACCTATCGACGGACCCCAAGGGGTTAGTCTACCCAATTTCACTCACAAGGCTTCGGTCAACCCGTAGTATGGCTTTCAGAGACTTTTGGATCGACACCTCCAGTCCGATAAGATCAGGAAGTCGACAAATCGACCATGGTGAGAGTCGAACCCGGGTCTTATGGTCAGAATGTGAACTGTCTAACCACTCGGTCACGTGCCCATTTTATCAAGAATCCCTAAATATATAGCAGGATCGTGCTTGACAGGAAAATTCTTAGCAAGAACGCATGGGAAACTTATAAATATGTAAGAATGATTCTGGAGAGAAAAAAATTGTCTAGCACGACACATTGAATCAACCTTCCGATTGATTCAATATAATCATTCCACTTCATGTCGGCAGAGAACGTTGGCACGAGAGGGTGCAACGAATCATTCTCCTGGGGTGGGGTCATCATTAGCCATGCTAATAGAAGATAGAAAGAGGTCTCTCAGATGAGTAATAGAGAGCGGTTTTGTTTTTAGGAACATTAGAATTCCTTGTCACGATTAAAAAAGTAAATATGAAGTCATTTTTCGGATCAGCTGACAATTTCACCTTATTTTCCATGAATGTCAACTATCTCATTCTGATTGTAACTATACGTTTCATTTTTGTTCATCAACATTTCTCACATGTTCTTCCCATGGCATTCTAGGAATTCGTCAATAGAAAGATATTTTTTTTGTTTCTTCAAGTCTCCACTTCATCATTATATATATGGTGGACTCTGTTGTCGTATTCGACGTATGAGCGTCAAGTATCTCAGTTCCTAGGAACCGACAGCCCAGACACCAGCACATATGATTTGATTATAGTAGTGAAGGCTTTATGCAGAAACAACCACACATTTTGAAAGGCCGGATACAGAGACCTGGTGCAACTACGTGCGACAAGGTCCCCAAACAACCCTCCGCAGGTTTTGAATTCAGAGTTGTCCTTTTTCTAGATCAGTTGCTATCCAAGGCTATAGTGTATATGGTTGTCTGTAGGTAGGCTTTTCTGTGTTTCTGTATGTAGTGAAGAATGTGTGTACACTGTACACATATATCTGTAGATTTTATTTTCTTTCACCTACTGTGCGTATATAGATATATATGAAATATATATTTTTTATATATATTTGTGTGTTTGGAATTTTCGTTTTTATATATTAGATGGTGTTATTGTTATACGTATATATCTGTTTTAAGGTCCTTTCTTTCCCTATTATTTGTTTCTCTGTTCTATTAGACCATTTTATCAATGTATATTTGCACGTATAAGTTATATTTTAATAAGTTGTTAGAATTCGTTTAATAAAACTTTCAATCTTAAATATTTCTTGGTTGTTGTAACGGAGTGTCTATGTCAATGTATGTGGGTGTATGTACTTTTCTTTATCGGTGTCTGTGCGTATGGTAACTTGGATGCACCTTTCATTGTGTATGTATGTTTTTCCCTGTCTCGTCACTTTTTTGTGTGTTTATGTATCTAAATACGTCTGCATGATTATATATTATAATATGATTGGGTATGTATTGTCTTTTGCAAGATGTCATCGTCCCCTACCTATATTTAGAATTCAAATATATCTATGCTGTCATGAAGTTCAGAGCAACAGTTGATATTAACAGTTATTACAACTTAATTTCAATAAAAACAAAATAAATAGAATAACATATTTATTTATTTTTTTTTTCCTCAGCAATTTTATAATTTTAAACTTAATAGAGATTAAATTTAAATTTTAAAATGGGTAATTTTTAATTTCAAATTTTATCGTATAATTTAATACCTATTAGTTAGAATTAATTCTATTTTAGTCTAACCCCAACATTAAGGCATTAAATAGTTATTATAACCTTAGTTCGTTGTCAAGTTTTTGGAATTCTCGTATACATGTATTTTGATTGGTCATTCCAGCTTATGTAACAGCGTTTCCTCTTACGAGGGGTGGTTAATTGATTT
>OZ038479.1:70310593-70348093 GCA_964036315.1 Acanthosepion esculentum
TGAACACAATTATATATAGCCTTATTAAACCTTAATAAATCCACCCGACAGAATTAATCATTTATAGCGAGTCAAGAATTTTTAGTTTTTGTTTACTGTTTTCATGTTTAAGTATAGTTGTGCTTTCAACGAGGATTTTCCGGAATTGTGTATATGGCCAGGCATATTGTTTTAAATGTCTAAAAACGTTATCATTCAAATGTAGTGTCATAGTTTACAAATTCATGTCCCCTTTGGGAGATTGTATCTCTAACGGATTAAATAATATTTATGTTGGTCACACCACAAACTCGTTATCACGACGCTTGACAAACTAAAAATTGAAAACAGTTGAAACCTAACCTGAACAAAATAAACTATGAAATCTCCACACATATTCTTAAATGCGTATAATTTATGACAGAAGCCATTGGTTTATACCAACGGCTTCACATATTTAATACTTCACACTCGTGTTGTCATGTGTGACGTCAGGAACAGCAGTGCGATTTTCGCTTCCAGCGTCTTATATGAACGAGTTTGTCGTTGCTTCGAAATCTTCCATGTAAACATAAACAGACTATCATTATTGTTTGTCCGTTTATTGCTTAATATATTGTAATGTTTTTATTATCTTTGATAATGGCTTATGTAAGCCGAAAGCTTAGATTGGATTAAAAAATATATATCAATATTGTGATTTTCTTTCTTCTTTTAATGATAATTTTATTAAGCTTATCAGACGATATGAAAAGAATTTACATAAAATAGACAAAACTTCTCTCTCTCTCTCTCTCTCTCTCTCTCTCTCTATATATATATATATATATATATATATATATATATATATATATGGATCGATGTATGTATGTGTGTATATATTATTATAAATAATCAGACTTCCTGATCTTATCGTTCTGGGGGTAGGGAGGATACCAGCGTTCGGCACCTTTGGAAAGTGCCGTAAAACCCAAACCATGTTAGTGAAATTGGGTAGACGGAACCCTTCGGGGACAGTAGATATCTGTGCTAGCACGAAGTCACAAGTCTTCGTGACTGAGGGTTTGAGTGTGCTGGCCTTGTTCAAATTGTAGATCACGCTAGATAACACGTTCTCTCTAAGTTCTGTTCAACGTAGTTGCAGTATAAAACACAGGTGGGGTCTGTGGGTGTTGAACAAACACAAATGTGCCTGAGCGAGCGTCTGAAGTAGGGATTGACTAGCCGCCTTAGTAAATGGGTATCCTCGAAATACGAGTGGCCAGATATTTTATATATATATATATATATATATATATATATATATATATATATATATATATATATATATAAGGCATGATTTGTGTGTGTGTAACGAATGCACCACCGCAATTTTCGACTGATTTGCACCAAAATGTACATGCACATGCTCCAAATTGTTGGAAGGCCAAGACCGACTTTACATTTCCCAACTCCCATAGATAGTGGAAATAATCGATTTTTTCATGCTTCTACTGCAGTTTTCATGTAGTTTGCGGCCATTTCCTACTGACCAGAGTGAGAACCTATAGCTGGCTGCCACGAATAGGCAGGAAGATTCTATTGGCCAGCATGAGAGGCAACAGCTGACTGACACAAATGTTAACTAGCATGCAAAAAAAGTTGGAAAAATTTAAATCTACATGGCACTTTACTCCAATTGGCTCATTCGCTTGCTTAACCTCAACGTTGATTCTGATTCCGCAGAACTGGGTTGGGTGTGAAAATAGATTTGTTGTTAACATTCTTTTTTCATTCGTTTTTTTCAGTTACAAGTCCTTTTTTAAAGCTGCTCGTTTTGTGTTCATTTTCTTTTGTTCTTTTTTCGTAACAGATTTAATGTTTAGTATAGAGCTTAGAAAAAATTCGCAGTGTGAGATAGGCAAGAAGTAAGGCATGTAGCAACATCAGCACGGCAAAGGGCACTCATTTAAAGGCAAGGAAGGGCAAAAATATTTTAAGTCAAGTGATAGCGTTTGCTGTATGAGTCGTACGATTTTTGAATCAAGCATGGGCATGCTGCTAGTATATATATATATATATATATATATATATATATATATATATATATATATATATATATATATGGTATGCATATAACTAATATTTATATAAGAAAAGAGAAAAAGTGTTAAGACTTTTCGTTGCTAAAAATATTATTCCAAATAATATTTCGATAATAAATCGACAAAAAGTCAAGGTTTATCTATCTTTTATTCTCAGTTCAGTGATAGCTTTTAGTAAGATTAATTTTTCAAAACGACTGAACGTTTTACAGATATCAGAGATTGAATGACAGTTGCGAAGAATCTCACCGAATACATTAAATACCCAATTTACATTTCCTTGGTCGCTCGGTGAGATACAATGAAATGATAAAAAGATATCCAATAAATAAATTACGCGCACACGCGCACACGCGCACACACACACACACACACACACACACACACACAGACACACACACACACACACACGTTTATCCTGCATGCAGTATTGCTGCCATATCTGGTCAGGAGCCCCTTCTGTTTGTCTCGTGGTTCTTGATAAGATGCAGAGACGGATATGCAATGTAATTGGCCCTGATCTGGCATCTCGTCTGCAGTCGCTCACTCACATACGTGCCGTCGCCTCTCTCTGGCTTTTCTTTTTACAAATACCTTCATGGTAATTGCTCCGATGAGCTGCTTTCGCTGGTTCCCTGACTTCATGAATTCAAGCGTCCTACGAGGCTGGCAACCCACTCTCACCCTTTCACTGTTGAAACTGTTAAATGTAGCCGTCTCTTCTACTCAAGTAGCTTCATATCTCGTACCACTCGCCTGTGGAACTTCCTTCCCTTTTCCTGTTTCCCTGATAGCTATAATCTCCAACTATTCAAATGTAATATCAATCGACATCTCCAGTTGCCTTGATCTATCCACTATCCTCCTCATCCTTTCCTCTATCACTCCTATAAGAACAGGAATTAAGAAGACATAAGATAGCGATTGGCATTGCTTTCATATTTTTGAAGATCACAGTTGTTTGGGGAAGAAGAGAGTTCCACAAACGAGATGTGCAAGAGAAGAAACTGTTAGCATAGAACTTGCGGTTATATTGAACTATGAAGTGATGAGTCCTCGCCATCAATCTAGTACTAAGCTTAAATTCATAAACTCTAATTGACATAAAAGGAAGTTAATCAGAACAATTACCAGGAATATATTTATGGAAAAGGCACAAGGAAGCTATGTTACGGCGGTGGGAATGTGACTGAAGTCAAGACCAATAACATTAAAGATTCTTTCTGTTTTAACCGAATATATTGCAGAAGCAACAAACCAGAGGTTTCAGTAATATTCAACGCATGGACGAATGAATTTTAGACTTATAAATGTGTAACGTAGACTCTAGCGAGAAAAATTCTCTTAAACTTCGTCGTTGCACGCATGTTCGGTCTATGGTATTCTCAGCATCTCACATGTCTCTTCTTCATCTGTGAGGCGATTGCCCAGTATTCACTGCTATATTACGTATCAGTTCAGTAGTCTTTTCTGTGTTTCTAATTGCCTGTTTTTTAAAAAGGATATTTTTCGCTGCTTCAGTGCCTCTTCTGATTTCAGTTTCAGTCTTTCGGCCCACTGTCACAACACTTAACAGATATTGAAATTGTAGTATTTACTTTATCTTGACATCTCCAATTTGTAATTTGCATGTCGAGTTCTCCCCTTTTGCTAACAACCATGCATTTTGTATACTTGCCAATGATGTTCAGTCTTTTCTTCTCACTTTTCCTTTAGTACCTTCTGTAAGAGTTCTTGCAGTTTCCTTTCTGTGTCTGCTATCAACACTGTGTCATCTGTATATCCTATGTTGCCAAAATTCTGGCTGCCAATATATATAATAAAACAAAATGCCCGACAATACTCTACGGGTTCTCAACCGGGGTCCATTGTATACATTAACTACTCAATTTACATTTCCTTGGCCGCTCGGTGAGATACAATGAAATGATAAAAAGTCTTAAATTAATATTCCATGGTCATAATTTATTCCATTGAAATCGTATATTTACCAAAACTGAGTTCTACCTGGATTCTATCCTCTTCGAATTATTTTTTATACATATATATATGTATGTGTATTGTGTATGTATGTATATATATATTTATATATTTTAGATATATGTTTGCATATGTATGTGTATATTTACCACTAATATTATCTATATATATATATATAATTATTTATTTAAATATTATAACATAAATATGTTATAAAATCACTACAAAAATAGCCATTTTGCTTCAACAGTCTCGGTGTCTTATCAAGTGATCACTTGATAGATCACTTGATGAGACACCGGGAGTGTCGAAACAAAATGGCTATTTTTGTAGTGATTTATGTTATAACATTTAAATAAATAATTATATCTGCTCTACTCTGTATTGAGCACTCTTTAAAGAATAATAATTGTTGGTTATTGGAATTTACTCCGTATATACCAATCCCACACTTGCATATATATATATATATATATATATATATATATATATATATATATATATATATATATATATGTGTGTGTGTGTATTAAAAACCAACAAACTAAGATAAAAACTCAATACCCTATGTACTAATACCAAGTGGAAATATGTTGGAAGACAAGATCGAAGACAGAATCTATCGGATTTGAAGCTATTCAATACCGAACTGGAAGCCTTCAGCTTTGGTTTAGAATTCGCTACCAAGATTCATGAAGTTGGTATAATTGACCCAATAGTTAGAAATCAAACCAAAGTCTTCATTCAAGAATAATCATTGCCACTTTAGAAGCCAACAACGAAAGAACATTACCACGGTGACTTTTAAAAGCATTAAGTAAACTAGTAAGAAACAAGGAAATCCATATTAATTCCTCGGACAAGGGAATTTGGGTTGTTAATATATATAAGCACACATACAAAGAAAATAATTACTGAAACAAAACTTTTCATAAGGCCATTAGCAAACTAATTAAAAATAAAAACAAATTATGGCATAGACCAGGAGGTTCACAGTTGGTATGATGTTTGCTTGACAACCGAACTGTCAGCGTTTCATTTCTTGGTAGTGGATGCGCACTGCTGATGAGTCCCAAATATAAAACGAAACCGCCATTCAGTGCTTTCTGCATTCTATTGAGGTTTCAGACTCGATGAATTACTTAAATATAATTATCAAATCCTCCTAATAATTTATATATCATTGCTTGGACCGGCTTCTAATACTCAAGTTTGAGCGGCTTGGTGATAGTAGTCGTGGCTCCGTGGGTACCGTCCTGTGGTTAGAGAAAATCTCAGTAGAGTTCCACCACGGAATATGTGAGCGAGCGACGCTATATTGAGTTTGATTTGCTATCTCTTCGTCACCGAGTCCCGTTAGAACAGTTGGTATGATGTTTGCTTAACGGTCTAACTTTCAGTGTTTCAATTCTCGGTAGTGGATGCGCACTGCTGATGAGTCCCAAGTATAGGACGAAACCGCCGTCCAGTGCTTTCTGCATTCTGTTGAGGTTTCAGACTCGATGAACTACTTAATTATAATTATCAAATCCTCCTAATAATTTATATATATGAATGATTATTTCTTTTATATAGGTACCTCTACTTAATTTTCGATACCTAAGGTTTTAAATTAATTGCTACGTAATAATGTAGCAATTAATTTTAAAAATTATGTATCGAAAATTCAACCTGACACATGCATATGATATGATTATAGTGGTGAAGGCTTTCTAAAGAACCAACCACACTTTTTGAAGGGCCGAATACAGAGACCTGGTGCACTACCTGCCACAAGGTCCCCAAACAACCCTCTGCAGATCAGAATTGTCCTTCTACTAGACCAGTTGCTATCCAAGGCTATAGAACCCAGTCTGTTCTTCTATTCATCAATAGCTAGGGGGAGAAGATGAGGATTTATACCTTTCCCAAGGGTATTAGTACGTAAGTGAATGTAATGGATTCGACTGGATTTCTATTCCTCAAACCGAGCCGCTATCCTTTACTCCACTGAGCCTCCTCATATATATATATATATATATATATATATATATATATATATATATATATATATATATAAGGGGTGCGATGGTTAAATTGTCGCCATATATTATAAGGCGAAAATTTAATATAATATATTATATATTTTTAATTTTACATATCGCCGTTCTTTGTTTTACATTTTGTCGACTGCACAGTGTAATAGGATCAGTTAGGCACCGTCTTTGAGAAAAAGAGCACCATGACATAATTCACTCCGCCAGAATTTTTGAAAGGCCATACTTTACTACTTGGCATTCGCGCGGGAAGCTCCAATATGAGGACAGTGCAGAGGATTAGGAAATAGTTGGATGATTACGAAGGTGTTTGGAGTGATCACTGATGATAGCCACGTTATGCCTCCGTTCATCTCACGGGACCTCAGGCTGAACACGAAAGCCTACATCAAGTGCCTTGTGCTGCCCTGGGTCAAGTGGGTGGCTACTGGCACACTCGATGGCTGGCAAAAGGACTCAGCACCTTGCCACACAAACAGGAGAAGCCAGATATGTCTGCTAGACAAATTCTGCGACCACATCACCCTTGACAAATGGCTACTTAACACTACTGACTGAAACCCCCCTTGATCATTATGTGAGGGGCACCGTTGAGCGAGAAACCAACAAAACTCCTAGTAAGACTAAAGATGAACTGAAGGCAAGGATTATGGCAGCATTCCTCAACTTAAAGAAGGAGACCATACTGAAGAGTTGCAAGAGATTTCGAATTTGTCTGGAGGTCGTAGTTGAGGCCTATAGCGATTTTCTTGAACAGATTTACTCTTTAATATTTCAAGTTAACAATCGCATACACATTTATTACAAAAACCAAATGCATAGGAATTACAAACAAGATGAATCCTCCCTAAGACATATTATAAAGAAATACACGACCCCAATTGACCCGAATAAAAAAATCATATTAATTATCTATTATAAAAACTTTAAGACAGCTAACCTTATCCTCAAAAATAACAACACACCAGCTAAGTCAAAATTACAAAGAACGAACATTATCTATGAGTTCAAATGCCCCTTAAGGAACTGTCTTCCTGATCAAACAGGACTCATGGATAATTACATCGGTTACACAACTACATGCTTATCCAGACGTCTTACGTTGCACCTGTCTGACCACAGCCCCATTAGAACGCATTTAAACACGCACACAAATTTACCGGACTCCATTAGAAACATACTCGTAGAAAACACAAATATATTAACTGCATCCACCTGCAAAAAAAGATTAAAAATAAGGGAGGCTTTAATAATAAAAAAGAATAAGCCAACTCTTAACAATATTAACTACGAACAAAGCCACAATGTGCTCACCGTATTCGGAAATTAAAAACATCCCTACTAAGACATACACATAATGCACATACTCAATTAACCTGAAAAATCCAATCATCCTTGATAATGGCTAAAGGTATAACCGAAAACGCTCTGAAACATAAAACATTTGGACAGTTCTTACACACCCTTTGTCCTGTAAAGAAAGCTCTTGTTCGAACACAAGAAAAATTAAATAAAAAGCTCAATCGTAGTACCTTGTCTGTCGTTTTTAATGAAACATGCATATATATATACATATATATATATATATATATATATATATATATATATAGAGAGAGAGAGAGAGAGAGAGAGAGAGAGTTAAACCTAGAGAGCCAGACAAACCTACCAAGGTTTCACCTAAGCGGATCGTCAGGGAAGGCCAGTTAGGACTGCTCTACTTACTGTATTGAGCAATTTATTTAGTTATTTTGTGTACTCGTATCGTTTTTTTTTTCTTTGAGCTTTGGACTTGCATGCGAGACGATTATTTTCGGCTAACGTACATGTTCTTGGTTCTTTCTTTTTATACCTTTTTTCCCTTAGGTATTGGTTTGATTATTTGCAAATCAAGTCACCGAAGGTTTTCCGAACGAGTATAATTTCTTAAACTTATAAGATTTCTACTACTACTAATAAAATTATATATATTTTCTTTTTCTTTGAGATTTCACGGACATCCAGGCATTTACTTAAATATTTGTATCTATAAAAATAACGTTATATAAATATTTTTTTATTGGTTAATCAGGTTTTACGTGTATTCGACTTCTAAAAGGCTTCGAACCCTACCAGAGAGCAAATTTTCATTAACATTTCTTGAATGTTAAAATAAAAACGGGTGAATATCCCATTAAGAATAACGTTTGAAGTAATATGCATTTTTAAGGAATCAATGGACTTTTAAACTTTTTTATCCAACGTTATTTTCTTTACGATAATAATAAAAAAAAATTGCGGATTAAAAATTAAAAAAATTAACAAAATCCATCACTTATTTCGAAATTACTTTTTCTGAACGGAAAATCAGCATTCCTTAAAATATTCACTGAAATTCGCTGGACTGTGAATCACTTTTTGGCCCCGCATCCTAAAACCCGACCGATTAAACGGTTGTTTGCAATACAACGTCTGACGCCGGTTCAAACCCTGCCGGAGTACCAATCTTCTTTACTAAGATTCTTGAATCGACAATCCGGTAGATGTAATTTATATTGTTAAAAATGTTTAATAACTAATTACATTCGCTCGTCGTAATGAGTTGCCCAATAAGTCTCTAACCACTCAGGCATTTCGTCCTTGCGAGGTAAGTTTAGTAACCATCGTGATACGGTAGGCGCACATGTAAATTTAATGAGCCTAGCTTTGTCTGAGGTTCCCAATGAGGATCAGTCAGCCGTAAATTGTTCAGAACTTGCTATCTATCGCGTTACAGTCGGAGAACATGTAGATTGAATAATCATAAAGTAGTCTACGGTGTCCAATGGGAATCAATCACATTACAAGCGAACCGTTTTGAGGAGACATGCTTGCTATCTGTTTTTTTAAGAGTTTTTTAAAGCTTTTCACCTCAGGCATGGCTGGAAGCCACTAGCACGCTAGGGGTTACAGAGGATTTGGAGCGAGAGCAGATAGGTGTGTTAGAGGAAAGTATGTGTAGAGGGATAGAGGATAGATCAAGGCAACTGGAGATGTCGATTGACGTTTCACTTGAATAGTTGGAGATCATAGTCATCAGGGAAACAGGAATGACGAAGGGAGTTCCATAGGCGTGAGGATCGAGATATGAAGCTATTGGAGTAGAAGAGACGTCTACATTTAACATTTTCAACAGTGAAAGGGTGGGAACGGGATGCCAGCCTCGTAGGACGCTTGAATTCATGGAGCCTGGGAACCAGCGATAGCAGCTCTTCGGGGCAATTACCATGGAAATATTTATAAAAGAGACAGAGAGAGGCGACGACGCGTCTGTGAGAGAGCGACTGCAGACGAGAAGCCAGATCAGGGCCAGTTACATTGCATACCCGTCTCTGGATCTTATCAAGAAACTTGAGGCAAACAGAAGGGGCTCCAGCAATACTCCAGGCAAGGGCGGATGGTTGATTTGTAAATTTGGAGGATCGATTCCGGGGAGAAGAATTTCCTGGCCCAGCACAGGGAGCCAACTTTCCTTGCGGTGGATGAAGCAATCGACTCAATGTATTTGTTCCATCTCAGGTCATCTGACAGCGTGAGACCGAGCAGCCGCAGAGAGGAGCTCTCGAGATGTTGAGCTTCAGACATTCTAATGGGATGCAGGGAAGGATCCCTGTGGTGATTAATGGAGAGCAGTTTCGCTTTGGAGGCGTTAAAGTTAACCAGCCAATTCCTTGTTGCGTTACGGTTGGAGTTCATAGCAGAAGAAGAATTTTCATATGATGAGAAAAAGAGCTTGGAAAATCTGGTACACACAAGACAAAGTGAAGGTTCGAGGGACAGAAGAAAACAACTCATTACCTAACGAGCAAGATTTATGAGATATAACAAAAAGACAAAATTTATTAAGAGCTACAAACGTGAGGAAATTGTGGAGAGCTATGTCCTGAAGCGACGCAGCACACAGAAAAAGTTTAGTCTAGTGTACCCAATATGGGTTGACCTCACTGCTAATGCAATGAGATCGTTTTGTCAAGAATAAGCTTTGCGTATCTCGCTACGGTAAGCGTCCATATAGGGTAACCAATGTAGTAGTTCGATGTACGTGTGTATTCATCTGCTGGAGGAACGTGCTCGTCGGAAGGATAAATTGAAGGTTTATGTTTTTCTTGTAAATAAAACTGAGGACGCGATAGGAATTTACTCAACTCCGCTTGTCAACAAGAAAAAATATCCGTAGTGACGTGCACGAACATTGAAACGCGCTTCCTTTCAGAGGGGTTCTATTCAGTAGTGCGTGTAGATACAAGCCAGGCCAGTCCTGCCACCCACGGACGTTCAGTCAGACGACGTTCACAAAACACCTACGCACAAATACATGCACGCAATTTTCCCCATTGAACTTTGTTTTGTATATCCCGCCGACACCCACGACGGCCATCATAACACATACACTGTCCTGTTTTTATTTGTTTTTTTTTTCTAGAATAAATAAAGCAAAATAGTAAATTTATAATTAAATAAATAAAGAAAAAATATGGTTCGTCTGTCTTTTGGAAACAATTTCAAACGACATGGAATTTTTTTTTTTTTTTTTTTGCTCGTTTTTGCTTTTCTTCCTTTTAAATATCAAAAATTTGTTTCAAGAGATTCGCTCGGAAATTTGTTCACGTTTTGCAAGAATCAATAATTTTAGAATTTTGATCGTCAAATAACTGTCTTTTTTTTTCTTTTTTTCTTTTTTCCTATCTCACATCGCGTGTTAGTATTCGCCAGACTGGGACTTTGTGCTACAACAACTACATTCGTTATTTCAGAAACATATCTGAATGTGGGCGATGAAACAACTCCTTATTTTAAAGTTTGCATAGCGGGGGAAAAAAAACCCTCCAAAAAACAAACATTAAATTGCTTAACAAGTTTTCGTTCGATCGGTGCGCGATCATGAAGTACAAAAAACGTAATCGGCAAGATGGGTTCGATTTCAGAATATCGTTGCATATTATTCGCTTCACGCTAATAAAATTTTGTAAGAAATAAGCCCAGAACATTGTACATCACATTTTTAAAATAATAGAATAGAGAAGGACACAGCTCTCCACAGCGTCGGAAACTTTAACATGCGTTAATTGCTAAAACTTCTAAGGGTAAGATGATCTCGATGTGGTGTAATGTTTAGTGTGCTTGTCTAGCTACATCAATTACTGGGTGCTCCGCAATTTCAGCCTTGTGCCGCATGTAAGCCACGCTTACGAAATCATTGTGGGCACTTCGACGTAGTTTAATGCTGATTTTCTACGCATATATATATATATATATATATATATATATATATATATATATATATATATAATTAAGTAATACATTGAGTCTGAAAGAAACTTCAACAGAATGCAGAAAGCACTGACAGTTGAGTTATCAAGCAAACGTCATACCAAATGTTCCAACGGGCCTCGGTGACGAACAGGTAGCAAATCAGACTCAATAAAGCGTCGCTCGCTCACATATTCCGTGGTGGAACTCTACTGAGATTCTCTCTAACCATTGGACTGTGCCCCCTGGAGCCACGACTACTATCGCCAAGCCGCTCACTCCATAGCATTAGAAGCCGGTTCAAGCAATGATATACACATGATAGAAATTGTTAGGAGGATTTGATAATTATAATTAAGTAATTCATAGAGTCTGAAAGAAACCTCAACAGAATGCAGAAATCACTGGACGGCCGTTTCTTGATAACTGTCAGGGTTTCAATTCTCGGTAGTGGATGCGCACTGCGGAATGAGTCCCAAATATAGGACGAAACGGCCGTCCAGTGCTTTCTGCATTCTCTTGAGGTTTCTTTCAGACTCAATTAATTACTTAATTATAATTATCAAATCCTCCTAACAATTTATATCATATATATATATATATATATATATATATATATATATATATATATACTATTATTATGCAATACTCTTCAAGAACGAACTGAGTTCCTTTAGCTGCTGGTGTATTTTGTAAAGAAAAGGCTAAAATTTCTCTTTCTCTCTGCCGTGCGCCGACGGCTTAGGGGTAGAATCTCTGACTGATGCCAAATCGGTCGAGTTTCGATCTCGGCTTGGAGCCACAATGAATAGCTATAATACAGCGAAACAGTCTGTCTGTGGATGACTATATATATATATATATATATATATATATATATATATATATATATATATATATATATATATAATGAATAATATCAATTGATAATTAGTAGGGATATTTCCAGGGAAAACATTGTGAGCTCAATGTAAGAACAGGGCAATATAATTGTTATGGTAAATTACCCACGCACGCATAGACTCTCCCATCTATAAATAGGAGCAGGTACTGCTATTTTGGAGAGAGGGAAGTTTCCAGCCGGCAGCTCTGACAATTGCACCGAACATTCTTGCTGTAACACTCTCGTTTGTATATGTTTGTATTTTTTTTTTCTGTTAATATATTTGTTTAACTCAGTTCCTCTCCTTATGTCTTTATTTCTGACCCTAGCAAGGCCACAACAATAATAATAATGTATGCATTATTTTAATTATATATATATATTTGCAACGGTACAGAAGCGTATTAAGGCATAAAAAACAATTTCTTTTTATTAAAGGCCATGATAGATTTAAAATAAAAACACCAGTCGACCGGTTTTGTTCCCTCTCACCAGAACTGTTAACGGGGAATAGAAATTATGAAGAACAAAATGTCTGTAATGGATGACATGAATAAATGGGGAGGGAAGAAAAAAAAGTGTATATATATTACTTTTAGGAACACTATTGCTGAATGGACTGAGGAAATGTCAGATAATTTGAAACAACAGCTGAAGGCTGTATCATCAAGGACTGAACATTATTCCATTGTTATTGATAAGACCGTTGGCACCACTGGAATAGCACCCCTTGCAATCTTCTTCAGTGAATTTAATATTTACAAATAACTGAATGAACTGGTCCCCATGCATAACACTACAACAAGCCAGGGCATCTTTGAGAGATTTGAACAGGTTCTACATAAATATAGTTTTGATTTGAGTAAACTTCCATACTTATCTACTGACTGTGGTGCGAATATTGCTGGCAAACATAATGGTGTTGCTGGCAAGTTAGGAAGAAAACCAGAAAACTCGCATCCAGATTCATCATTTACATCATTATTCATCAGCAAAATTTGTGTTCAAAGATCTTAAAATTGAATCATGTGCTTAGCTTGGTCGCAAAGACGGTGAACTATATCAGAGGCCGTGCTCTCAGCCACCGTCAGTTCAGTCAGTTGTTTGAAGATATGGATAATTAGTTCCATTCTACACAGAAGTCCGCTGATTGTCATGTCACAAAGTGCCGAAAAGATTGTATTTGCTGAGACAAGAAATAATTATATTTTTGGAGATGAAAGATCAAAACACGGACGGAATAAAAGATGAAATTTGGCTCCAAGATCTGTATCTTGCTGTAGATATTCTATCTAAATGACGCAGCCACTCGTATGCGAGGTTGTCAGTCTACTAGGGCGGCTAGCTAATCCCTATTGCAGACGCTTGCTCAAACACATTTTGTGTTTAACACCCAGAGAGCCCTCCTGTGGTTTATACTGCAGCTATGCTGAGCGGACCTTAGTTACAGTTTCTTGGAGAGAGCTAGTTATCTAGCGGGATTAAGAGTTTGAACAGGGCTAGCACACTCAAACACTCAGTCACGATGACTTGGGACTTTGTACTAGCGCAAATATCGACGGTTCCTGAGGGTTCCGTCTACCCAATTTTACTCACAATTCTTGAGTGAACCCGTGGTATGGTTTTCAGGCACTTCCCAAATGTGCTGCACGCAGGGATCACATCCTCTGCTAATATGAAGAAGTAACCTTCTGGACAAATCGACCCTGTTGAGTTTCGATCTCAGGTCTCATGGTCAGAAAGCGAACGTTCTAACGTGCTCATTACTGCTGTGGATATTACTGCGCAATTAACTGATCTTAATTTTAAAGTACAAAGTAAAAACAAACTCATCACTCAATTGTATGATGACATTGTTATGGCGTGCCTTTGTTTGCAGGAGGAAATGAATAACAAGGATTAGGTTTGTAAACAACATGTATTCATTTAATATATAAGATATATTTACATTTGTTGAAAAATAGATAAAATGTCGATCTCCGTTGCTGATCGTCAATAAGGCGATTAGGTATAAGGTAAGCGGCGGGAGTTGACCGATTTCTTAGACCGAGGTCGCAGATTATAGTCGTTGCTTGGGTCCGACTCACGTGTTGATCGATCGAGGTCACTTTGGTGGGTCGGGTCCCGGTAGGGTGCCTTGGTTGCCGAGGTGACGGCGATGGTGTCGAGGTATTGATGGAGCGGGTAGGCCTGTGGAGAAATATTTCATTGCAAAGGTAAGCCTGTAGTGAGTCGGGTTGCTGAGGTGACGGTGGTGGCGACGAGGAAGGCCTGTAGCTGAGTAGTGACGACGCCGAGGCATTGTAAATCGCGGCGTTTAGCGTCTGGAACATGGCGGTGCCAAAACTGGATTGACGGACCTATTCCGCGTGTGAAGAGTTGGGTGAGATTACTCAGGCCTGGAAGTGTGAAAGGTTGTGCTGTTAGAAGTGGTCATGACGAAAACGCGGCAGCGCCCTGCGTGTCGGAAGGAGACCTTGCGGCCGGCAATTGCTGCTGATTGTTATGGAGGGCCTGCTTCTAAGCAGATGTGACAGTCTCCAGGGACATCTCATTTTCCAGGGGAAACATTCGCGATTGGCCACTGTGTTGCTTTCATTGCGGTTACCTTGCCTCGTGGACCGGACGCGATGCTCAGAACCTATGCGCAGAAAACGACTTTTCTAATTTGTTTTCTACCTTCTTGGCGTTCACATCCGGCTGACATGCAGAATGAATCAAAGAGAGATCTAACTGCAGCAGAGTATACATCATCAAGTTGCTTCATTAGAAAACTAACCTTATGGAAGTCACGGTTGTCAAATGGAAATTTATTTCATTTTCCTGCATGTAAAGAGCTGAAAACAGTGCCAATACCGAGACTGTACATAGCTTTGCTAAGTATAACAGTCACCTGAATTTGTAGTCAAAAGAATTTCAGAAAAGATATACCTTTGATGTTGCCAAGACTGAAAAAAAAAACTGAAGATGGAACTATTAGAAATGCAATCGGATTCTACACTCATATCAAAGTATCTTGAAGCAGGAATACTTGGGATTTTTTTCGTGCCTTCCTGAAAATTTTAAAAACTTCAGAAAGTTTGCCACAAAGTTTATGGCAACGTTTGGTTCTACCTATGTGTGTGAACAGTTATTTTCCTTCATGAAATCAGCAAAAACTTTCTCAGAGAACAAAGCTAACTAAGTCGGCCCTGCACAGGCATGTCAGCCAGATATACGAAAACAAATTGTCAGCAAAAAGATGAGTTAAGCCTCAGGACAAAAAACTAAAACCGACTGCATAATGGCAAATAAATGCTCAGTTTTGAACTGTTGTAATTTTAGTACAATGTATTTGTTGCTGTTGCAAACTGAAAGTATATCTTGTTTAGATGTTTTTTTATCAAACTACTTCATTACTCCGTCCTGGGTATAACGATAAACTGCATCCGCGTCGTGGGTAAGACGATAAAATACCTCCAACAGCAAGGCCTCTGATTAGGAGGTTTTCAGGAGTGTGAAACCACCTCTTAATTGCTGATGTTCCTAGGTCCACCCTGACTCGGGGTGGTAGCACCTGTTAGGGTCCCAGCTATAGGCAAATAGTTAACCCATCAAACCCAGATCTCGTCCTGGGTAAGACGATAAACTACTTCCAACAGCAAGGCCTCTGATACTACGTTTTTGAAAAAAATAATGTTGCCAGTTGTACGTTTTTATAAAAATAATATTAGCAGCTATACGCTTTTTTTTTCTTTTTTTTTTTTTTTTAAAGAACAGTGTTGCCGGCTATACGTTTTTGAAAAAATAATATTACCAGCTATACACATTTAAGGAAAAATATTAACAGAAATAGATTTTTGACACGAGAAAAATATTACCAGGGAAAAAAAGTTGTCGGCATTAAATGACCGATTGAGGTTGATATGCTGTAAAACAAACCAAACCAAACCTACTTCATTACTTTGTATACATGAATTCTGTTAAAACATTCGTATGCACATTGTGTGTTTCTAAATAACAAGAAAAATTTGCAATTAACTGTAATGTGCACGATTGATTGTCGTATGTAGCCCTCATAAGAACACATATGTGACCATGGATCGCTTTCCATGCGGGGCTTTGCCTCGTGCACCGGACGTGATGCTCAGAACCTATCCGCAGAAAACGACTTTTCTATTTTCTTTGCGTTCACATCCGGCTGACATGCAGAGACTTAGATGACCCTCAGTTGACATGTCTGGTGTAATGGATAACGGCTTGGAATTGTTCATCGGAAGGCCGAATTTCAATTCCTGTTGCATTCGTTAATATAACGAATGCAACAGGAATTGAAAAACGCGAAAATAATCTTGGGAAGGCACAAATCCACTTATTCTCCCCCAGTTATCGTTTAATTAGGAACATTTTTATCATTAAGATCATTATTATCTCAACGAAAAAATTCTTACAATCTAAAGGGTTTATAAGCTATAGAGAACGAATCAATAATTTAAAAAAATATATGAGTTACAATTTCTAAAGGCTCTTACTCAGAAGCCGATTCTTATTCCGGAGATTATTGCCGTGGTGAGAACAGAAGTTTATGAGATCATTAATTTGTTTTAGGTTTTTCATAAACAGTTTAAACTCATTATCATTACGGTTTAACGCAGTGATTCCCGACCGGCGTGCTTCGGCACACGAACGTGCCGCGCGATCCTTTTAAGTGTGCCGCGAAATTTGTCACGACATCTATCTATCTCACTCTCTCTCTCTATGTATCTATGTATATATATATATATATATATATATATATATATATATATATATATATATATATGAAGAAATATAGTTTTAAGGTGTGCTATATTTATGGGATAAAGTTCTAAATATCATATAGCGTATGTAAATTATATATATATATATATATATATATATATATATATATATATAAAGAAATATACTCTTAAGGTGTGCTATATTTTTGGAATAAAGTTCTCAATTTCAGAGATAGAGCGTGTGTCAATATAAAAGTGAACATTGAAGTCAACACTTAGAGACGACAGGCTGTTACATGCTAGACGCAATCGTCCTGAAATAGCCTGTCGCCTCTAAGTGTTGACTTCAATGTTCACTTTTATATTTATACATATATATATATATATATATATATATATATATATATATATATATATATGTGTGTGTGTGTGTGTGTGTTTGTGTGTGTGTTTGTGTGTGTGTGTGAGTAGTAATAGTACAACGTTAACTTTTTACTAAATAAGCTGCACAAATAGTTAAATAGAAACATTGAAATAAAGTAATTTCATATTTATGCGTGTATTTAAAAATTAAATGTATATCCATTAAAATAAATGTATATCCATTAAAATAAATGTACATCCATTAAAATAAATGTACATCCATTAAACATTTTGAAGTGTGCCGTGATATTTTCATTTGCTATGTTGTTAAAAAAATGTTTAATATGATATCCAGTAAAGAGTAATGTTTGATTCTTTTTCATAATTTCCATTGCACGTTCTATGTTGCTTAGTTTATTTACAATATCAAGTTATATTATTTTGCAGGGTATATATATATATATATATATATATATATATATATATATATATATATATATATATAAATCAATTGTAGACGTTATTGTGTTGGTAGTTTGGAATATAAATGTTATAGCGCTTTACGCGAGCAGCTACGATAAAGTAATTCACGTTCCTTATTTCATGACGCTGACAAATCTCGCCGCATTCTTTCAGCTACCCGTATGAATTCATTTCGTAATTGCTTTGTCTATAAAAATCGGGATGTGCGTTCGGAAGGAATCTGAGTTTGCAAGGTTGGCCAGAAAGTTGATTGGATGAGAGGGCTGAACGCGTGCAAGGATGCTGATGAACGTTAAATTCACTTGAAAGATGAACAAGCAAGTTTTCTCTTTGCCAAAGGACTCAAGAGCACGAACGGATCGAATTAGGAACAGCTCACCGACACGAACATAGACCACTCCTCTCTGTCTCAATAGTCTCTCTGAAATTCCAACTACACATGACGTAAATATCAGAATAATGTTTCCATAGCACCCCCGGCATATATATATATATATATATATATATATATATATATATATATATATATATATATATATATATATATATATATATATATATCCGACTGATGCCAATTCAGGCGGGTTTCGATCCTAGCTAGATGCAACCGGACGTCTAGCCACACTGATGGACTGTGATACACCAAAAAAGTCTCCCTGTGGATGACAATATATATGCTCCTGAAAAATTTATTTCGGTTGAGCTCTCTGGGGAGGAAGTGTGGGTTTGTAAGCAGTGACTAATGCGGGTAATAATGCAAGACTCTTCGGTAAAGCGAATTGAATTCTCTCAGTCACTGTGTGTTTATCTAAAATAAATACGCTTAAATTCATATTCATTCCTGCCATGCGCCAACAGCTGAGGGGTAGAATCTCCGACTGACGCCAATTCAGACGGGTTTCGATCCTAGCTAGAGGCAACCGGACGTCTAGCCACACTGATGAGCTGTGGTACAGCGAAACAGTCTGTCTGTAGATTACAATATATATATATATATATATATAGCTGCCTGACGATTGCACTAGCATGAAACAGACTGTCGCCTCTAAGTGCTGACTTCCATGTCCACTTTTATATTTACACACGCTCTATCTCTGATATTGAGCACTTTATTCCATAAATATAGCACACTTTAAGACTATATTTCTTCATATATATATATATATATATATATATATATATATAACTGTATATAATTTTGTGTAACTTTATATATCAACAAATTTATTTATAAAAATAGTATGACAAATTGGAAAAATAAATTGGTGGGGCGCGTTACATCTGTTAGGATTTCATCGGACTGGCTTTTGTTGACGTTGCCAAGTCTACACATGCGCACGAAACGAGTGATGCTGGTAGTTTCAAAATTTTTTAAAGAATATATATTTTTTTTTTTTTTTTTTGAAAGAATCTTTTTTCAATCTAGTCAAATTCATATATATTCTTTTTCTTTTTCTCTCCATTACCTTTGTCCCTGATTATCCCACATTATGACAGCAGAACATCTACAACAATGGTGATATATTGCGAGAGCCTGGATGCAAATTTACCAGATTAAGGCACTTTCCAGATATTTTCGTCTTAGCGTATTATTTTCTCTTTTAATCAAAGTTGCATTCCCTATGTCAGAATTTTGTTCGAAAACAAAATGGTACTATATGTAGATATCGAAAATAAAAACACATTTTTTTGTTTTTTTTACTTTGTTTTGCTTTTATTAAACCTACAAACGTGTCAGATCATTTTGCCGCACCCCATATATATATATATATATATATATATATATATATATATATATATAAAAATAAACATATATATATATATATATATATATATATATATATATATATATATATATTTGGTGGGGGAAGAAATATGATTGTTCTTGATATAGAAAAAAAGTATCCTTATCGCATACTGTCGACATGGGAAAATACCAAACGATAAAAATAAATATTAAAACTACTTTTGATTTCGACCAATTCATTTAGAAATCGAAAAAAAAAACCTCTTACTGAAATGCATCGGAGAAAAAGTCATCCCACGATACACACATAAAAATATTAAGAACATCCCATCACATATTTTCGACCTACTACTCAATGTGATTTTTGCTAGCGTTTTTTTTTCAAATCATCTACTGCGGAATTAGGAAAAAATATATGTATAACCCGTCTTCGACCGGGTCTTTCATTACTGGGAATTTTTGCCGTTCAGTTGGAGCAGTATAAGTTTAAAGTCAGCCCACCCGAAAATTAGTATTAGTAACAACAAATGGGTGCAACTGAGGCACATTCCCTAGATGGGGGGGGTAACAATTTGAATGGGTGTGGCCCTGAAAAAGGGCGGTTTTTCCGTTCTCAATCTTGTTTCAGCCTCACACACAGCATCAGTTGAAGAGACGTTTCTCCTCACCCGTTGAGTCCTTTGGTCATCATTTTCAGCCACTCACGCAGAAGCGTTCAGTTATGCTCTTCTGGAAAGGCGATGGCTGAGTTGATCTTCGGACTCAGTGGCTCTGATTGAAGCATTCCGAGAGGCATTTTGAGGCAGGCAAACTGAACGTTCTAAAGACGATTCGTTATCTTTTATTCGCATGGCGGACCTAGCGGCAACGGTTTTGTGACCTAGACAAGTTCTTTTATTTGGCGGCACGTCTTAAGCAAGTATGAATTGTCAAATGGAATGCGTGGACAAATACAAGAAGAGAACGCTTGTAAAGCTACAGGGGCCACTAAGCTCGCATAGCTTTAGGAAAGGTTGAATAAATAAATGTTGAGTAATAAATTATTACTACGGTGAATGAAATGCAAAAACCGGCAGGACGAAAAAAATAAATTTGGGAATGGCTATAAACAAGAATGAAAGCAACGTCTTAAAACTGTAGTAGTAGGCTTTATGCAACGGAAAAGGTGACCTTACTTGAGAGAGATTGAATTATTGGCCAAAAGAAGGGGAATGTGTCATTTGAACTCCACACCGGCACTGAAGAATTATCTAGCAAACAAAAGAAATTCATCGAAATCGGATGAAAACTGTGGAAACGCATAAACAACCTCCGATCACACACACGCATACACACACACATACACATTTTGAGAATTATAGATATAGATAATATTATTGTAATAATTTAAAGTATTAGGTTGGTGCAAAAATAATGTCGTTTTTTGACATTCAAAATTCATGTGAGAAAACGACATTATTTTTGCACCAACCTAAAATTTATTTTTATTAAAGTTTTTATGAAAGATATATGTCCAAGAACAGATAGTAAATAGTACAACGTTGCTGAGAGTTATAATGGGCAGGAAGTAGTGGAGAGCCATTGTCGGATATAAAGCTAAAGTTAAAAATCATAGGCAAAACGACACTGAATTCACCAAAGTCTTCATTCAAGAAATAATCACTTCCACTCTGGAAAGAACATTACCACAGAGAAACTTAACTGCACTAAGGGGCTTAGCAAGGAACAAGAAAATTTACATTACCTCTTCGGACAAGTGAGGTGGGATTCTTTATTATGAATGAAAACTGACACGATGATGACATTACTACTTAACGATTATGACACATAATAAAAAAAATTAATGAACAGAAAATAATTACTGAAACACAGAATTTTAACAAAGCGTTTAAGAAACTAATTAAAATTTATACAAATCATGGTAATAGAACATTTTATGGTCTCCCTAAAACCAACAAAGCAGGCATCCCAATGCGCCCCACAAAATCGAGAAAAACAACAAAATTTTAACCTCTCTCCTTGCAACAATAAGCCCATCACATATAAAAAAATCCAGGCAAGCTAGGCGAAAAACTAAGAGAAAGAAATATGACTAACTCGCAGCCAGTCTAGATATAAAATCCCTTTACTTCAACGTCTTTGTTGCGAAATGCTTAAATCTTTCATAAAAGCATTTAACACAATCAAAAATAAACTTCTGACTACCAAAAAACTTAAAATAATAAAAATCTGTCGTCTCGTCACTATTTCCCATTATAATTTGATAAAAATTTGGATTACCAATAGGATCGAACCTTATGGCATCTATTTTCTTAGAATCTTCCGAATCTGGTCCTTCCCAAAATATTTTGCCGAAACTTTCAACATATTTCCCATATACTGATGATGCCATATTGATATATCCCCGAGATACTGATTTAAAAAAAAAAAAATTTAAGCATTTCACCCCAAGCAAGGCCGGTGTGCCACTAGTACACATGGGGGTTAAGGTGGAAAAAAACTGGGTATAGAGTGTGGATGAGCAAAGGATAAAAAGAAGAACGGGGGTCAAGGCAACAGAAGACGGCACATTGAAATTTTTCAAGATTATATTTTTCAAGGAAGCAAGTAAGAGGAAGGGAGTTCCACTGTCGGGAAGTGCAAGAGAAGACGCTGTTGGAGTAGAAGAGGCAGTTACATTTAACTGTTTCAGCAGTAAAAGGGTAGGACCGAGATATCTGAGCTTGTAGATAAATTAAACGAAGTCGAACACACAATAGAATGTACGTAATGAATGGAAACAAACAACACTTTACCTTTCCTAGATATGATGCTACACCGAAAATCAATGAATAAAAATGATCTCGTAAATTTCTATTCTCATCACATCATCAAAATCAAATCCGGAATAACCACTGAATTATACTTAATATTATTCAGAATTTTCAGAAGAGGAGAAATAGATAGAAGATAATTTCAAGTTCCACCAATGTCCTATTTTATATTCAATGCGAATCAAAAGGCTCATAAAATATTTCGAAATAGAAAAAAAGCGGTCCTTTCTGACAAACTCAACGAATGAAAATATATTGTTCTACCCATATGGGATTTATTTTACAACTACAATTAAAAAGAATTTACCTAAACTCAACATAGACTTTGTCACAACTACGTCTAAAACAATAAAAGACGTAATTATTCCAAAACACAATCATAAGCTAAAACTTTGCCACACAGAATACAAAGGAGAAACCCCAAGGAATTTAAATAAAAGATTAAATGAACACAAAAGGGAACTTTTACAAAACAACGCATTAAACTCATTAGTTGATCACCGTAATGGGACTAACCACAATTCTGATTTAAAAAATGCTACTTGAATTAAAAGAGAACATTTACTAAGATAAAATAATTAGAAAGGGCTTTAATCGTTAGATCACCCACAGTAAAGTTTCGTCCAGGCTCTTACAACGTTTCACCATTTTTGGCAGATCTATCATTAGTAGGATGTGGGATGTTTAATATTAAAAGTGATGGAAACAGGCACTAAAAGAAAAATAGTCTAAATGAAATCGACTAGATTATATACCCCGCAAAACACACACACACACACACACACACACACACACACACACACACACATACATACATATATATATATATATATATATATATATATATATATATATATAAAAATATAAAAAAATACTTTCACAAAAAACATTCAATTTTTTTAAATTTGCAACTTTTCAGTTGTTTTATACACACACACACACACACACACACACATATATATATATATATATGTGTGTGTGTGTGTGTGTTTATATATATATAAATATAAAAAAATACTTTCACAAAAAAACATTCAATTTTTTTAAATTTGTAACTTTTCAGTTGTTTTATACACACACACACACACACACACACACACACACACACACACACACATATATATATATATGTGTGTGTGTGTGTGTGTGTATAAAACAACTGAAAAGTTGCAAATTTAAAAAAATTGAATGTTTTTTTGTGAAAGTATTTTTATATATATATATATATATATATATATATATATATATATATATATATATATATATATATATTTGATATTTCAGATCGGCCCCGATCTTTCTTCAGAAATGACTGTTTTCAGAAGTTTGTTTACATTAAGTCACGTGATATGGAATGCAAATGTGTGTGAATATTTCTAACGTAAATCTAAATGTAGTAATATTTTAGATGTTGCTTAAAATTCTTTTTAACTATATCTAACAAATATATATATATATGTGTGTGTATGTATTTAGGCAGCAATCATTCTTTCATTCACATTTCAATGTTTAATATTTAAATGAGAACAAAGTTAAATAGAGCAAATATTATTTACGAATTCAAATGCCCATTAAGGAATTGTATTCCTCATCAATAAACTTTCGTAAATAATTATATAGGCCACACTACAAATTGTTTAACACGCAGACTAACTCTACACTTTTCTGACAATAGCTCAATTAGATCTCATTTAAATATTCATGGAGACCTACCGGACACTATTCGGAACATAATTGTCGACAACACTAATATAATAGCATCATCCACATGCAAAAAAAGGTTAAAAATAATGGAAGCCTTATTAATAAAAACAAACAAACCAACACTTAATAATATTAACTTTGAACATGAACATAATATCTTGACCATGTTTTGAAAGAAAAAAATGAAACATTTTATAAAACATACATATGACAAACTATTTCTAATTCTAACAGTTAAAATATAATCCTTGAAAATGGCTAAATGTATAGCCGAAAGCGCTCGGATAAAAAGAACATTCGGACAGTTTTTATATAATTTATCATCCGAAAAGAAAAACATTATTAGATCGCATGAGAAATTGTATAAAAAAACAAATAAAAGCACCTTGTCAGTCGTTTTTAATGAAATGTGCATATATATATATATATATATATATATATATATATATATATATATATATATATATATATATAATTGTCAGTGTCTCCCTTTCGTTAGTGTGCTTAGTTCGATTAAGTCCTAAAGGACGAAGCGCATCGCACGAAAGCTTTCTCCACTTTGTATACTTCATTCCCCTGCAATATACAATAGGGGGGAACAAATATTCGTACACATACAAATTTTTAATTTATTGTATTTACAACTAATGAATAAACATACTTTCCATATAATAAGCCTGTACATAAATGCATAATTAAATATGCATAGAAAACAGAAAAAAATGATTTAACAGAAATATTTACCTATTTCAATGGGTTAAAAAAGTATTTGTACAATGCAAATTTTAGATTTTAAAACTTTTAAATTGTTTTAATACTCCAGATTATTCAAGTGGAATATTCTAGAATGTTCTAATTATGTTATCAGTAGTTATTTTTAGCCTAAAAATATAAAGAGAACATTCTGTAATTCATAATCGTGCAAGAAGGTTATCATCATTGCAAGAGGTAAAGAACTGACAAATTCGCAAAAAAGAATTGATAGTTAAGCTCTGGAGAGAAGGTAAATGTTACACGAAAATCAGAGACAAGCTGAATATTCCATTTACTTCAATTATTTTATTCATTGCAAGATGTAAAAAAAAAACTCAAATCCAAAGAAGAACTGGTGCTCCACGAAAGATTTCTTCAAGATCTTCGAAGAAATTAATGCATAAAATTAAACAAAATCCATTGGTTACTCGTCAAGAGTTACAGGATGATTTGCTTTCATCAGGAATCGGTGTCACTGAACGCAATAAAATCCATAGGAACGATCTAAAGTCACGCTCCCCTCAGTAAACTCCACTGATATTCAAAAGACACAGAGATACCAGGTGGAAATTCGTTCAACATAAGGATGAGGAAAAATCGTATTGGGAAAGAGTATTATGGACAGACGAAGCCAAAATTGAGTTGTTTGGACGTAATTCTAGAAATCATGTATGGAAGAAATATGACGATGCCTTCATACAAAAGAGCACAGTTCCAACATTAAAATTTGGTGGTGGCAGCATCAGGGTTTGGGGATGTCTTTTTTCAAAAGGTATTGGTAATATATCAGTAATAGGTGAAAGAATGAAAGTCGCGACATATCGGAAGATTTTGGAATCAAATTTAACGATTTCAGTTGAAAATCTTGAACTTCCTCCTGATTGGATCTTCCAACAAGATGGTGATCCTAAGCACACTGAAAAATCTACAAAGAAATGGCTTGCTGGAAATAATGCAAATGTCATGAATGGAGGAAAGATGGCGATGCCTTCAAACAAATGAACACAGTTCTAACGGAGGAATTTGGTGGTGGCAGCATCATGGGTTGGGCATGTTTTACTGCAAATATATACTGGCAACATATCAGTAATAGATGGTAGAATGAATGCCTCAGCATATCAAAATATTTTGAAAGCAAACTTAATGATTGGATCTTCCAGCAAGATAATGATCCTAAGCACACTGCAAAATCTACGAAGAAATGGCTTGCTGAATAAAATTTAAATATCCTGAAATTGCCAAGTCAGTCCTCAGATTGAAACCCAATCGAGAATCTGTGGCATTATTTAGAAATTCAAATCCAGTCGAGAGCTCTAAGAAACATCCCGGATCTGAAGACCATATGTGAAGAAGAATGAAACAAAATACCAACTAAAATTTGCAAATCATTAATTTACAACTACAAGAAAAGGTTGGTTGCTGTGGAAATGAATAACGGCCATTCTACAAAGTACTAAATGAAGATTATGTATTCCTTTTTATATTCTACGAATACTTTTTCGTCCATTAAAATGAATAAATCGGATTTATTTCTATTGAATCATTTTTGTTGTTGTTTTCTATGCATATTTAGTTATTATGCACCTGTGTACAGTTAATTATACGAAAAGTGTGTTTATTTATTAGTTGTAAATACAGTAAATTAAAAATTTGTATGTGTACGAATATTTGTTTCCTCCAACTGTGTATGAGTAAGTATAAATATATATATATATATATATATATATATATATATATATATATATATATATGTGTGTGAGTGTGTGTATGTGCACTTAATGTATTGATAAATACCCATCATGCCGACTGAACGTTATACAATCAAGATTTCTTATCAAAACTAAGCTAATGACGAAACACAGACATATTGATACAGTTTCGTGTATCCTTCCTTCCTCTCTCTCTCTCTCGACACGCACACACACACACATATATATATATTTATATTTATATATATTTATATATATATATATATAATTTGAAAATTATAGCATAAATATTTGTTTCCCCCATCACTGTATATACATATTACAAACTCCAGTGCCTTGCAGCTGACATCAATAGATTGTAACTTTCAAAAACAAAGCTTTTGTTGTTTCATCCTCACCGACGAGACCCGTAGTTTTCTCCGATCACAGGGCACGTTTCCACTCACAAAGGGGCTCCATGCTTTGATAATTTATTCGGTCTAAATTCATTCGAGACCTAAAGAGGAACAAATATTCACTGTTATAGAAATTTGAAAAATGCTCGCCCCTAGGGATTATCCGTCTCCGTTTCTCATGATTTATATTAACAGGAGGCAGATTATAGACAAAAAAAAATGGAGAATTGCTACCATATCTGGGCTGGGGTTGCTTGATCCTTACTTTCCAGACGTTATAGAATTTTAAATAATTGACGCGCGAACTTGTGGGTGATGAGATATTTACCTCTCTGTAGCCTTTTTCACACAGATGCATTGTTGCTAGCCTGTTGTTACCCAGTCGTTATTTAATTGGAAACATTTTAACTGAGTGGACTTGGTTGGTTGATTTTGTTTAGCGGCATATCAAACGCCATGTGGGATTTAATGCCGAATTCTAAATATTTTGATCATAATTTTATGATATTTGTGTCTATTTCTGAGATGATGAATTATAACTATGTACACTATTTACATTGTTCGGGGTGTTTTTCACGACGTTTCGGCCGTTGTACACTCTGACGTTCTTCAGGGACTGTCTCTATTTTTTAGATGAGGTATTCCAACTATTTACATTCTTCGAACTGTTTTCCTCATCTGTGATGTCGTATTCACGGCGTTTCGGCCGTTGTACGCTCTGGCCTTCTTCAGGGTCTGAGGTAACCGGCGGCCTGCCTTACGAGCTTTTTTACAAGGCGATGGCAGAATAGGGAATGAGAAAGATAGCAAAAAGACCAACTTTGCTAAAAGCTATAAAGGATAGGCAGTTTTGGATAGCATTGATAAACCACGCCCTGAAGGACAACGGTACGTAAAAGAAGAAAAAGAAAAAACTGTAAAAATAATTATTGAAGTATTCAGCAGTTTTATTTAAACTGAAAATACCTTGAGAGCAAGCATAAAGTCTTAAAGGAAACAGAAAAAAAAGAACATATATAATTATAAAAAGACATTGAAATTTCTAGGACATATCATGAGGAAAGACGACTTGGAAAATTTGACACTAACAGGAGCAAGAGGGATAGAGGATAGTCACGAATAACCTATTTAACGAGCTTGTGAAAATGATTGACAGAATTTAGATTCGAAGAGATAGCAAAAAAACAAACATTGCTAAGAGCTACAGAGGACAGGAAATTGTGGAGAGTCATGATCGACCAAGTTCTAAAGGGGCAAGGCACATCAATTTTTGATTGTGATATATTTAGTTAAAAAGCTAGCTCGAATTTAATGAGTTTTATCATTGATGACTGACATCGGATTTGTGTCGTAGAAAATATCGACCTGCTAATGAATTGTCTTTGATCTAACAGGATCTCTCCGTTAGAGACGTCTGTAATTATTATCAACTGATTTTCTAGCGTGGTGTCGACATTGATTATAGATCAAAGTGAAAACTGATCAGAGATTACTCGTTATAGCTATATATTAAAGATAATAGTAATAAAAAAAAGTAAAATGAAAGCATAGAAAGATAAAATAATAGCATTTGTCAAGGGCTCAAGCTACCCAGGAGTGACTCCCTTGTACGGTAAGGATAGATATGGGCAACAAGGCGATAGGTGTAACCGGATGCGACTGTTAGCGACAAACAAAAGATATAGTAATAGGGACATGTAAGAAGATTTTATCAATATTACCATATTGAATATTTCAAACAGGAAATGAATAAGCTAAATATTACCATTCTACTTGGGCAAATATGGCTACGTGGCCGAGTGGTTATAAGTTTCGCATTCTGACTATGAGATACGGATTCGAATCAGGAAGGTGCCTTCTTGATGTTATCAGTCTGGATCCCAGCGTGCGACACCTTTGAAAAGTGCCTGAAAACCATACCAAGCTTTGTGAGTGAAATTGGGTACACGGAACCTGGGGGTGGGGAGGCCGTCGATAGCTCTGCTAGCAGGAAGTGACAAGTCATCGTGGCCGAGGGCTTGAGCGTGCTGGCCTTGTTCAAATTGTTGATCACGCTAGATAACACGCTCTTTCATAGAAACTGTAACTAAGGTCTGCTTAGCATAGTTGCAGTATAAACCACAGGTGGGCTCTGTGGGTGTTGAATAAACTTGCGCCTCGGCAAGAGTCTCTAATAGGGATTGGCTAGTCGCCCTAGTAGACGGGTATCCTCGAATATGAGTGGCGTGCTATACAGGTAGGCAAGTAATGGAGATTTCGTCAGCGACGGACAAAGGGTCATACACGCATGCGAAAAATATATGAAAGAGGAATAGGCATGATAATGGCAGGAAAGTTTCAAGACAACTATTCTGATGGGCTTCTTTTCCACAGGTGCATCGATTACATAAAATTAAGCGTCCTAGTAGACCGGCAACAAGGTCTTGGCGTTTTGCTGTTGAACTAATCGCTGCTTCAATTCTAAGATTCATCCATGCATCGAATATTGCTGCCACATCATCTGGTATAGTACTCCTGCTATATATATATATATATATATATATATATATATATATATATATATATAGTGGTATTTGCTTGGAAAAACCGTAGCTATTTCGGCTTGTAGTTGAACAAACCAATTCCCAAGGAAAAATGAGGAATAAAAAAAAAGAAAGAACGAAGAACATGAAATTGAGGCGAAAACAATCGTTCAGAATTCAAGCTCAGAGTCCAAAGAAAAAAAAACAACTCCAAAACGAGTACAGCTAAAGTAACTAAGTAAAGTGCTCAATACACTAAGTAGAGTAAACCTAAAGAGTCAGGTTTTTTCGTTGTTGAATAAAGAACGTAACCCCTTACCTTCCATTGTTGAGTGTTTACTCTTTTTTTATTGTCACGTGGCCATGGTTGTTTTTGGTTTAAGCTATATATTCTGTTCCATTTTTAACTTTTTGGCCAGTCGTACCTTGACGATCCGTTTAGGTGAAACCTAGGTAGGTTTACCTGTCTCTTTAGGTTTATATATATATATATATATATATATATATATATATATATATATATATATATATATATAACAAAAACAAAAACAAAATAAAAAAAAAGTAAACTCACATATTCAGATTTTGCTTTGTCTTTTCCACATTTTCATCATATATATATATATATATATATATATATATATATATATATATATATATATATATATATATACGAGATTCTTAAGGAATGGTGTGCAGTATAATCAAAGATCCTGATCTGTTATCTCGACTTCAGTCACTTTCTCACCGACGTGATGTGGCTTCCCTCTGTCTTTTCAGCAAATATGTCCATAACTGTTCTGATGGGCTTCTTTTCCACGGGCGCATCGATTACATAAAATTAAGCGTCCTAGTAGACCGGCAACAAGGTCTTAGCCTTTTGCTGTTGAACTATCTAGATTCAATCTTTGCTTCTATTCTAAGAGACATCCATGCATCGAATATTGCTACCACATCATCCGGTATAGTGCTCTTTTTTTCTTTTTTTATTATCAAGGGTCGTGTCTCGTCACCGTTTTTTTTGTGTGTGTATATATATCTAAATATGTCTGGGCGCTTATGTATTATAACCTGAGTGTGTTTGAATTGTTTTACGTGTGAGGTCGCTACCATGTTGAAGTTAAACTGTAAAAATGTATACATTTTTGTCTGGAGCTATGAACATCCTTTTTAACATAATTTCAATGAAAAAATAAATTAAATAGCATATGTATTTTTCTTTCTCCTCGATAATTCTACAATTTTAAACTTAATAGAGATTTGATTTAGATTTCTAAATAGGTAATTTTTTACTTTTAATTTTAATTTCAAATTTTATAAATCTTTTAATATCTATGATAACCTTGCTTCGTTGTCAAATTTTTTGAATTACCATATACTTGTATTTTGATTGGTCATTCTAGCTTATGTAACAGCGTTTACCCCTAGCGAAGGATCGTTAATTAATTTGAAACTTTTAAAACCATTTATTCTACATTCAACATCATCACTTGATAAGAAACCGGAGGTGTTGAAACAAAATGGCTATTTTTGTACTGATTTTATAACATATTTATGTCATGATATTTAAATAAATAATTTTATATATATATATATATATATATATATATATATATATATATATATATATATATATATATATACAAGATTCTTAATGAATGGTCTGCAATATAATCAAAGATCCTGATCTGTCATCTCGACTTCAGTCACTTTCTCACCGACGTGACGTGGCTTTCCTCTGTCTTTTCAGCAGACATGTTCATGATAACTGTTCTGATGAGCTTCTTTCAGTGGTGCCCCGACTACATGAAATTAAGCGTGCTACTAGATTGGCAATTAGGTCTCATCTTTTTCTTTTTACTGCCGAACTAGCTAGTTTCTTTTCTAGCACTTCCCAGCTGTGAAACTCCCTTCCGATTTCTTGTTTCCCTGTCACCTACAATCTTCAAAAAATTAATTCTAACAGAGAATGTCTCATCCTAGTTAAAACGTTCCTCAGATATACCGTCGCGAGCGATGAAATATAGCTTACATACGACAATTCTCAACCTTGAAAGACAACGGATTGACGTGAATTAATATACATAAACAACCCCCCCTCCAATAGCTATACTCCGTAGAAGGCCGTTTTGATGGGGACGTAGAGATATTAATAATTTAGTGTGTTTTAAAAAACGTATTGATACACCAGATACAGTTACATCTCCAATGTTGGGTTGAAAAGCATACTGGGATCGCCAATAGGAAAAGATATTCTTCTTGCGTGACATGCAAAGCCCTACAGTTAGAATAACAGAGGGGAAATATTTTGGAACACAGTTGGCCTGTTTTATCAAATCAGCTACATTCCTGTAATCTTGCATCAACCAACTGTTACCCTTTTCGATTGCTGCAAAACATTTTTAATGGGAAAGGTTTCACTAATGAAAACCAGTTTCAAGATTTCGTAGGCAAAAATATCTTTCACATTAGAACCTGCGAGATTTTACTTAAAATCTATCGCAGAACAGCCCGACAAGCGGAAACAAAGTCATTGCGAATAATGGCGAATAGGTAATTGAATAAAATGTAATTGTAATTTATTTTCGTGAAGAATTAAGTTGACAAGCAAAGACGCAAACTATTTCGGATTACTCATCAAGTAACGCATACCTTAGCCAACTTTTTCCAGCTTAGCAGCAAATGTGCCGCTAACGCATACTGACGGAACCTATCCTTCTTCGAGTTGCTTTTGGGTGCAGATATTTTTTTCTCCTGGAGTGGGTGCCACCTCAGTGACTGAGAGAGAGCTTGCAATTTAACCCATGGTTGGAGGGGTTCTTTTGCGGCATATTAGAAGAGTTGCAACCGTCGGAATGAGTTTACAGTCACTCGACTATTTTAGTTTTCACTTCTCGAATATTGTGCCACTCCAGACTGGCTCCACGTGCGGAATCGCCGCGCTTTTCCGATAAGGTTGCGTAATCTTGTGAAAAAAGAATTTTTTTTTTTTTGGCACAAGAAACACGCGAGGCACCACAAGAGTTTCTTTTCTGCGGTTTTCGAGACACGAAATAGGAAAACTAATCCAAGCGTTAATGTATACGATGTTGTTCTTGGCTGTAAAGAGACTGCGAATAAATTGTGAGTACTACTGCGCATGCGTGTGCGCATGCAATTAGAGACGCTGCACGCACGCAGAAGATACCTTGCTTTATAGCTTGTCGAGATTCTGTATGTTTGTTTATATGTGGCGGGTTTTGTTGGCTGGATGAAGTGGAACTTTTTCTGCAGTTATTATGTAATGAATGGTAGCGATAATGGTAATATTAGCTGGTTCCTTATAAGGAAAGATTCAGAATTCTTTGATCGGACAGACAGAACTGTTGTCGGTTGAGATTTATAAAAACTTTTTGATAAAACATTACTTTTATGAAAACGGGTTCCAGTAGCAGTTATCGTTCTTTTCAGTATTGACGGGTTGTTACCGTCCTAAACTTAATAGCGTGGAATTTCAACGTCTTGATCAGGCTACATGTGTTAGTAATTTTAGTTGTTGCTGCTGTTCGTATCCCTTAAGTGATGTAGTTTCTGTGACCAAGGTAGAGTCCTTTGTGATTCTGCAACCCCTGTCTACAAGGTTGGAAGACGTTTTGTCATCGCCACAATTTCACTCCATCAAAGTGATTTTTAAGCATTTATCTGAAAAAAAAAATCGATTGTATACAGCTAACTGTTTAGATATTTTTGAGCAGGTTTGGCGCTATGCATTCATCCATGTGAATGTCTCAAACTTACGTAACGATTCCGAGTTTTCTGGTCGATGTTTTCGTTTTGGTAATTTCCCTGTTGGGCGAAAATACATGTAGTGAGTATTCAGACATTTTTTTTTATTGTAGCCTGCCTGAAAAAGAGAATTGCATCAAAAATGTATATTTATTATTATCGTATAATATATATATATATATATATATATATATATATATATATATATATATATATATATATATATATAAGTGAACATTGAAGTCAAAACTCAGAGGCGACAGACTGTTTCATGATGAACACATTCATCAGGCCTGATAATTGCGTTTAGCTTGAAACAGCCTGTCGCCTCTGAGTTTTGACTTCAATGTTCACTTTTATATTTACATACGTTCTATCTCTGATACTGAGTATTTTATCCCATTAATATAGCACACCTTAAAAATATGTTTCTTCATTCATATATATATATATATATATATATATATATATATATATATATATATATATATATATGTGAATGAAGAAGTATATATATATATATATATATGTGAATGAAGAAACATATTTTTAAGGTATGCTATATTAATGGGATAAAATATTCAGTATCAGATATATATATATATATATATATATATATATATATATATATATATATATATATATATATATATATATATATATATATATTATATGCAATGAGGAGCAAACCGATTTTTATACGAGTTTCATTAAAAACCACTGACAAGGTGCTGCGATTACGTTTTTTATTTAATTTTTCTTGCGATCTTCGCTATTATCGAGGATGATTTTATTTTTAACTGAATATATGGATTATTTTTATATATATATCTAGAGTTGTAAGAATGTTTTATTTACCTTCAACACATTGTGTCCGTGTTCATAGTTGATGCTTCTGAATGTATATAGTATAGCCAAAATAGTAGATTAGCTGTGGCGCAAGGCCGAAAGTAGGGAGCACCCAGTGTCGATCGAATTAAATACTCAGTTGTAATTGATCTAGCTAGAGAAGCTTACTATCCATTACATCACGTCAAAGGGTCCAACGTCACAAACGACTTTCCATGCAACCGCATATAAATTTATATATATATATATATATATATCGAGGAAAACAAAAGAATTGATAATTAAAGTTAAGTAATCTTTACATATATATATATATATATATATATATATATATATATATATATATATATATATATTTATATAACAACGCAAGTCACTCCGCCGTAGTGTAATATATATATGTATATATATATATATATATATATATATATATATATATAGATAGATAGATAGATAGATAGAGAGAGAGAGAGAGAGATCGAAGTCGACGAAAACAAAAAAACTGATATTCAAAGTTAAGTAATCTTTTTGTATGATATTATATATATATATATATATATATATATATATATATAGAGAGAGAGAGAGAGAGAGAGAGATGTATGTATGTATATATAGATATATATAGATATAGATAGAAGTCGAGGAAAACAAAAAATAGATATTTAGAGTTAAGTAATCTTTATATATATATATATATATATATCTTTTTAATTTATTTGTTTAAACGTTATTTTTAAAATGGATACTCATATTTAAATAGATGCTCTGTTTTTATTTATTTATTAAACAGTATATTTATTTATTTATTTATTTACATCTAACATCCCGAATATTCGAGAAATCTTGTTCGGGCGCCTGATTTTCTATCAAGATTTCTCGAATATTCGGGCCGTTAGATGTAAATAAATAAATAAATAAATATGCTGTTTAATAAATAAATAACGATAACGCTTACTCAAACATGAGTATATGAGTATTCATTAAAAATAACGTTTAAACAAATAAATTAAAATCCATTTCCTAAAATATATATGCAGGGTGCGATGAGTAAATTGCCGCCATTTTATATTTTTAATTTTGCACATTGGCGTTGTTTGTTTTTTATTTTGCCAACGGCACATTATAGTAGGGTCAGTTGGGCACCGTCTGTGAGAAAAAGAGCACCTTGACGCAATTCAGTCCGACATAAATTTGGAAACGGCATTCACGTCGAAAGATCCATTACAAATATTTCAGAGTGTTCGGGTGTCAATCTGACGAGAGTGTAGAGCAGCCATTCTCAACCTTTCCTCCATCATTGACCCCCTCGGCTTTATGTATTTCTCTATTTACGCCCATACAAAAAATTCATAGCCATCATAAAGCATTGATGTACAATTTTGTGACTAAATGAATGAATGATTTTTTTCATTCAAAATACTAAGGGTTTTTTTTAGTCAAAATACTGAGACTAAAAAAAAATACTAAGCGACACTCAAAATACTGATTTCTTATTTAGTACTAATCTACTAATTTTTTAGTATAAGTTTGTACTCTTTATAAAATTCATTATTTTTTATTAACGTTTGTAGTCATTAATAAAAAAATTATTCATATTATCCTCTGTATTAGTAGATCTACAAATTAATACTAATCGTAATCATTCATTCAAAAAAAATTTTTTTTAGTATTTTTGTTTTTGGCAATTTAAAAATTTTTCGGAAAATACTAAAAAAAATTTTTTTGGAATGAATGATTATGATTAGTACTGACTAATTTGTGATTAAAAATTGTGCAAATTAGTCATTAGTAAAAATACCAAAACAGAAATAAAAATTTGCACCCTCTCTCTCTCTCTTATTTTACAAAATTAAATTTAATTGAATTATTTTTTAAATTATCAGGTACTTCAATTATTTACCCCCGACTATATAATTTTTTACCCTCTAGGGCTACATTTACTCCTGGTTGAGAACCTCTGGTGTAGAGGATTCGGAAAGAGTTGGGTGAGTCTAATGGTGATTACGAAGGTGTTTGGAGTGAGCACTAGTTATAGCGACGTTATGCCTCCATTTATCTCACCACAAAACGCCAGACTCAACACGGAGAACTACATCAAGTGCCTTGAGGAGGTAGTACTGCCCTGTGTCAAGAGGGTGGCTACTGAGAGACCCGATGGCTGGTAACAGGACTTTGCACAATCCCACACAAACAGGAGAAGTTAGTCATGGCTGTCAGACAATTTCTGCAACGACATTTCCCTCTACATCTTTGCGACCTAACTTCCCAGACTGGCAACCCTCTTGATTATTAAGCGTGGGGCGCAAGAGACCAAAAAAATACTTGTAACACCAAAGATGAACTGAAGGCAAGTATTATGGCAGAATTCACCAAATTAAACAAGGAGACGATATCTAGCAACTGCCCCACGCAGTCATGTGGCAGAAGGCCGAATTTAATATGGGCTTCCCGGGACCGTAGGCTCGGCCAAAAAATCTTCATAGACCCCGCATAAACGAGATCGGGTCTGTCTACCTCCCCGGACGAGACTCTGCCCTTCGGCATAGCATCGTCCGGGTTCCTCTCTGCCCAAAGGCAGAGAGTTCAATGAGCACAGCTGGAAAAGATTCCAGCTAGAAATTAAACAAGGTGACAGTCCAGAAAAGTTGCTGGAGATACCGAAGTCGTCCAGTGTCTGCGGGTGAAACCAATGGCGATTTTATTGAATAAATTTACTCTTTAGTATTTCAAGGTATTTTTGTATAATTTTGTTAAATATATCTGTCAGTGTTATTTTCATTTTCGCGTAATTTAGACGACAATTTATCCATTACGCACTGTATATGAAAATTAACGCGAATATACATTTAATAACGGAGTTAGTTCTGAACTCCTACAAACATTTCTAAAACGAATTGGAAAGCAGACGACGATCAACGTGTGTATGCTTTTTGGTGGGGATACTTTAAAATGCTATCTTTCCATGCACAAACCTATTACGATAATTGATTTGATGGTTTCTGCGAAAAAAAGAAATAATGGAATAATGGATAGAATTTCTTTTCTTTTCTTTTTTTTTTTTTTTTACGTGCCCGCTTTAGAAACGGCTTCATGTTAGAGATCTCTCTCGAGTGTGGACATGCTGATTCTTCCTCGTAAAAAAAAAATAAAGAAAAGAAGTAACTTTATAAATACACAAACTGAATTATCCTCTCGTTACCTTTTCCAGATCGGTTTAATTCTCTCCAGAACTGAAGCGGCAAATCTTTTAAAAGCTCTCTCGTTTTCTCACCACGAATAGAATGGAGGATTTGCTTAAAATTCTAGTTCCGTTTCGTTTGCACAGGACTTGCAGTGCGCTCGAGAACAACTAAAGCAAAGAATAAATATTTAATTTCAATATTTCGTAAACTTACGCATAGTAAAAGATAAACATCTGAAATGTTTTT
>OZ038479.1:70355593-70365593 GCA_964036315.1 Acanthosepion esculentum
TTGATCTAGCGAGACAAGCTTGCTAACCATTACACAGCCTTGGGGCGCGTAAAGAATTCCTAAATATATAGCAGGAGCACAAGACCTTATGTGACAGCAAAGTTCAAAGCAAGAGGAATCGTAAACTATGTAAGAATGATTCTGGAGATAAAAATCTTCTAGCACGACACAGTGAACCAACTTTCCGAGCAGCAGATAGAGCAGTTGATTCAATATAATCATTCCACTTTATGTCGGAAGAGAATGTTGGCACGGGAGAGCGAAACGAGTCCTTCTTTTGCAGGCCAGTATTAGCCATGCTTAATAGAAGATAGAAAGAGGTTTCTCGGATAATTAATATAGAGCAATTTTGGTTTAGGGAGGTTAGCATTCCTTGTCACGGTTAAAAAAAATAGCTTTTAGATAATTTTGGGGATCACCTGACAATTTCACCTTATTTCCCACGAATGTCAATTATCTCATTTTAATTGTAACTATACGTTTAATTTTTGCTCATCATTGTTTATCACATGTTCTGATTATTAAGTGATTATTGAGTGGAACTATCCAGTCGAATTAGTGTGAATTATTGTGCGTCGATGATTTTGATTTTGATTTAGGATTTACCGGATGTTAAGCTCAGCCGCGCTACTAACAAGATATTCTGGGAATTCGTCGGTAGAAAGACATCTTTTTTTCTGTTGCTTCAAGTCTCCACTTCATATTTAAGGAAATTTTCCAGCATTAGCTGACATATGGGAGGAGTGTTGTTACTGTCATATAGGATGAAAATAATTACTGACACCGAGGTTCGAGTGTGACACTCTGGACTTATGAATATATATTTTCCGCCAGGTGTATAAATAGCGGTGTCAGGCTACTGACTGCGGTGATTATTGAGTGACTATTGAGAGGAACTATCCAGTCGAATTATTATGAATTTTTGTGCATCGATGATTTAAGTTTTGATTTAAGATTTACCAGACGTTAAGCTGAGCCGCGGTATTCACTGAAATGGTTAATAATCTTTGGTTAACTTTTACTTCTTTGTTTTTGTTAAGTATTTATTTGCCGTTGTAATTAAATACGGTTTTATTTTAGCATTGAAGTCGTGAGTTATGCTTAATTATTAACGGCCACCGTACGTCACAAAAATATTCTTTCTTTTTATGTGTCATGTCCTTTCAGGACGTAGGCGATCATGGTTCTCTCCTTCCCTATATCTCTTGCAGTTCTCGACAACTTCCTTCCCTTTGCCTCCTACCCCAGACCACGTACTGTAATCCTCTTGCCTAAGCCCCGCCAGGTATGTCACGCGTTGTTTTCCCTTGTCTCTCTTTCCCTCTATTCGACTCGGGAATATCAGATTCTCTTTTGTTTGACTTATTTTATTGAAACGTAAGTCCGCCATTCTAATCAGTTGTGGAGGGAGCGCTGACGTCCGCATGTCAAATTTGTCCCCCCACTTCTACTACAATGCAAAAAGGTATTAAATGACCAATTAATGTGTTGATATGCCGTTAAACAAACAAAACAAAACAGAAGAAACATAACTTTTGACAGTTTACAATTCTCCCAAGAAAATTAAATTTCGGAATTATCATATGAGAAGAAAATGAGTAACTACCGTCACCGCGGTTTGAGCGTGACACTCTGGACTTATGAATATATGTTTACCGCCAGGTGTATAAATAGCGGTGTCAGGCTACTGACTGAGGTGATTATTGTGTGACTTGTGTGGAACTATCCAGTCGAATTAGTGTGAATTATTGTGTGTCGATGATTAGTGTTTTGATTTAGTATTTACCGGACGTTAAGCCGAGCCCCACTACTAACAAGGTATTCACTGAAATGGTTAATTATCTTTAGTTGACTTTTACTTCATTGATAAGTATTTATTTGCGGTTGTAATTAAATACTGTTTTGTCTTAACACTGAAGTTATACTTAATTATTAAGGCCACAAAAGTTAATGTGCTCGATATCCTTGAGGTCAATACCCAGCGGCGACAGTCTGCTTCATGCTCAAACGCAATCGCCAGGCCATGGGTTTTGAGTTAGAATTTACTAGACGTTTAGCCGAGCCGTGCAACTAACAAAGTATTCACTGAAATGTTTAATTATATTTGGTTGAGTTTTTTCTTGTTAAGTATTTATTTGCAGTTGTGATTAAATAAAGTTTTAGCGTAACATTGAAGTCTTGAGTTATACTTAATTATTAACGGCCACCGTACCTCATAAAAGTATTATAAACATACAAGGGTCATTCAATAAATAAGGTGAATTTTTCGGTATAAGGACTTCTAATACAGATAGAAGCTTACTCTTTTTTTATTATTACTTCTTTTTCACATGGATTTAATTTCTTTTGCAGATTAAAAAAAAACTTTGAGAGTTTTGGCGATTAACAAAGATGGCCGACCAAGAAGCATGCTCCAGGATTGAACAGCGGTCAGTTATCAAGTTTTTGGTTGCTGAAGGGTGCAAACCAGTTGAAATTCATAGGAGAATGTCAACTGTGTATGGTGCCACATGTTTCAGAGCAAAAAATGTCTACAAGTGGGTTAAATTGTTTAAAGAAGGACGGAGCTGTGTTGAGGATGAAGACAGGCCCGGGAGGCCTAAAGAAGTGAGGTCTCCTGAGGTGATCGAATCAGTCAATGACCTCATTCAGTCTGACAGGAGGGTGACAGTGGATGACATTGCAAGAACTTTGAGCTTATCTGTTGGGACAAACGCTGGGGTCATCTGTGATAAGGCGTCATCTTGCATCATGACAACGCAAGGCCTCACATAGCAGCCCAAACGGTGCCGACCAATAACGAGCTGGGCTGGGAACTGCTCCCTAATCCCCCTTACAGCCCAGACCTTGCCCCTTCAGACTTTCACCTGTTTGGTCCTTTGAAAGCGTTCACGAGAGGCACAAAGTTTAAAAGTGACGATGAAGTCAAAAGTGTTGTGAGCGACTGGCTGAGACATCAGTCCAAAGATTTTTACGCTGAGGGAATACGGAAGCTTGTGCACAGATGGGAAAAGTGTGTGACAGTGCTGAGAGGCTACGTTGAAAAAATAAAGTAAGCTTCTATCTGTATTAGAAGTCCTTATACCGATAAATTCACCTTATTTATTGAATGACCCTCGTATATGGATGAATAGGGGCAGCTAGAGGCGGTGTAATGGTTAACAAGCTTGTCTACACTAACAACGTATTTATTGAAATGATTAATTATATTTGGTTGATGTTTACTTCTTCGTTCTTGTTAAGTATTTATTTGCGGTTGTAATTAAATACTGTTTATTAATATAGTACATTGTAGTATTGTGGTCCTTAGCGGCGTTTCTACCTTTCCCAAGGCTCTTGGCTCCGTTCCGATATCCATTTACACAAGCACGACAGCTAGTTTAGTCATTTAGTTAGTTTAATAATCACATCAGTCAGTAGCCTGACACCGCTATTTATACACCTGGCGGAAAACATATATTCATAAGTTCAGAGTGCCACGCTCTAACCTTATTTTCATCCTATATGACAGTAACAGCACTCCTCTCATGTGTCAGCTGATGCTGGAAATTTTCCTTAAAGATGAAGTGGAGACTTGAAGCAACAGAAAAAAAAGATGTCTTTCTACCGAAGAAATTCCCAGAATAGCTTGTTATTAGCGCGGCTAGACTTAACGTCCGCTAAATCCTAAATCAAAACCCAAATCATCGACGCACAATAATTCACACTAATTCGACTGGATAGTTCCACTAAATAGACACTCAATAATCACCGCAGTCAGTAGCCTGACATCGCTGTTTATAAACCTGGCGTAAAACATATATTCATAAGTCCAGAGTGTCATGCTCGAATCTCGGTGTCGGTAGTTACTTATTTTCTTCCCATATGAAAACTTGTATCAGTAAAAAATACTATAAGGAAAACAACATGCGAAAACTATTTGATAATACTAAAACCGTTAATATAATGTCCTAAACTTAAAAAGATTGGTCAATATCAAAATATATTATTCCGTCAATCGACCACCTAGAAACTATATATCTAAAAAAAAACATACGTTTAGCCTGAAAGTATAAAATTATGTACTAAATCTCTACTGCACGGGAAATAGGGTCACTGTGTCGCGCCAGAAATTTTCTTCTGTCTTACAAATCTACCATTCGTCCACCTATTTGTGTGTAAGATTCAGTCTGAATAGTTGGGATCGAATCTTCGATTCTAAAGAAATAAATATCATGATGTCAATTTAAGTGTTCTTTTTCACTATTAAAATAATGATTATTTGCTCTGTCTTTGACATTGAGCTCTCTGGATCTATATCCGTTTTGGAATTTCCATACTTATTACAAGATATTATATATATATATATATATATATATATATATATATATATATATATATATATATATTATACGATTATACGCCCATAAGATCTAAAATGTGCCTGAGTGGGTGTTAGCAACATATCTGGTCTGGAGCTTCTGCTATATATGTCAAAATTCTTGACAAAGTCCAAAGAAGGATCTGTAATTTAACCTTTCATGACCAGACATATCGACTTCTCACCGACGTGACGCGGCTTCCCTCTGTCCTTTCTACAACTGTTTCTATGTCAAATGCTCTGACGAGCTTTTTTACGCGTCCTACTAGATTGGCAAGAAGGTTCCACCGTTCTACTCTTGAAATAGCTAAATGCAACTGCCATTTCTACTCCAATAGTTTCTTTTCCTGCACTTACCACCTGAGGAACTTCCTTTCCTGATAACTACAATCTTCAAAAATTGAAATGCAACGTTAGTCGCCATCTTCCGTCTTCTTAAAGCCATTCATCTTTTGTCCTTTCCTCAATTCTACCTTTCCTCAGTGATCTCTTTGAGTTTCAATCCCTGTACCCAACCCCTGCCTACTAGTCACATCATTACTGCCTTGCTTGGAGTGAAACGATTAATATATATATATATATATATATATATATATATATATATATATATATATATATATATATATATATATATAAAAGTGAACATAGAAGTCAACACTTAGAGGCGACAGTCTGTTTCATGCTAGATGCAATCGTCAGGCAACTATATATATATATATATATATATATATATATAATATCTTGTAATAGGTATGGAAATTGCAAAACGGATATAGATCCAGAGAGCTCAATGTCAAAGACAGGGCAAATAATCATTATTTTAATAGTGAAAAAGAACACTTAAATTACCATCATGATATTTATTTCTTTAGAATCGAAGATTCGATCCCAACTATTCAGACTGAATCATACACACAAATATGTGGGTTAAGTGTTCGCTTTCATTATTATAATAATTATATATATATATATATATATATATATATATATATATATATATATATGCTTGGTGTGAAACCATTAATATATATATATATATATATATATATATATATATATATATATATATATATATATATATATACACATATATGCTTGGAGTGAAACCATTTCGTGTTTCAGTGATAATGCTAAAAACCTTATTCGACAATATGAAAGAAATTTACTTAAAATAAATCGACAAAAAAGTTGTCTATATTATTTAATGAAATATATATATACGTGTCATTAGAAATAAACCTGCGAGCAAAATGTTTACATTTTGACAATGAATGTCCCATGGAGGTTGATATGCCGCGATACAAAAACAACCAACCAACCAACTTCATTATCTGTGATTTAGGTCGTTCTTCCCGTAGAATGGCTGCTACACAAGGCTCAAGAGCCCACTATAGATTGTTATTCAACCCATATGATAGGGGAACAGATATGAATTCTTTTTTTTTCTCGTTGTATCATTGTAAAAACAATGCCGGATTTTAAGCTGGAATTTGATATTCGATATTCCACGCTGAAAACAGTTACACTATCGGCATATTCTTCATTTTTCTAACCCTCCGTATTTTCGAAGACATCGTGTTAAATAATTCAGCAACAAAGATTAAAAATGATATTGCAAAAAAAGGAAGGTGTAGAAATTGTACTAATCTTCGTCTGACATCACTGCGAAAGGCCTCACCTCAAGGAATATTGATAAAAATGAAAGTTTTTTCGTGAAAAATGTGCATTTCTTTGCTGTATCAGTTCACAAATGGAGATTGGACATTTCACCAAAATCTTCTTTTTTTATTTATTAATTCATTTAACGCAGTAAGAAAACGGATGAAGATCTCTGCAATAGTTCTATGCTTTTTTTTAGATTAGTTTTGTATTTGTCATCAATACATAATTAAAATATCTTCACTACATTAACATACAGGTTATTACTACGTATAATCGATACGTTTGTGTTTTGATGATCAAATCTGGATTCTAATGGCACCATGTTCGATTTTACAGGTAGTAAAGGTTTTCATTTTTATTTTACTGTTGTGAGACCAATACTTCCCTACATCATGGACTCTCCCAGTACTATATTATTGTGTGAATGGTAGTATCATGGGAGTCGCACCAGTAATGGTGCTCTGCTGTCGAACTCTCTGTTTGGCAGAGACGAACTCGGACGAGGCTTTGCCGCAGGGCAAAGTTTCGTCCGAGGAGGTAGACAGTCCTTAAACTCGTGTATACGGGTTGTAAATGGGCATATTTTTGGCCGAGACTACGGGCTCGGTAAGCCCACCTTAAACCGGCCTTGTGCCACATTTGACCCGTGTGGAGGGAGTTGTTAAATATCGTAGCACCAGTAATGCGCATCCGCGTACGATACCAATATCGGACACCAGTGGATAGTAAGCTCTGATTACACTATTCTTTGTAACTTTTCTGTTTAATATATCTTTCTTACCTCTAACCCGTGTTCCGTGTTTTCCTTCCGTGGCCCCTACTTCGGGTCCACATCATTTACTAAAAGCTTCACCCAACACAAGGTCAAAGAGCCTGTCATGGTAGAGGGTTAGTGAATGACGTTGTTGTATGGGTGTAAGAGTTGGAATGAAGTGCGTATTATGAGAATATGCAGGATAGATAATGGTTGACCCTAGATTTGACCCTAGATTTGAAGAGGTTAAGTTTGTAGTGACCGAGAAAGCATCCTCTCGGGAGCCTGTTCCATAGAATAGCGCTTATCGTGAAGAAGCCGATTGAGTGAAATTTTCTTCTTACCAATGAAATATTAAGGAAATGAGGATGATACGACCCTGTGAATGTGGCACGCCTGTTCTTGGTTTAAAGGTCTAAACTGATAGAACTAAAATTAACTCGTCCGACCACTTACCGCAGAAATAACGATTTATACAGCGACCTTTCGTAATATCTTGCAGTTTGTAAAGCGAGATGTGCCGTGGAAATAGCGATTTGTATAGCGGAGGTTGCCGTGGAAATAGAGATTTGTACAGCAACTTTTGTCAAATGTCTTGTGATTTGTTTAGCGATATTTGTCGTGGAAATAGTAATATGTAATATACTTTAAACTTTATTTTAAACAATATCTGTCGCATCTATCGACTTGAAATTTTAAAATAAGAAATTTTAATAAAGAAATATACATATATATAATCTTATCTGAATGTTAACCTGTTTCCTGTTTCATAATACTTTGCTTAGCTTTTGGAAAGCATCTTTCACTATTCGAATTTCTGGGACACATTTTCCGTCCGCTGTTAAAACACTTCCCTTATAATTAAATTACCTTACTTGCTAGATACTAGTATCTTTTCGAAAAAGTTAAATATATACTATAAAATATCATTTACCCTAATTAAATTATACGGCTGCATTATGAATTACGTTAACATGTGAGCCCGCTTTAAAATCATCCGTTGACTTTTTGACACAAGTTCAAATATAGAAAGCGTTCGTCACGATACCCGCTCATAGTAAATGTCTTGCGAGAATTATTAATGAATTAAACCCCTTGCACTAAAGATGGCTTTTTAAAAACATAACAGAGGAGATTTTGAAAAGAGGTTATGTGAAAAAAAATCTCTTCATTAGAAAGAAAATCGATGTAGTTTTTTATATATATATATATCTTTTCTTCGTAATTAACACCTCGCACTTCGAAAAAGATCAACAATTTTTATGAATTCGTCGTTTTTCTGATTTTTTTCTTTTCTTTTTTCTCTTGTATATTTCAGCCGAGCTTCTAGGGTGAGCTCGACTTAAAAGAACGTGTGCAAGTTGATATATTCACATCTGAGACTGCCAAATCGTTAATGAAGGAAGAAAAGACTTTTATTTTTATTTAATGAAAGAAATGTATCGATTTTTATCGGTGCTGTTGATTTGTGACCTTCTTAAACAGACTTTTGAAATTCGTGATGCAGCATATAATTTCTTTTTGAAAGAGAAATACATATGAATGTGATATATACACGATATGATCTATGTATATCTCTCTCTCTCTCTCTGTCTCTCTCTCTCTCTCTCTCTCTCTCTCTCTATATATATATATATATATATATATATATATATATATAATTATAATATTTGATAATAATCCGTATCGAAATTCCAAAACGCATAGAAATCCAGAGAACTCAATGTCAAAAACGGAGCAAATAATCATTATTTTAATATTGAAAACGAACACTTAAAATATCATCGTGATATTTATTTCGTTAGAATCAAAGATTCGGTTTCAACTCTTCAGACTGGCTCTTATGCACAAATATTTGTATGTGAGAGTCATTGTAAAGAGTTTATAACGAAATAAAAGTTATGATGGTATTCGTTTTCAATATTATAATAATTATATATATATATATATACATTATAATTATTTTTTCAATATTATAATAATTATATATATATATATATATTATAATTATTTATTTCAAAAGCATGTCTCCATCGGGACAGAGAAATTACTATGTTTCGAAACCGAAACTCAAATCGTAAAGTAAAATTTCAAAAAATTTAGAGCACGGTTTCGTTCTCTAGCGATGCAAAGAATAACGACTTTAGTTCGTTTCAAGATCAAGCTCGTAAGTCAAAAGATTCGTATCTGAAATCAATTTTCCCCATTGAAATTAATGTGAATGTTTCCGATCCATTCCAAAAAATCACTACTTCCCTTTAGACTTACTTTCATCGGACCCATGATGTCAGTAAAGGAATTAAAAAAACATTAGCGGCCAAAAAGACACAACACAATGGAGACCCACCAGAAACAGAGTTGAACACGTGTACTGCGGATGCTTAAATGAAACTCGCTTGCATTTCAAAATATATATATATATCAAATATGTGGTGCAGTTCAATTTATTTTACAATGAATCATTCATGCAAAAAGTAGATTAGTGAAGTTAATGATATAAAATGGCGAAAACATTTCGCAAACAAAAATTTCAAGTTGGATTAACCTACGAACCACTCGATGAATGTTATGATCCTTGTTTATAATAACTACAAGCTGCATAAGGTCGTTTTTTAAAATCTGCAAGTACTTTCAACTGTGCGTACAGTCATCGTCAGGCATGTAAATTATTTTGCTTTTATATTATTTTATATATATATGACATTGTTGTGATCAACAACTTTATTATGTTTAAGATCGGTGAAAGACTTTACATAGTTCAGGGTTTTGTCTTGTACTTTCAATGGTCTCTCTGGAAATTTGCAGTCTGGGGTTTTTGTTTCTCACCACAGAATTGCTTCGGAGTAGGACAAGGTTAGTGCACTACTTCAGTTTACTTTGTGCTAAGTGTAAAACCAAAGGCTTTATATGCAGCAGAGAAACGATTTACTAGATGTTAAGCATCCTCAAATCTCTCTCTCTCTCTCTCTCTCTCTCTCTCTCTCTCTCTATATATATATATATATATATATATATATATATATATATATATATATATATATAATGGACACTCCTCCTGTCGGTTTCGACGTATGAGGATCTGACAGCTTAGTTGATTCAGTTATGAAATTATGTGCGATAATCTTAAGTGGCATTTAAGACCCGCTAGTGATTTACAAAGGAGGCCACATATGGAGCAAGTGTGAGGGTTGTGAGAGGAGATCACTGTTAGATTGGCTGACCGT
>OZ038479.1:70375593-70385593 GCA_964036315.1 Acanthosepion esculentum
TATATATATATATATATATATATATATATATATATATATATATATAGAGAGAGAGAGAGAGAGAGAGAGAGAGAGAGAGAGCGTATTTTCCGGCTCGCAAAACGCACTTTATTTCCTTAAAAATACCCTGAAAAATACGTAGCTGTCTTCCAAGACGAATGTAAGGCAACGCTCAGACTGAAGTAAGCTTGGACGGTCACCTCGACTGATAGGGATGTTGATTTGTATGTTGTGTTATTGCACTATAATGACGAAAAAAAAAAACCTTAAAGGCAAATTTTATATAAAGTACTTATAGAAACTTTCTTCACTGTTACATCTTTTATACTTTAAAGTCAGGTGTGGAGAACAAAATTAAAATATGTTTTCTCTTTGAGATTCCTAAAAAGTTCTATTTAATCACAAAGTATATCGCCAGAAAATAGCTCGGAACGCAGCTGATGAGACTGATTGCTGATGCCGTTTCGAAGCGACTTCTTAATTGTAACAATAATGTAAGTGTTCCTTACGATTAAGGAGATTAATAACGATTTCTTTCTCGTTTTCAAATTGGATGCTAACTATTGAGCACATACAGGGTACGATGCGTAAACTGTCGCCATTTTATATTTTCAATTTCGCGCATGCGCGCTGTTTGTTTTTGATTTTATCGACTGGAACATTATAGTATCTTCAGTTGGGCAACGTCCACAAGAAAATGAGCACCATGATGAAATTCACTACGCCAGAAATTTGGAAACGGCATGCTATACTGCTTGGCATTCTCTCCGGAAGCTCCAGTGCGAACATTTCAGAGTGTCTGGGTGTTAATCTTAGGAGAGACAGCAGAGGATTCGGAATGAGTTGGATGATATATCCAGTCAACATCATGGTGTTACGGCTCCATTCATCTTCCTACAGTATCTCAGATTAAACATGGAGGCCTACATCGTGCTTAGAGGAGGTAATGCTGCCTGGGTTAAGATGGTGGCTGCTCGAAGATTTATATATATAGCAACAGGACTCCGCACCATGCCACACAAGCAGGAGAACTGAATCAGGGCTGTCAGACAATTTCTGCGATCACATCACCCCTTACACCTGATCGACCTCTGCCCAGACTGCAACCCCCTTGATTACTGTGTGGGGGTTGCAGTTGAGCGACAGACCAACAAAACTCCTTATAATACCCAAGGTGAACTGAAGGCAAGGATTATGGCAGCATTCACCAACTTAAACAAGGAGACCGCCCAGAAGAGTTGCTGGAGATTCCGATGTCGATTTTATTGGATTAGTATTTGAAGATATTTTTGTGTAATTTTGTTAAAAAAATATCTGTTAAAATGAGATGGTAGTGTTACTTACTTTTTTTTTTTCGACAATTTATCCATCGCGAGCATTTTTTTTTTTTTTTCGTTTATCTAAATTCCTTCTTTTCTTTCTATGTAGGCAAGCTGATATATTTACATCGCGCGTTTGAAAATCCAAGATGGCCGACTCGGTGGAATGTCGATCTTTCTTTTTTTTTTCTTTTTTTTTTCTTTTTTTTTCTTTTTTTTTCTCTTTCTTAACAGTTGTCATCTAACATATCGTACAGCTCAAAGGAAACTATGCACTCGTTGGGAGGCCCCGACGGACTTTGTCGTCGTTCGTCTGTGATGTGCTTGATATATTTCGCTAATACTTTCCGGTGGCCTATAATTTCCGTCGTTGGATTCTTCTTTTGAAAATCGTCTCCGAGTCTCTAAGACCTGCGTGCGTCAGGCAAAAGAGAATGACGCAAGCCTGGCTTTCTGTAAAACTTTCATCTGTGTCATTGCCGCTTGTACTCGAGGAGTGCTTTCTGGAAAGACATGGTAGAAATCACACTTTTCGCGAAACTCGGCCAATAGATAATTATTTTAGGGGGGGAATCAAATTCGGCACTTTTAGAGATGGAATAAAAGAAACAAACACCCCCCACCTCACAAAAAGTAAATAAATAAAAATAAAAAGTAAGGACAAATGGCACAGTGGATAAAGGCGTTAGTTAGATCCAGTGACAGGACCCAAAGAGTGTGAGTTCAATACCTGGTTAAGGCAGTGGAGAACTTTCAGACGGCCATTCACAGGAGATAGCTGACATCCATTAGACATGGCACATGGAACTAGAACAGTTTACCCCTGTGAGCGAAATAAAGGGTTCAGTTCGACATTCCAACCACATGAAGAAGGCCGGAGCGTACAACGACCGAAACGTTGAAATAGACATGGCGACAAAGATGAGGACAGTAGTCCGAATAATGTAAATAGTGTACATAATACCTCATCTCGGAAATATAGACAGATACTAAAGAGGGTGAAAAAAAAGAGTAATAGTGATTATAAGGTTAGCCGTTTCCCTATAAGGAAGCATTCGGCTTTCATTGACCTAGCAGCCAGTTTTACTGTAAGTTGAATTTTATAAAATCTTTTTTCTTGAAACCATTTTTCAGGGAAATTAGGGTTCTCAAGTTCAGTAGCTGTTATCGCTCTTTCCAGTATTGATAGTAATTTCCTTCCTAGCCTTTTGTTTGAAGTCGTGTGGAATATCATTATCTTGGTGATGTCATTATTTTCTCATGTGAAGCAAATAAAATGATGAAAGTATAAACAAGGAATCTTTAATAGACAGCGATGTATAGAAATTAAAAATCTGAAGAGAAAAACTGGAGAAAAAACACAGTAGACGTTACAAATCAGATGCCGATTCAGGGCCTTCTCATGCCTTGGCGGAACCCTTTCCCTGACTGACAAGGTCTTCAGGTGTGTAACACTTAAATTACTATCATGATATTTATTTCTTTAAAATCGATCCCAACTATTCAGACTGAATCATATACACAAATATGTGGATTAAGTGTTCGCTTTCATTATTATAATAATTATATATATATATATATATATATATATATATATATATATATATATATATATATATATATATATATATATATGCTTGGGGTGAAACCATTAATATATATATATATATATATGCTTGGAGTGAAACCATTTCGTGTTTCAGTGATAATGCTAAAAAGCTTATTCGACAATATGAAAGTAATTTACTTAAAATAAATCGACAAAAAAGTTGTCTATATTATTTAATGAAATATATATAAATATATATATTCTCATATGAAGCAAATAAAATGGTGATAGTATAAACAATAAATCTTTAATAGACAGCGACGTATAGAAATTGCAAAACTGAAGAAAAAACACAGTAGACCTTACAAATCAGATGCCGGTTCAGGGACTTGGCGGAACCCTTTCCCTGACTGACCAGGTCTTCAGGTGTGTAGCCATATACACCACGCTTGGCTAACTGCCGGTTGGTGATGTTATTTAACGCATAGGTGGAGGTTTTGAATTCAGTGTTGTCCCTACACCTAGACTGGTTGCCACTCAATGCTATAGGATCCAGTCCATCCTGTTGTTTACTCCTAGCTGCTGGGGAGAGAAGAGATGGATTTATACCTTACCCAAGGTTATTTGCGCGTAAGTAACGAACCCGACTGGAATTTGAACTCGGTTCTCCGATTCATCATTCCCCGTTTTCTATTAGCAGCTATTATATTAGCTTCTTGCAACTATTTATCGTTGATTGGTACTGCTGCACAGAAATAATGACATTTGCTTAAATATCGAAGGACAGCGTATCGCCAAGTGGCCAGGTCACAGGGTTCATTTGGTTGATAATCACTTTAATGAAGGGTGAAAACCTTAGGCAGAATTTGACCTGTACAGCGAGAGGATTCTCGGAAGATGAGAAGAACAACCAGAATTTATTATTGGCGGACACGACCTTAACAAGATACGCAGATGACCCTGTGTTCCCACTGAGAGAAGGAAAGCAGAAAGATGCGAAAAGAAAGCAAGAAGAAAGGAATAACTATTGCGCGATAGAAGAGGGAATAAAACGTTGTCAGCATAGCAGAAAGTCCAGGTGGTGAGCTACGTATAGGGAACGTCAAAAACAAGAAGATGGGTTAATTTAACTACTCTGATTGTGTACTAACAGCTGACGGAATTTTTAACACAGAACTCCGATGGCGAATAGAAATAGAAAAGATGTCTTTCGGAAGCTAAGGAAGGACTGGGAAAATGTCATAAGAAACAAAGTTTACAGTGCTTATGTAGAATCCAATCTTATATATAAAGTACAGTATACGTGTGTGTCCAAGCAACTCCTCCGCTCCCACTGGTCCGATTTCAAAGTTACATAGCTCTTTCAAAAACCCTATAAAAGTTAGGCGCAGGGAACGATTTTCGTTGAACTCAGATTCAGGGTTGCCAGATTATGCGAGGTTAAAAATATATATTAATATATTATACTAGCCTTTATCGTTGCTTTCATGGTTCAAGGGGAGTAAAAAAAATTGTAGCTAGCTTAAAATTTTAAGCTAGCATAAAAGCCGCCCGATGGGGCGTCATTTAAGTTAGCTTAAATGGCCATCATCACAATAGCTAGGGAGGAGTAGATGCGATAGGTATCAATAAACTACCGAAGAACTGAAAATTGATCGTTGCATTTAAGTATTGAATTAATCTATAAGGTTATCTTAAACGATAATTCTTCTGCTGCCACTTAATTTAAAGACGATTTGATGTACGTAGATCCTTATTTTCCAAACGAACAATTATTTTTTATTTCATGAGTGACAGAACAGGGGACAATTTATAATATAAAATTAATATAGTGTAAAGATGGGAAAATAGAAATTAGAATTAGTTATATATTCAACATTTGAAGAGTTAGAGAAACATAATAGCTAATTAAGTAAAACCTATATAATGGAATCTATATGAATAAATGCGAAACAATTTACCCTGGCGGACGAAATAAAGGGTCCGGTTCAAAATTTCAATCATCTGAAGAAGGCCGGAGCCTACAACTGCCCAACCGTTCTTGGTAGGTCTTCTTTTTTTTTACACTATACATATCCCGTGAGCCACTCGATGAAGAGACGTACAGAGTTAGTGGCACCGCTTATACGGTTATGTAGGGGAGGCACGGTGGAGTAATGGATATCGGCTTAGTCTGAGGAATCAGAAAGCAGAGTTCGAATTCCAGTTAAATCAATTACATTCCCTTATGTGCTAATGGGAAAGGTATGAATCCTCTTCGTCTCTCCCCCAGCTATGGCAAATAGCAGGACAGACCGGGTTCTATAGACTTGGATGGCAACTAGTCTACCGCAGAAAGAAATGACAGCCTACTGCGGGAAAAATCTGCCTCGTCAGTCATGTATCGAAAGATACATGATCGCCTAAGCGTGTATCACGCATGGCGCATAACTGACTAGGAGGCACGGATTGAGGAATCGGAGAGCCGAGTTCGAATTCCAGTGGAATCCATTACATTAACTTACGTGCTAATAAACTTCGGAAATCTATGAATCATCGTCTTGTCCCCCTCCCCCCAGCTATGGGTAAATAACAGGACAGACTGGGTTCTGTAGCCTTGGATGGCATCTGGTCTACCGCAGAAAGAAATGGCAACCTACCACGGGAAAAAATCTGCCTCGTCAGTCTTGTATCGAAAGATACATCATCGCCTACGCGTGTATCACGCATGGCGCATAACTGACTGACGGTTAACCGTAGGCTTAAAGTTTCAAATTGTAATGATTGGGAGTCGGTTTCACAAGGCAATAATTCTAGGGAAGAAACTGCTTGAGTAGAACTTACATCTCACCAGGGGAATATGAAGAAAATAAAGAAGGTGGTTTGCTACAATGTTTGTGTCATGGTGGGTCCTAGCCGTGAAGGGTACCACTTCTGGAGTGTAGTTCATCTGAACACTCTCCGTGATAATAGCGATAGAGCGGCGAGAGGCTTACGGCATCTCGTCTATGAGAAACGGGTTAGAGGATGGAACATAATTCGTCACCTATTGGGACGCAGAGACCTTTTAGGCTCTATTGAGAGTGGAAAATGAAGACGTCGCAGATCCTGCCCTTATATCGCATCAGTAAGCTATTTTCGGCCTATTGTCTTATTGTGGGACAAGTAAACAATTATAAAAAAATATATAGAGTGACCTCAAAAAACGGGAATTTTTGAAGTGCGTATTGCCAGACATGAGCAAGTGGCAACACTGCGAGACAGTGACCTTGAGCAAATAAACATTTCGCCATTTTAGTAACGAGAATGAAATTCACAGTATCCCAGCTGAGATGTTGCAGCAGTCAATGAGGAATCTCAACAGCAGATTTCAAGAATGCATTCTTACAGGAGGACGCCATCTGCAGGACGTAATTTAAAAAAAATGAAAATTCCATCATTGTTTCTTAAATGGCATGTTTTAATGTTTCAATTACTATGAATTAAATATTTTTCTTCCATCACTCTTGGTTTTATTGGATTGTTAAAAAGTTCCCATTTTTTGGGGTCACCCTATATAAATAAAATCTAAAAAAAAAATTAATAAAATAAACGAAAAAGTAACTAAATGAAATCGGTTAGACTATATATCCAAACACATATTTCTTTCCTGGGTATGACGATAAACTACATCCATGTCCTGGGTAAGACGATAAACTACGTCCAGCTGCAAGACCTCTGATCAGGAGGTTTTGAGGAGCGTGGAACCACCTCTTATTGCTGATGTTCCCAGGTCCACCCTGACCCGGGGTGGTAGCACATGTTAGAGTCCCAGCTATTGGCAAATAATTAACCCCCAAACTGGGGTCAAAACGCTATGGAAGTGTATAAATAGGTTTTAATACCATAAATACTTTGTAAAAAATTATTATCAGCAATGAATCTTTGAAGAAAAAAACTATTACCAGCAATACATTTTTGAAAAAAAAAATATTACCAGCAATACATTTTTTGAAAAAATATACATTGTTGGAAAAAAATATTGTCAGAAATAGATTTTTGATAAAACAAAACAGGAATAAAAATTTTGTCGGCATTAAATAACCCATTGAGTTTGATATGCCGTAAAACAAAACAAACCAAACCCAGCTATGGGCAAAAAGTTAACCCCTAAACTGGGGTCAAAACACTATGGAAGTGTAAAAATAGGTTTTAATACCAGAAATACTTTGTTAAAAATATTGTTGCCAGCAATAAAATTTTTGAAAAAAATTTACCAACTAAACATTTTTGAAAGAAAAAAAAAAATATTCCCAGCAATAAAAATTTTGTCGGTATTGAAATAACCCATTGAGGTTGATATGCCGTAAAACAAATCAAACCAAACACATATTTAAATATTTTTAAAATTAAATTTAAAATCAAATTTATAGCTACTTTTTTAGCATGTGCAATCGCATCAACGTAAACAACAATTTTGGTTCAATGAAATCGTAAAGAACGAAACGCGATACACGATTTTATCACTTCATATATATTTCTAAAATACCGTATATACTCACGTCTCATGCGACTTTTGAAGACCTTGTTTTGAAGTTAATTTTAAGGGGGTCGTATCATAGATGAGATATAAAATTAGCCTATCTACTGTTGGCCCTGGTTACACCGTTGACCAAACTATATATCCATTTACTGTAGTCAAAAAGTACAGCTGTATTTAAAATAAACATGATATTACTATCGTATCATGCGACTCTTGAAGACCTAATTTTGAAACTAATTTTAAGGGGGTCGCATCATACACGAAATATAAAATTAGCACATGTAATGCTTGCTCTGAGTACGCCGTTGATCAAACTATATACCCATTTACTGTATTTAAAATAAACATGATTTTGATAAAACTGATGTTGTACTTAACTGTAATAAAAATGCATGTAATATTCACAGATTAGTATCGTATTATAAAATACAAACATAGCGAATATGCATCTTGTCCATTGTTTACGTTTATAAGATGTTTAGCTGTTTCTCGTTCGGTTGTTTATGGCTGTATGCGTTTATGTAACGAGAATAGCGTTACTAATGATACTTTTATCATTCACCTTTACTTTTTTGACTTATTTAATGAGAAGATGGGATAAAGAGATAGAGGAAAAGAGGTTAGTCGATTGTAGTTTGTTCTTCAAAAAAGGAACTCGCATGATACACGAGATACATAATTTTTTATAAGTGAATATTTGGGAGTCGCGCGATACGCGAGAACACGCCTTACACGAGTATATATATATATATATATATATATATATATACATATATATATATATATATATATATATATATATATATATATATATATATAATAATATTATATCTAATATTAATATCGGAGAGAAATCAAATATTAATATAGGAAATAAATAAAGTCTGATGATCCGCGGTCCTTTAAAAGGGCTGTGGTGAAATAATTTATTACATGGAACCTTAAAGTGGTCTTTTTTATTTTTATTTAAATTATTAGCTCTGATTTACATTGAGCTCTCTGGATTTTATCCTCCTTGGGTCTACCCATACAGATTACATAGTTTTTCGTAAACTATATAAATCTATCTATCTATCTATCTATCTATCAATCTCTCTCTCTCTCTCTCTCTCTCTCTATATATATATATATATATATATATATATATATATATATATATATATATTGTGTATAAAATTTAGAACAAAGAGCGTACCAGTTTAATTGGTTCGGGAAAAAAGGCCGTGAAGAACCCATTCTAACATCGAGGTTAAATTGTACAGGGCAACGGGTCTGAGGCACCCAGAGACCATATACGTAGTAGTAATAGTACTGGTTAACGAGACTAGCTCCTTACCAAAAAATCCCCTCCCGAAGCACCCAAATCTGCATTCGCTTTTATTTTAAGGTTAGAAGTGAGGTATGTTTCATCATTACTAGCAGTAGTAGGCAAATACAAAAGAAAACAAAAAACAGAACAACAGGTGTTGTTTTGGATTTGAGACATTATTTCACAATAGCGATCTGCGATATGGAAGATATTTTACGGCTTTTAAAGAAAAACTTGTGATATAAATGCAGAGAAAAATAATGAAGGAAGGAAATGGACATTATTAAGTGGGGGTTACGTCATAACCCCTGCGTAGAAAATAAATTGACATAACTGGCAACAGAAGAGAACAAAACAAGGAAAGAAACAAATGATATACACAGAACTAAGCATGTGTTTCGAAAACGTAGACTTATTAGTGATTAATGTTCACTAACTCAAATGATAACAACAGCTGATTTATTGATGGATTGATCGATCTCTCTGTCTATATATTTCAGTTTCATCTTCATCATCTCTATCTACCTATCGATCTATCTATCAAATTCTCTACACTATCTATCTATCGATCTGTTTATCTCATTTTGTTCATATCTATCTATCTATCTATCTATGTCATTTTGTCCATATCTATCTATCTATTATTTTTTTTATCTCAGTTTCATCATCTTTATATCTATTTCAGTTTCATCATCATCATCATCATCATCATCATCATCATCATCATCATCATCATCATCATCATCATCTCTATCGATCTATCTATCAAAATCTCTTCACTATATATCTATCGATCTATTTATCTCATTGTGTTCATTATCTATCTATCTATCTATCTATCTATCTATCTATCTATCAAATTCTCTTCACTATCTATTTATCTATCGATGTACTGATCTCATTTTGCTCATATCTATCTATCTATCTATCTATCTATCTATCACCCTCTATTGCTTATCCAAATATTATAATTTTGTTCATATCTATCTATCTATCTACTTCAGTTCCATCTTCATCTCTATATCTATTTCAGTTTCTTCATTATCTATCTATCTATCTATCTATCTATCTATCTATCTATCTATCTATCTATCTATCTATCTATAAAATTCTCTTCACTATCTATTTATCTATCTCAGTGTGCTCATATCTATCTATCTATATATATATCCCAGATTCTACATTATCTATCTATCTAATTATACTCTTCAATATCTATCTATCTATCTATCTATCTATCTATCTATCTATCTATCTATCTATCTATCTATCTATCTATCTCATTCCCTTCAATATCTATCTATCTATCTATCTATCTATCT
>OZ038479.1:70390593-70408093 GCA_964036315.1 Acanthosepion esculentum
AAGCAACAATTAACAACGAGAACTCTACCCCCCCATCACCATAAGTGGTGACCAAGACGTGATTTTAACACATATATATACACGCACACACAAAAAAAAAAAAATTGAACTGTCACAAAATTAGAATTTTTATTCAACACAAACCAAAAACATGGCAGATGACGCTGAAGAAACTACAATTAATCAAAACCAACCAATCCAAGCTGTTGCGATAAAACCACCAAACTTCATTGAATCAAACGTAATAGCTTGGTTTGCGATAATGGAGGCGCAATTTAATATTGCAAATATAAGACAGACCAGTCAAAAATTTTTTAACACTTTGGCAGCTCTCCCTGTGGACATAGTAGGAAATATACAGCCAACTATACTGCAATCAAAAGATTACGACGCACTAAGAGAAGCAGTGACGGGCGCTTACGAGAAAACAAAACCAGAGATGCTGGACAAATTAATGTCGTCATCGACTGTAACAGGTCGTCCCTCAGTATACCTGAATGAACTTATGTCATTAGCAAGCCGAATTGGCGTAGGGGACGATATCGTACGTCACAAATTTATTCAGGCCCTACCTCACTCCATTAAACCAGTGGTAGCGGCACAAGTCGATTTAGACACAGATCGCCTTGGAAGAATGGCGGATGACTTACTATTATATTTTAACAAACAAGACACCGCACATATTCGACAGATTTCGGGGAAGCAAAGGGATGAACAGCAAAATAAAAATGAAACTAAAAGGATACATGGCTGTTCCCACAGTGAAAATAAATTCCCTACCAGTGTTCGCCCTTTTAACAAGGACCAAAAACCTCTAATTTGCCGAGCGCATTTATACTTTGCGGAACGTGCAAAATTTTGTAAGCCGTGGTGCAGATGGCCAAATAAACGGAATGTTCAAATGCAACCCAACTCTCGCCCAAATTCACCAGTTCCTCGTGAGATTTCGGAAAACTAACTAGGCGAGAGGTGTTAGCTTCCATTTCCTCGCCGCTTCTCATTGTAGCCGCACGGTTAGGAGCTCAAAGTTTAAATTTTATTGTGGATACAGGAGCTGCCGTATCTATACTTCCGAAGAGATATTTAAGCGGAGCTGTAACATACCCAACCAATATCTCTTTAGTGTCTGCCAACGGTCAAAAGATTGAATGCTCAGGACAAGCAGTACTGAATCTAACACTACGGAACCTCAGACGAGAATTTACCTGGACATTTATAATAGCCGAAACTGCTCAGCCACTCCTAGGATACGATTTCCTAAACCATTTCGGGCTAATGGTGGACTGCACAAACAATAAGCTGATTGATAAAATGACTAATAGACAATCCGATGCACATCCATCGTCTATTATCATGAATATAGATTTAGTACCGAATAAAGATGCTAACAAAATGGTACGAGCAATTCTGGAGAAATACCCAAACTTAATTTCTCCTCATCGCGACACGAATGCAACAAAACCAAAGATATTCCATAGAATAGAAACTGGTAGCAACCCTCCTACTTTCTCCAGAGCCAGACAATTATCAGCTCAGAGATGTGAAATTGCAAAAGAGGAATTCAAAAAACTCCTAAAGGCAGGAATAATTTCCCCTTCAAACTCTGAATGGAGTTCAGCCTTACATATGGTACCGAAGTCAGACGGCACATATAGACCTGTTGGCGATTACAGACATTTAAATACCATAACAAAAGCCGATCGATATCAAGTCCCAAATATAAATTCCTTGTCTTCGAAGCTTCATAATAAGAAGTTCTTTTCAAAGATAGACCTGTCGTCTGCTTATCATCAGATACCTGTACATCCGGAGGATGTTTGCAAGACAGCCATCTCTACCCCTTTTGGGTTATTTGAATATAACTATATGCCTTTCGGACTACGGAACGCATCATGTACTTTTCAGAGAATGATGGACAATATCTTTCGTGATACTGATTATACCTTTGTATATATCGACGATATCCTTATATTCTCAGAAGATGAAGAAACTCATTCCAAGCATATCGACCTAGTACTACAAAAACTGAGTGAGTACGATTTTAAAATTTGTCTCTCCAAATGCATATTTAGTGCTAATGAATTAGACTTTTTAGGATTTCATATTTCTGCTAGTGGTCTCAAACCCAGTGCTAAAAAGTTGAATGAATTAAGTGAATTTCCTCAACCAAACGATTCCAAATCACTACGCCGATTCATCGGAATGGCAAATTTTTACAGAAAACTTGTGCCAAATTTCAGCGATATCATACTACCTCTCACGGAAAAAATACGTTTAAACCAAAATTCCAAGTCATTAACCCTAACAAAGGAAGAAATTGAATCTTTCGAAAATATGAAAAAGTCTTTATCAAATGTAACTGTTTTGGCTTTCCCCAGCTCGAAAGCTAACAACTATCAACTTGTAACAGACAGTTCGAATTATGCGGTGGGTGCAGCACTTCATCAAATGATTGATAATCAACCCATCCCCATAGGTTTCTTTTCAAAGAAATTATCCCAAACCCAACAAAAATATTCTACTTTTGACAGAGAACTACTAGCTGCCTATCTAGCAGTACTCCATTTTAAACATTTAATAGAAGGCAGAAATGTAATGTTACTGACGGATCACAAACCACTTTGCAGTGCTTTTAAAAGCCAGTCTTCCTTAAAATCAGATAGACAACAGCGTCACCTCTGTTTTATCAGCGAATATGTAAATGACATTTCACATATAAGAGGTTCACAAAATATAGTAGCTGATTGTTTATCACGACCTGTCAACGCGATCACTATTGATATATGTGACTTACAAGAAATAATGAAGCATCAAGCTACTGACAATGAAATTCAGGCATTCAAAGATCAACTGAAACCATACACAATAAATCAAAATGAAACCATATTATGTGACACGACATTACCTTTTCCACGACCTTTTGTGACTGAAAAGCTCAGAAAATCGGTATTTGACAGTCTGCATAATCTATCACATCCAGGAATAACATCTTCAAGAAAAATAATAAAATCCAGATACTATTGGCCGAAGATGGACAAGTCAATAAAAACCTGGTGCACAGAATGCCAACACTGCCAACAAGCAAAGATAATAAAACACACAAAGAGCAAAGTAAATCCATTTGAATTACCTTCCAGTCGTTTTGAAACGGTGCATGTGGATATTGTCGGTCCCTTACTACCAGTAAAGAACCAAACTGACCCTTATTTTTCACCATATCGATATTTATTAACATGCATTGATAGAAATACGAGATGGATAGAAGCATGCCCAATAACAGAAATTACGGCAAAATCAATATCAACGGCTTTTGTCAATCTGTGGATCTCCCGATTCGGGGTTCCTCTTCATGTCGTTACGGACAGAGGAAGCCAATTTGAATCCGAATTATTCTCAGAACTATCAAAAATAATAGGCTTCCACAGATTACGAACAACGGCGTACCATCCGCAAACGAATGGATTAGTTGAGCGAGCACACAGAACTTTAAAAACGGCTATTATAGCCAGGAAAGAATCGTGGTTGTCAGCTCTTCCTATCGTCCTTTTGGGAATGAGGATAACACCTAACGAATCAAACTATTCTTCATTTACTGCAGTAACAGGGAGTCATGCACAAGTCCCCCGATTGTTAATTGACTCTATCAAGAACGAGAATAGTGAAATGACAAACTCGCACGTTAAAATTCTAGCCGACGAGATGCAAAAATTTGACATGGACAAATTATCCAGGGGACACCTGCATACAATACCTAATTCTTACATTCCAAAAGATTTACAAACATGTAAAAGTATCTGGCTAAGAACAGACAGAGTAAGAAAGCCATTGGAAGCTCCATACACAGGTCCATTCCAAGTATTAAGTCGTCATGAAAAATATTTTACTATTAAAAGATCGGATGACGTACATAGTAATGTTTCAATAGATAGACTAAAACCTGCATATATTTCTGAAAATATAAAATCAAAAGATTCCATTGGATCAAGACCGGATTTGGATAACTCCCTATCTTGTTCCGAAGAAACTAATGATAACAAACCAGAAACTAGAACGAAGTCCGGTAGAACGGTTAAATGGAAGAAAGAAAACACATATTTTTATTACTAAAAAAAACAAAAAAAAACAAAAAAAAAAAACAACAACAACAACTCCGTTTACTGGGGCGAAAGTTATGTGGTGGCACGGAGCAAGCGAAGGACCGGATATTAACCCTCAGAGGTTTAGATAGCAAATGACCAATACTGGTCTCTGCGCACCCGGCTCCACGCAGAATTTCCGGTGGAAAACTAAAAAGAAATAAAAAGAATGATAAACAATTTTCCACCAATTAAACAGCTCCGCGCCATACCCAACAGTTTGTTTCAGCAGACTGACTCTGATCCGAAGGGCACACATAAATAGAGCGATAAATTCACTTCTAAGACAGAAAGCTTTGAAGTACCGTCAGTGAATGTCGCTACGCCTTTCTCACCCGTGAAACCCGATGCCTTCAGCCTTCCTTCACCCACGGAGATATCAAAGGACTCCTACCAACCCATTGACCTCACCTTTCATCTCCTGTGACCAGCACGTCATGAACTTAAGTATTAACAAAAGACACTTATATTCTTTTAATAATCGGATTTCTCTTCTATGAATGAACATTTTATAACGGACTTTGTGCGTGTAAATCAAGAAACATTGTACTATTCATTGATGTTGTATTTAAATACAAAGTGTTTTTGATATACCCTTCTCTTTCGTATGTTATTTTGTTTATGTTATGGTGACCTCAATTTGATCGCTTGTTGAACCTTTAGGCCAAACTAACGGCTGTCCCGGACTGCTACTATTAATCTACCTTCTGATACAAGCAACAATTAACAACGAGAACTCTACCCCCCCATCACCATAAGCCAACACCTTCCTCGGCGATTGCCTGACCACGTGGGAATCCGCACACACCGCTGGCACCCGGTCTGACAGGAACGAAACCGGAGGCGGAAGGACTGAGACACGAGGGGCCAGGCACCGGGCCTGGACCGGAAGCGGAAGCCGCTAAGGATGTCGGGTGTAAACCGGTCGTCAGTGACGGGAAAGTTGGGGCTGCAATTGTCGAAATCGGTGCGACGGGCGAGAAAAGATCCGGGCCGGCGGCATCGGCCAGGTGGTCACGGAATGATACCGTGTTCGATACCGGCCCGGCCGCTGCTGTTGATAGCCCCTGCAGCGCCCCGATTTCGTGTTCGGTGTTAATGCCTGGTTGAAATTCGAACCGCAAGTGAGGCTGTAGTTCTTCCGCCCTTTGTTGACACTCGGGTTCCCCCTCTTCGCAATGATGATGATGATGATGATGATGATGACCACAATGACACAGACATGTCTGATCTGGATATGACGGGTAGATGTACGGAGAGTGGGGCCAGCCTTGGTAAGGGGTTATATAGAAAAGAGAAGGGCATTGATTGTAGGCGTTCTCTTCTTGATTTTGTAGGTCAGTCAGTTGCTGTTGGAATAAGAGATAGTGGTGGTCTTGTAGTAACTGTTGTTGATAAGCAGACCTTCCACCAGCTTCAACATCGGCGTTGTTATCATCATCCTCCGGGTCTTCGCCTCCCTCTGGTAGATTTTCTGTTAGTTCCAGTGTGTGCGTGTTGTTAACTGCACCTGAATTAAACACTGTCTGTCCACCCCAACGGATTCCCTTTGACGTACGGTTGCGCGCTAAGACCTCCTGATCATCGTCTATCGTTTCAGTCCTCTTCAGGAAGCGCCAGGCCTGATCAAGCGGTGGCGTTGGCCGCGAGTTTGGTCTTTGCTTTCTCCCAGGCTTAAACTTCGCGGCATTTGAGTTGACTTCGATCTGAGTCGCGCCTCGGCTGGCAGCGCCCACCGCATTGTCGCACAGCGGGAACCAGCTGTCCGGCCCTATCCGGCACTCAGTTCGACGGTCCGGATGCCTGTCCTTATTCTCCCCGTGTTGATCCTTCAGCCACGCCGACAAGGGACGGGACAAGTAGTTCTTTCGCCCGTCTTCCTCATCCTCTTTTTTTCGGTTGTTCGCACTGTAAATGTTATTGCTGTTCTCGTCACTGCTTGCGCTGCTGCTACCGTTGCTGCTACGATTCCTGATATCCGAACTGTTGTTATTGTTACCGTTTTTACCGTTGCGCTGAGCTTTGATGGGCGGCTGAATACATTCTTCGATCACAACTGCCTGCTTCTGACGCTCTTCCTCTCCGCCTTGCTCTCCATCTGCGCTCTCTCTAACAATATCTCCTTCTAGGCTGGCTCTTCTCTCTCTGTTACTCTCAGCACGATCGCCGATTCTACTACTGCTTGTATCACTGCTATCGTTTCCCTTGCTTGAGTCACCTAGAGTTGTGCGGGTAATACAAACATAGTCATTTCCTCCAGAGGTGCCGTTAACGCAAATCTTGTCACGGACTCCTCCGCTGCCGCCGACGAAAGTAGGAGCAGATTTTTGGATTTGGGTCTTGACGCTCACGCCAAGCGTAGGTCGATGTTGAGAGCCGTCATTCTGACCAGCCTTACCGAGGATGCTTCTGTTGCTACTAATACTGCGTATACGATCGTGTTTAGCACCGACGTACGCTTCAGTGTTTTTAAAGGTAACAGCAGCATCTGATTCGCTGACGACGCCGCCACGACTGTTGATGGTACCTGTGGGCGCACCTGCAGACCGGAAATCAGCGTAACCGCCGCCACCGCCAGTACGGTGATTTACGTCGAATGATGACGCCGGAACCGATGTTTCTGCTCTTGTCGCCAGTGTTGCGGACGGGGTTGTGGTTACTGTATCTGACCGTGCCGTAACGTTTCGTGTTGCCGACACAGAAGACGAAGGTGTCGGTTTTGTTACTGGTACTGTTTTCGGTACGTTATAACGTGTCGTTACTGCATTGCGAGAGCTGCTCAGATCGGGGACATTTAGCGTTAACCGTGCAGCTGATGGTGACAGGGCCATCGCTTGAGGTGTCGGGAGAAAGCGCGGGAAAAATGAAGCGGTCTTACATGAGGATGCATAAGGGTACGGATATAAATGAGAATGGGTATTAAGTTTAAAATAGGGGACAGGTAAGAGAGGAAAAATACTACTTATCTGAGTCCTTGCGGCTAAATGTGAGTATTCTGCTATGTCAGGCTGGGTAACCTGCTGGGCATCTTCTGTCGCCTTTGTTCCTACTAAAATAGAAGATTTTGCTGCCGCGGACGTTTTGGTGTTAATTGTCCCCCTAGCACCGCCAGCCAACTCTGTACTCTGTTCTATCCTCGCCGTAGGTTCCTTTGTAATTAGGGGACATTCTTGCACGGCTCTGCCAGTCTTACGCACACCGCCTTCTTCAGAGTCGCTGACACCTATTCTTTCAATTTCATCCTTCACGCCGAAGTCTCTGGCCATTTTCTTTGTGTTCCTGCTATCTACTAACGGGCCTAGTAATGTCTGCTGTACCTGTGGGGCAGCCGCTGCTGTCCCGACCGCCGCTGCTGTCATTGCAGACGCCGCCGTTACCGACGTCGGTGGCAGAAAGAAAAACGGCGAAGTTTCAAAATAAGGGTAAGCGCCTTTATTTTCATTCTCCTCTCTTGACGTTTGCCCTTTCTGAGTTTGATTTTTCTGCCCGGCTTCGGATTTCTCTGAATACGGCGTTGCCGATGAAGATTCCCGCTCTGTAGGACACGATCGCGGCTGCATCCGGAGCGTTGCCGGCAGCGAAGGTACAAACATCGTCAAAGGTGAAGGTGTCACTGATTGGAAATTCTCTGGATCTCTTTGTCCCCAAGACGAATGCCGCTGCTCTTGCTGGGGCCACGACCTCGTCAAACGCAAGGAACTCGTAAGATCTTGTCCTAATTCGGTGCTAGTTTTTAATGGACCTCTGAGCAAATCAGTTCGATGATCTAGCTGGTATTCCGCGTTCATATTAGTTTCGGGACTATATTTCGTCTCAGAGTCTTGATTCGTACCTTGAGACTCCGCTTGGTTTCTTGACTCCGAGAGCCCCATTGCTGAGTTCGTCGTTTTTGCAGGTTGGTTTCCACGGCTCGGTCTTCTTCGCGAAATTGGAGATTCTGACAACGACGCGGTACGCGGGACCGAAGGCGGTGGCGGAAGCAAACCAGGTGACAGGGGTGGCGTTGAAACGCTTTGTAAAGCGGATACTTTTGTTCTGGGAACAACCAGGGTCATTTGAGTGTTTTCTTCTTCTTCTTCTTCTTCTTCTTCTTCTTCTTCTTCTTCTTCTTCTTCCCCATTTCCCAGTGTTCTTATTTTGGGGGTGGGAGACAGATGAGGCTTCGTCACTTCTGGCACGTGAAGGTTGCCAAGGAATGTTTGGGCCGAAGACGCAATATTTTCAGATCTGCCGCAACTTGAGAATCGTCTCTCCATCTGTTCCTCGTAGGTAAAGTACGGTTTATCCTGATCGTAGCCGGCGGGAGCGCTGGCGGGAGACGTCTCGAAATCGGCGCCATCTGTATCTCTCGGCTCGCTGGCCAGGTGCGTTCGTTTCAAAAAAGCCATATTGAGATCCTGCACGGTATTATCGTTGTTATTACTATTATTCAAATCAGCGAAGGCGTCGTCCTTAAAAACAAGTTTTAAGGGAGTTGCCTGGCGTCGGAGTCTTGTGGAAGATGGATGAGCGGCAATGATCGTGGTAATGGATGTCGTCGAAGAGTTTTGGGCACCGTTTGGTGTGCCGGTTAGGAAATCGTGGATATCGTCTTCGATATCTAGGTCCTCGTCGTTGCCGTCGTCTGTTTCGAGATAGAGGACCTCTTCCTCGGTATCCATACTGTAACCATAGACATGTTTCTTTTCTATGTAAACGCCATCTTTGATGCTGCTGTAACTCGCCGCTCGCTCTCGGCCCTTTTTGGAAAATGACGCTGGGCTCCTCTTTATTTCTGCGCTCAACTCGCCCGTCTCTTTCTCGCTTACGGGTTGTGCGTCTTGATCGTTGGACAACGAAGGCGAGGTTTCGAGCCAGCGTTGTACATCCACGAGGTCTTTGTCAGTGTCGTCGGTACCTTCCTCAAAAAAGATAACTTCTTCCTCCGTGTCCATGCTATAGCTTAAGGTCGTTTTCGAGTTTTTCTTCTTTTCAATGTAAAAGCCTTCGTCGGTGCCAATGGCAACGTTCTCCGCAAGTGACGCCTTTTCTTCATCATCATTTTTATTCGCTGTTCTATCACGAGGAACACCTTTCCTATTTCCCTTATGGTAAGGTTCGGATTCACTAGGATCATATTCAGCTGCATCGGAATCTTGGCGGTTATTTATTTCTGGGCAAAGGATCTGTCCCAGATTCATTATTAAATCATTTTCAACTTGCTCCTTTTCCCTTTCTCGTCTAGAGTTTTTCATTTCGTTATCAAAGAAAAAGAGTTCTTCTTCCGTGTCCATACTATAGTTATTATTCCTACTTATTCTCTCAATGTAAAGTCCTTCGTCGACTCCCAGTTCTCTGGTTGCTTCTTTAAGGCTGCCTGATCTATACGATTCCGTAACTAGTGTCTTCTTTTCCTCATGTTCCTGATTTCTTTCTTTGGTTATATCTTTGAGGCCATTGGTCATATGCACAGAATCCGTAATATTCGATTTCCTTTGTTCTTTCTCCGTTATGCCAAATACATTTCCTTGTTCAGATTTTTGTTCACTCGGTTTGGTCCGTTCTTCATTTTCTCCGCCATCTTGAAAATTTAACTTGCAATTCAGGCTTTCGTTTTCCTTAGTTTTCTTTCCTCCGTTTTCTCTTTCTGTTGTCTTTTCTTTGCCGACTTCTTCCCTTCCTTCTGCATCTGCACCGTTTCCAACTAGTCCCTTGTCGTCTTCGCTGTCCGTCTCATGCGTCCAGCCGAACCCAAATCTCTCTGCCCCAGCATCGTCGTCGTCTTCTTCTTCGTCCTCTTCCTCCTCTTCAACTGTTGTTGTCGTTGAAGCGGTCGACGTTTTCTCGAGTATACCCCGTCGAAATAGACTGGGGTACTTACCCGGTGTTGACGGCAACGAAGAGAAGTCGTCAGCCCAATCCCGACGCCGGGAATCTCTTCCGAGCTCGGGCAACTGCAGTTGCTGCAGTTTTTGCACGAGCTGCTCGTGCAGCTCTTGGTTCGTTTGCTGTCGGTGCAGCCTCTGTCGGGTGGCTGGGGTAAGATGCAGGGTGAAAGCTGGCTGAGAATAGTCGCTCTTTAGTCGGTTTGGGTAATAACGGCTATGGGTGTTGTCGTCTCCTATGCGACCCAGAGCACGGCTTTTGCCCGACCTGAAGCTATCTCGGGCCCGACTAACAGTACTGCTTGTTAGAATACTGCTAAAACTGCTGCTGGTACTTGTGCTACTGGCGCTCCCACCGGAAGCGGCAAATCGAGAACGAGCGAAGAGGTCACCAATAAAACTTTTATCCTGACCCCTCGGGCTCTCTTCAGATTGTCCCTTCTCTTCGCTCTCCTCATCGCTGGCAGATTTTAGCCGAGACAATCTAATATACTCTTTTTCTTCTTCCCAGTCACTGCGCGAGCGGGACCCTTTTTTACCAAAACTACGCCAGACTCGTTCTTTTTCGTTTCGTTTTGGTTTTGGCGCGTTGCTCTTAACCCCCAAACCGGCGGTGACTTTCTTCCACCACTTACTTCCGCCCCGTGCCTCTCTACTTCCGCTTGATCCGGCCCTGTCTTTTGCATTGCCACGTGGTTGGTCTTTACTCTCTTTCCTCCTGCTATTCCGGCCTCTCTTTGAACTTCGTCGACGACCTTCCCACTTCTTATCCTCGGCCGCCTTGTCTTTTGCATAGCTTCGCGAAAACGTCGAGCAGGCGTCTGTCCTGTCGCCGCGACCCCGGCCCTCAAAGCTTCTTGTTCGGCCGGGTCGGGATTCAAAGCTGCCGGTCCTTAAACTGAAACCAATGCCACCGTTTTCCAGATGTCGATACAGGTGCGGATATGTCACAGTTGGACACGATGTGGATCGGTCAGGTGGACGTTGAGTGAACCGGATCGTTGCGGACGGTGTTGAGAACTGCTGTTGTAGGCGCGGTCGTGTTGGGAAACCGCTTCTGTCGTTGGGGTCGGTTTCGTTTTCTGGATGCGGGGAGATGGGTAGAGAGAGACACTTGGGTCGGACTGGTCGCGTTAATTCTGCTTCAGATTGTGGTGATGGCGGTGTCAGTGGGATGTCCACGAAAGAGGATGAAGCGACAGATGACGATACCCCACCGGCGGAAGAGGCCAAAGGTCGTGAAGAAGAAGAAGAAGAAGAAGAAGAAGAAGAAGAAGAAGAAGAAGAAGAAGTTGAGGAGGACCTCGACGCCGGAGATGGGGATCTTCTATTATTTGGGGCAGCCGTGGTTATTTTTTATATATATATATATATATGACTGTTAACTTTTATATATTGTTAATTTTTCTGGGTTTTTTTTTTTGTTTTTTAAATATACTTCTTTGATTGAAGTCTTCTGAGGAGAGAAATATTTGTTAGCGCTGGTTTTTCAATTGTGGTCATTTGAAATCCAATTAAAGAAAGTTGCTGAAAGCTGTAAATAAAACGAAATCCAAGTCTGTGAATATTTGTAGGTAAAAAGAAAGAAGTTATAGGGAATGTGATATAGAATCCAGCAAAACGTTACTTTTGCGTATTCGTCCGTGGTAATCCATGTCCGTGAAATTTTTCAAATAAAAAAGGAATGGCGTTATAGGGTTAGATGTATCGATTTCTGTTTATCTTCTCGAAGATCTGTTCGGATTATTGGTTCGTCGTAATCCATCTATAAAGAGTTGTCCTTTTAGAGATAAGAGTTATCATAACGTATGTTTTGCATGGAATAGACAAAGTTTCTTGAGGTGCAATCTTCATAGCAGGGTCAGAGTTGTTTTTCTTTTCTAAATAGCTTCACGTTAATGAAGGCATTTGATTTGGAAAGAATCCCAGTGCTTTTACGTTCAATCTGAAATGCTATCAACTGAATCAAGCTTCTTAACAGTTATACTTGGTGGTGATAGTGGTGGTGGTGATGGTGGTGGTGGTAGTAGTAGTTGTAATAGTAGTAGGAGTAGTAGCAGGAGGAATAGTTGCAAACGTTGAGAAACAACTTGATAAGATTAAAGAGTCTTCTGTTCTCTTTGTTGCGATATCTTTTGTTAAAAATGAAATGAAAGTTTTTATTTTATTATTTCAAAATAGAAGAAAAGTAAACACTATTCTTTTTTTTTTTTCCTACACTTTATGGCTGTCTGCATATGGGCGCCAACAACTTAATAAATTCTGGCAGGTTTTCGACAGCACAAACGGACACAAAGTTCAGTTTCCATCTTTCAAAATGAAAATAAAAGATGAATTGTTGTTTTTGTTTAAAGTTATTATTGTTGTTGTTATTATTATTATTATTATTATTATTATTATTATTATTATTATTATTATTATTATTTTGTCCAAAAATATATTTTATGGACTTCGATGTTGTATACACAAGTTTTAAAAGAATTTTATGATTTCATAATCGTCAAAAATCTTACTCAATCCTTTAAGATACTATTTCTTTGTTTTGATTACACCCGCATATGGAAAAGTTATATATATATATATATATATATATATATATATATATATATATATATATATATATATATATATATATATATATATATGTGTGTGTGTGTCTGTGTGTGTGTTATTTTTTACAGGTAACTTTTTCCATGGTAAAAAGACCGTTTGTACAGTGTTTTATAAGTTTCTCTTCCTTTTTTGGTGGGGATGGTACCAAACTAAATTTTCAAATCTATTTTTCTTCCCTCTAACTACTTTGTTTGAAAAGCGTTAAATGCTTATTTTATGTTAGAATTTTCTTTAAGATTTATGTTGTCGGTATGCTAAATTAAATGATTTCTGCCTTGTAGACGCAAAAGTTTCGGTTGTAGAGGAACGATCACTACAAATTCCTTAAACTAACCTCCGCTTACGTTGACACAAGATTAAATGCTGTCTAAAGTATGCAAATTATTTTACTAATCATAATAAGAGGATTAGCGCTTTTTTTTTGTTTGTTTAATTATGTCTATGTTATCAATTTTAATTAATAATTACCTTTAAAAAAATAAATTTTATTAAAGGAATTCGTCAATGAACCAGTCTCATAATTGTCTTCGATTATTAGGTACTTGCAGGATATATTATGCAAAGAAGGTCTAAATGGGGAGCAAGCAACTTATCTAATGGATAGATGACAGAGCAACAACTAAGGTTTTTTTTAGAGTTTGCAACCGACAGGAAGTTGTGGAGAGCCATAAGCATCTACATGTCCTAAAGGGACATGGAATATAATGATGATCTTTACATTGGAAAGTTTTAGAATTTCGACGCAATTTGTTTTTTTTTTAATAATATATATATATATATATATATATATATATATATATATGAGATTATTAATTATTAACACTTACAGTAATGGCATTTATTATGTATTAGTATATGAATTTATAAAACACTATATGAACTGATGAAGTAAAAACCTGTTGCTAATGTTGAAAGAGAATTTCACATTATCTGAGTTTTATAATAATGAAGAGCAGATAACTGATTTCATACCGTAAACATGCAAATGGGTTTTAAACTAAGATATTTATTGTCACTTTAAAAACTATGTCGAAAGAACAAAACTAATCAGTTCAACAAATGGCTTTTAATAACGTTTCCAATCCCGGCGCCACAGAATTAGTATCTGTTTATCACGTGGTTGTATGCTAATCAAATAAGTTTGTAACAACGTTAATTCTCGTACAATAGCGCCCAAACCTAAAGACATGAGACGAGAGTCGGAAATGGAACCTGTTTTAATGTATCTAAAACCGTAAACATGAGCTGAGAGTGGGAAGATCAATAACAAAAGAGACAGGATAGTACAAAAAAAAAAGAAAGTCGGTAATGAAAAACCACAAAATGGAAGATGCAGCTGATATAATATCGACTAAACTGGCGCGAAAATCAGTTTGAGCTTTCGTTTTTTTTTTTTGTCCTCTTTTATTTTTCTATCCCCATACTCAGAAAAAAAAACACTGTGCGTATTCCATCCTAAATCGGTGCTTCTCTATATTTTTCTAATGAATAAATGGAATCAGTCAAACCAGAAAGGAATATATTTCCGAATACTTATTTTCGATGTCTAAATACTTAAAAAAAAAAAGAAAAATATTTCGTTGTAGTAGAAGCGTTTATGAATTCAATAAAAACGAAAAGGATTTTACAAGTTTTATCGTTTCGTAAGTTTGAAAATATTCTAGACGGAAAGCTATCCAAAAATGAGCTGATATACACAGATATATATATTTTGTAGAATTTATAAATCCTTGAATCATAGACATTTATTATATAGGGTTAATGCAATTATTATATAAAATTTAAATAAGTACAGTAAAATATGACGTATATTGAAAACAAGGAACAAAATCTCTCTCTCTCTCTCTCTCTCTCTCTCTCTCTCTATATATATATATATATATATATATATATATATATTATAAATTAATTGATTTAAGATATGGATTTTTCGCTACACAGTGATAACCATGTTTCAAAAATGGAAGCTAAAAGGTTCGAATTTACTTTTGTTATTAAATTAAAGACATTAGTTCCATTTCCTCGTCTAGCGAATTTTGGAGTAACATATATATATATATATATATATATATATATATATATATATATATATATATATATATATATATATATATATATATATAATACTATGTGTCCGGCGATCGGAATATTTTACTAGAGCGCCTCGATAAAATCCAAAGAAGAATCAGCAATATTATTGGTCCTGATCTGGCGCCTCGTCTTCAGTCACTTTCCTACCGACGTCCGGTTGCTTTTCTGTAAATACTTTCTCGGTTGAACTCTTCGCTATGGTACCAAGATTTTCGGAATTTAAGTGCGGTACACGACTGGCGACGAGGCCTCACAGATTCACAATTGAGCTGGCTAGATGTAACCGTAAGTTATATAGTAACTGTTTCTTTTCTTGCCCTTCTCGCTTCTGGAACTCCCTTCCGGCTCCATGCTTTCCAGCCAGCTGTAATCTTCATAAATTCAAATGTAATGTCAATCGCTATCTACTGTCCTCCTGATCACTCGTCTTTTTTTTTATCGCTCTTTACTAATGTTTCTGTTTTCTAATACTTTCACAGCCTATCACCCTTTGTTTCTTACTGGCTTTACTGCCTTTCAAGGGATGAACTCGTTTATATATATATATATATATATATATATATATATATATATATATATATATATATATATATTAATGAATATAGATATTATCCTTCACCGGTAGCACAACACGGAGTTCCATGCACAACGCAATCGTCAGGTGCTGTGTATAGATTAAACGTTACGTAATTGAAAGTTTAATAAAAATGTCTGGTTACCGAAATGTTGGCACAGTCAAATATATAAGTAATAGCTGTGTTTTATTACATCGAGCACTGTTTTATTAACATATTGCCATATAGGAAGAAAATGAGTAACTACCAACACCGAGGTTCGAGCGTGACACTCTGGACTTATGAATCTCTGTTTTCCGCCAGGTGTATAAATAGCGGAGTCAGGCTACTGACTGCGGTGAATGTTAAGTGGAACTATCCAGTCGAATTAGTGTGAATTATTGGCCATCGATGATTTGGGGTTTGATTTAGGATTTATCGGACGTTAAGCCGAGCGGCGCTACTAACAAGGTATTTATTGAAATGGTTAATTATCTTTGGTTGACTTTTACTTCTTTGTTCCTGTTAAGTATTTATTTGAACCATTGACTAAATTAAATTGTGCAAGTCTATATTTAAGGTAATGTCGAATTACGACATATCCATATCTCATTCTAAAGGGTTGATAAAACTGTATTCACTAACTCCAATTGTGTAAAGTATGCTTCAGCTTATAAAATAACGAAGCGTATTATTTATAAAAATAAAAACAACAACAATCTAAATACGGTGCAAGAGTAAAGCTTGCAACAGACGCATTAGTCTTTGATTTCGCAGGACGAACAACAGCGTGACAGTTCTGGAACTTAAGAAGTTCTGATTATTAAAACAACTTGTCAGCGTCGAACTCGAAGCCGCGACGCGATAGCAATAATTGCTGTCAAGCGACTGTTCGGACATTTATAGTAATTTGCATATATGAAGGCATGAAGGATATTGAAATGAAGAATTTGCACGTTGGTGTCCGCTTTTAAAACTCTGTTTCTCTCAGAGAAATGAAAACATCATCGCATCCCGGGTAGCGATATTCTCACCAAAATAACCAGAAAAGAAATAAAAGGATGATTTCCAGTACTATGAGATGCATTTGGTGACTTGCATGGTATTTTTACGAGGACTGCTGATTGAACGTAAGTTCTATGAAAGTAGATATACAGACCAGAAAAAAAAATTAAATGTTTGTTATAATAATTAACTATTATTAATATATATATATATATGTAATTTTAATGATTTTTTAATCCGACATTATTTCAATGAAACTTGAAATAAATATTAAATATAGATAGTTATTAATAATTATACATGTATACATATATATATATATATATATATATATATATATATATATATATATATATATATATAATGATTTTTAATCCGACGCTATTTCAATGACACTCGAAGTAAATATTAAATATAGATAGTTATTATATATATATAGTTATATATATAGTTATGTATTTGTTTGTGTGTGTGTGTTTTAATGAATTTTCATTAATTCAGTATTATATCTTATTAATATATACCTATTTTTAGGGGATAATTCACGACTTATTACGGTTGATGTTAATTTCACTGTTATATATATATATATATATATATATATATATATATATATATATATATATATACTTGATAATTTTTAATTTTTAATTGATAGATAGATATTGATACGTAAGAAATCAAGAAATAAGATTATATACAAATAGCGTTTGATAAGGAAAAACGAACCAGGTTATATATAAATATATATATATATATATATGTGTGTGTGTGTATAGATAGATAGATAGATAGATAGATAGATATGGAAGAGTATTCGAAAGAAAATGTGATAGATAGATAGATATGTAAGAGTATACCAAAGAAAATGAAATAGATAGATAGATGTGTGGGTGTGTATATATATTCGGGTGTGCCTATATGTTTTTATGAGTTTGTCATTTGTAGGGAGATTTTAGAAGCATTAAAGGCGCACAAGCAAAGGATATATATATATATATATATATATATATATATATATACAGCTTGGAAGTGTAGCCTCTCAATTTGAAGCAAGGAAAACTTGTCGAAAGTCAAATATTCCTTTGACAATAGCTACAGGTTTTCCACTCAAATTCTTATAAATCTTCTTCAATGTACTTTAAAGTTAAATCCTCAGAGTTTGGGTTGGGATCACGGCTCAAAATTTTCTAAGAAAATTTAATTTACAAAAGTGTATAGACTCAATGCGAACGAG
>OZ038479.1:70410593-70465593 GCA_964036315.1 Acanthosepion esculentum
AATGGATGATTGTTTGAATATTTGTTACACACTGTCTCTATGTGTGTACGTATATACCACTCTCTCGTTATATATACCTTTCTCTCTTTCTCACGATATATATGTGTGTGTGTGTGTATCTGTGTGTGTGTGTGTCTGTCTGTGTGTGTTTATCGCTTATTGTTCGTCTGTTTCTCTCTCAAATTGCCTAATTTCTACATTTATCTGCCTCTCTTTACTTTCTAAGCCGCTCTCTCCGTTTCCCTATATATATATATATATATATATATATATATATATATATATATATATATATATATATAGATAGATAGATAGATAGATAGATAGATGTACGTGCAGATACCTTTCAGTATTTATATATTTGTATAATCCCCTATATTATATATATTTATTTATATTTATTTTATATTTATTTTATATATATATATATATATATATATATATATATATATATATATATATATATATATATATATATAATTAGAAACAATTTTTAACTTCGATCGCAGGTCGAGACAGTACGTTTTTTATATAGACTTTTGCATTTATTTTTAGTAGTGGTTTCCTTTTCCCTGTTGACTTCCTTGTTCGCCGTATCTCCGGATAATTGACAACAGTATTGGATTAATTTAAGATTTTCTGCGTCTGTAAAATCTCGATTTGATTGTCGCTTTTTATCGTTATTTCTTTTTTATTGGTTTATTGGCCTTTGTAAATATGTTTAATGTATCGATTATTGATCGATTTCGAGTTGTCGCAAGATGGGTTGCGGTTGGAATGACTCTGTCGATTCCTTCTTCGTTTTCCTCTCGAAAAGAGAGCTCGTTAAATAATTTTCACTTATAATGAGCGTGTATATAAAATAACGCACACACGCGTGCATATATATATATATATATATATATATATATATATATATATATATATATATATATATATATATATATATATTATATATATTAATATATATATATGTGCTTGTGTGTGTGTGCGAATACAATTATCGGCAATTATTCTATGAATAGACAAAAATTTATAGCTATGTATTTATATTATTTGGATGGGAAAATTTTATGTAGCATTAAAATTAAATACATAGGTAGAAATAACGTTTAATAAAGAAAACGCCCCGGGTTAGATAGATAGATTGATAGATAGATAGTGAAGAGAATTTAATATATATATATATATATATATATATATATATATATATATATTGAGAGAGAGAGAGAGAGAGAGAGATAGATAGATAGACAGTGAAGAAAATTTGATAGATAGATAGATAGATAGATAAATAGATAGTGAAGGGAATTTGATATATATATATATAGAGAGAGAGAGGGGGGGAGACTGAGATAGATAGATAGATAGATAGATAGATAGATAGATAGATAGATAGATAGATAGATAGATAGATAGATAGATACTAAATAGAATTTGATAGATAGACAGACAGAAAGAGAAGATAATTTGATATATATATATATATATATATATATATATATATATATATATATAGATAGATAGATAGATAGATAGATAGATGTGACCAGAGTATTAAAACAAACCCTTCCAAAGTGATTTAAATCAAGAAGGATCTTAAGAAACAAAAAAAGTGGAAAAATTAAATTAAATTCGCTTTATACCAATTAAAATTTACGTGTTCGCAGCATTCTTCAAGTCTGCCAGCTGCCAAATGGTTGGAACGTCTTCGCTTTCCTTAAACTCTTTACTTTACCGAATGAGTAAGGTGCTGGAGATTTTTGCAAACTTTCTCTAACTTAATTACCTTCCATCCGGTGGTAATGTGTAACAAGAACAACAACAACCAATAATAATAATAATAATAATAATAAAAAAATAATTACAAACTACTCTGATTTGAAAATTGAAATTGCAAGATTGTTTGGAATGAAGGTAATCCCAGTTTTGGTTGGCACACTTGGACAAATCCCGTTAAAAATGTGTGAATTCCTTGACAGTCTGGGGATACAAATGCAAGTTGGTGTCATCCAAAAATTGGCCCTTTTGGGCACTGCGCGTATTTTGAGGGAAAAAAATATTAAAAATTATAACATAAATATCTTATTTTGTTTCAACACCTCCAGTGTCTTATCAAGTGATGATAAGTGTTGTGACTTGAGGGGTAACTTAATGTACCCGGGGTATTCAGAGACTTAAACTGTGTGACAAAAAAGAATAATAATAATAATAATAATAATAATAATAATAATAATAATAATAATAATAACAATAATAATGACACCAGGCACGAAAACTCTATGATAAAGAGTTGAGAAACAGGAAATCAGGAAAAGAGTTGGAAACATTAAGACGGTGTCATTACTGAAAACGGATATAGTACTGCTTGAATAGTGAGAAAACTTGTCACTTAAAATGAAGCTTTCAGCCGCCGACCAGGTTCACTTGGTGTGAATACCAAATAAGCAAAGGTTGAATAAGAACTAAGGTCAATTTATCAAAATATTGGGTGTAGCCGCTCCAGTAGACATATTTGAAAGGGAAATAATGCCAGAATATGCATAAGCCTACACTGAAGCAAGAAAGTAAAAGTAGTGTTAGTAATCTCTGGAACACTGACACTGACAGTTAGTTTCGTCTAATGAAGAGTTTCAATGGACAAGATTCGGGGAGATAGTATTATTTTTTTTACTCTTATTCGAGTTAAATGTTATTTGAATTATTTTTTTATGTTCTTGCTAATGTTACATAATATCAGTAATATGTTTGTTTTACAACATATCAATTCTTGTTATGTTAATGTCGAATTGTGTACTTACTCGGACAGAAAGTAATAAGCAAACAAAACTAGCCTCACTAAGCGATACTCAACGTAGAATCGACTTTAATAATAGGTAGAAGAATAGGTAAGCTACTTCATTTAAAATGAGTAAATCTGTAGCGTAGGTGGGTCAAAGAAACTTGCTTTCTCATCGAATCGATCTCTGACCGTCAGATGACGATAATAAAAGGATGATTTTAAAAAAATTGTCAGTTTAAGTTCTAGCCTGTTATTCTATTTTAAAAGCGCGTTTAAAACAGCGAATATTGTGATTTTCCAAACGTACCTCAGACGCGGCACAAGACCGTATGTATGGGGTACCCAGTGAGGATGGAACTCGCTATTCAGTCGTAATTAGTTCTAGCGAGACAAGCTCGCTAACCATTACACCGCTTCTGGGGGCCCAAAATACAACGGATATGAACTGAAGTGCTATCCCGAAAACAGAGTTAAACGAGGTGAGTAATACATCTATTATTAGGGATTTCAATAACAAAGAAACAAACTTTACATGAATAGATGCTAAGAAAGAAAGACATTTGATTTGTTCTCCAGAATATATATATATCTGTGTGTGTGTGTGTGTGTATGTGTGTGTTTGTGTGTATGAGTGACTGAGTGAGTGTGTGTGTGTATATATATGTATGTGTGTGTGTATGTATGTATATATGTATGTGTGTGTACGTGAGTGTGTGTGAATGAGTGTGTGTGTATATATATGTATGTGTGTGTATGTATGTGTGTGTACGTGTGTGTGTGTGAGTGAGTGTGTGTGTATATATGTATGTGTGTGTATGTATGTGTGTGTACGTGTGTGTGTGAGTGAGTGTGTGTGTATATATATATGTATGTGTGTGTATGTATGTGTGTGTGTACGTGTGCGTGTGTGAGTGTGTGTGTGTATATATATGTATGTGCGTGTATGTATGTGTGTGTGTACGTGTGTGTGTGTGAGTGAGTGTGTGTGTGTATATATATATGTATGTGTGTGTGTATGTATGTGTGTGTGTACGTGTGTGTGTGTGTGAGTGAGTGTGTGTGTATATATATATGTATTTGTGTATGTATGTGTGTGTGAGTGTGTGAGTGTGTGAGTGTGTGTATATATATATGTGTGTGTGTGTGTGTGTGTGTGTGTGTGTGTGTGTGTGTGTGATTATGTTTGTTGTCTTTACACTTAAGGAAGTTTTTTCTCTACTTAATGAATGGGAAAGAACCAATAGAAAAATAAAATGCGATTATTACAAAAAAAAAGGGTGACAGAGACAGAGAGAGAGAGACACACACACACAGACAGAGACAGAGCGACAGAGAGACAAAGAACGAATTATAAACAATAAAAAAGAAAAGAAGAAGAAAAAAACGTCGCACTTTGAACAAAGCGATACGCCGGCAATAACAATGATAAAAAGTAATTCTGGAAATAGGTTTCGAATTTTTCCGAAAAGAAGAAGAGAAATCAAAAATAGAAAAAGAAAAAAGAAAAAAAAAAACAGGGTAAGAAAGAAAAAGAGGCGGGAAGTGTCGTGTAGTAAAATGTAGAAGAAGTCAAGAGAGGAAAGGAAATACAAAACGTGTTGAGGCTTTAAGAAGAATTTATCTAACCCAGAGAAAAGTGACTGGAAAATATTGACGCGGGTGTCAGTCAATGGATGATCACTACTAGTAATACTACTACTACTAGGAGTAATAACAGATAGATAGATAGATAGATAGATAGATAGATACTTAACAGAAATTGATACTTAAAATGTCATAGGTAGATACTTAAGAAAAATTGATAGATAGATAATTAACAGAAATAGATACTTAAAAAAAGTATAGATAGATAGATACTTAACAGAAATTAATTGATACTTAAATTGACATAGATAGATACTTAAGAAAAAGTGATAGATAGATACTTAATATAGATAAATAGATACCAACTTAAAAATGTGATAGATAGATAGATAGATAGATAGATAGATAGATAGATAGATAGATAGATAGATAGATAGATAGATAGCACGTTTGTATGGGGCTAGGATATGTAGAAGTTGTTGTTTTTTGTGGGCGCTCTTTGAAAAGTAAGGAGTAACATCCAAAAAAATGGCTACAGGCAGTGGCTAGTAGGTATTTGGATCTCTGATTTGAACTTAAATAATTTAAGAACAATTTGCTTTCACCAGATCTCCAGTGACATTTACCCGTTGCTAATGACGGGAAAAATCAAGGTTACCGAATAATAATAATATTAACAACAACAACAACAACAACAACAATAATAATAATAATAATGATAATAATAATAATAATAATTTTTATCTGAAGCATAAAAGATTACATTAATGAGTACTGATCTATTACCTAGAAAAACTTTTTCACTCCAGTAAGCTGACCGACTGTCTAAGAAAATCCTTCAATTATCTTAGGTGCCAAATGAAGCCCTTAATAAATGACTGCATTAAGCAGCAAATCAAAATAAAGAAAGAATGCTATTAATAATGTTAATTATGACAATATAAATTAAATGAACGTTTAAAATCCTGTCATTAAAAAATTATTTTAATCCTGTCATTAAAAAATTATTTTAATGCTCTCATTAAAAAATTATTTTAATGCTCTCATTAGAAAATTATTTTAATGCTCTCATTAAAAAATTATTTTAATGCTCTCATTAAAAAATTATTTTAATGCTCTCATTAAAAAATTATTTTAATGCTCTCATTAAAAAATTATTTTAATGCTCTCATTAAAAAATTATTTTAGAAAGTTTTAAATTGAAGTAGTAACTTTTGTGTTAAAATATGAAGTAAAAAAAAAAGAGCTACGTTTAAAGTTATTTAATTTAACAGTTTTAAAATACTTTTAAAATACCTAAATTTAAAAATATATACAATTATTCTAAATATACAGCAATATCAGTCATCACTAATGAAAAAAGAAAAGATGATAGCGTCCCCTTTTAAAAAGTGGATGTTTGTCATTCGAAAATATTTAAAATCTCGAACTCTTTCCAGTAACAGAATAGGCGAAAAAAAAAAAAAAATGAACTTAAAGTGGACAAAAATGATTAAAGAAGTTGTAAAATCTTTAGCCTGGCGAAACGTAATTCGACAGTTAAAAAAACCTTGTTGGGTCTACTTTATTTCTTGTGTCAAAAACTTGGGAATGTTTTCGCTAAAATCACTGTTACTGACTAACGCGGGAAAACGATTACCGGACGACAATGCAAGTGCCGAAAAAAACTTTCCCGCCTTTTACTGCCGACGCTTAACCACGTGACACAAACGCCAGACGCCAAGCTACATTTTTCGTAGTTTTTTAGCGTCTCAATCGTAATCACAAATGTTTACTACAGATCTTACGAGGTTTTTTTACGGAATATAAACTTTATGTTTTTTCTATTACATAAACAAATTATTGTTTTTTTTATTAGTGGTAATCCCTCTCTCCCTATCCCTCTCTCTCTCTCTCTCTCTCTCTCTCTCTCTCTCTCTCTCTATATATATATATATATATATATATATATATATATATATATATATATATATATATATAAATATATCTTATGTGTATTTTTAGAAATATACAATTTCTTTAATGCCAAATTTAAGAACTTGAATCAAATGATGATGGTTTGAAATAGAATGAGTGTCATTTTTTTTCTATCGATACTAAAGTTAATTTTATAATCGTATGATTAAAACTTGGACGCTATTAATAACACGGTAGCCTATAAGTTTGTAAAATCCTACGTTCGAATTATTTAAAAACTATTTATTCGCAAAGTTTGCGGACGTCGTCCTAATGAAAAAATCTTTTGTAGGTGTACGGTGGTCGATTTAAAATTTTAACATTGACACGTGGGTCAATGACACAGTGTCAAGGGTCCAGAGCTCTACCGTGAAGCTATCGTAGCAGTTTTGTTTTGTCTTTTGTAATAGAAAAAAAAATCGATGAATGCGTTAGCTTGATAAATTATGAATTGTTTTCACTTAATAAAAAATCCCCAAGATAGATAGATATATATATAGATAGATAGTGAAGAGAATTTGATAGATAGATAGATAGTGAAGAGAATTTGATAGATAGATAGATAGATAGATAGATAGATAGATAGATAGATAGATAGATAGATAGAATAGATAGATAGATAGTGAAGAGAATTTGATAGATAGATAGATAGATAGATAGATAGTGAAGAGAATTTGATAGATAGATAGATAGATAGTGAAGAGAATTTGATAGATAGATAGATAGATAGATAGATAGATAGTGAAGAGAATTTGATAGATAGATAGATAGATAGATAGATAGATAGATAGATAGATAGATAGATATTGAAGGGTATTAGATAAAATTGAAGAGTATGATTAGATTGATAGATAGATACTGACGAGTATATTTCGATAGATTGATGGATATTGTAGGGTATAGATAGATAGATAGATAGATAGATAGATAGCGAGCGAGCGAGAGAGTGAGTGAGTCAGTGTTTGAGTGAGTGAGTTTGAGAGGTAATGTTTTCAAACTTATTAAACCACTTAGGCTAGAATATTATTGTACTCAAAATGATACAAAGTAAAAAGGAAGTGATATTAAACGAAAGTAGCCATTTTGAAAATACCGACTTCCAAATGAATGCACCTCATACAGAAATAGAAATCAAGATGAATACTCCCACTGACAGACAACAATTCCATCAGACAATGTTTATACCAACAGGAATAATTTAATAATGGTAAATCAGACAAACGAGTAATCCTACTCGTAGAGTGAGGTCGATCTTCAAAGAGCGCCCGAAAATGGTTTCCTTGTAGAAGTTTAACTGACACTTGTAATTGCTTATATTACAAGGGTTGCATGTTTTTTGTACGGTACTTTTTCATACGGCAGCTTAAAGACGGTTAAATTTTTATGGTTAAAAGTTTTGCGCAAATGTATTGAGTAATAATTGTTAAGAACGGAATCGATCTGAACATCCTTATCGATATCTCAAATTCTTAGATTTAATTACTTAAAGAAAATTCTTAAGATCGTCAATATTGCAGACAGCGTAGCCAACAAGAATTATTTGGAAGTTTTTCACTGTTTAGGTTGATTAGAACTGAAAACGATACATAAAAATTTAATATCAGTTCATACATAGAATTAATTCCTGAGCAATCCCTAAGTCGATCGTCGCAGGTTACGTTTAGTTGAGTTTGTTTAGAAGTAAGTTACACTTGGTATATTGACCTCTAAGCCTGAAGTATAAGTGACAGAAGTAATATTCATTTAGTTGTTAAAGATGATTTTCCCATTTTATTTTCAAATTTTAAATCGATGGGTTCCTATGAAAATGATGAAGTGTTTTGTGTGAAGATCGTTGTTAAAATTCAGTATTGTACTTGACAAATCAATTCTGAGTCGAATAGATTAAAAAAGATAGTTTAAAAGCTCAGACAACGGTTAGTTAATTTAGAATTTGATATTAAAAAGAGAAAAAAATAAAGATCGGTAGGTTTAGTCGAATTGGAACTCTAAAAAACATTTTAAACAGTTCTATATTGCGAAGTTGTGTAGTATTTACCGTTTCTTTGGCATTCTAATTATTGAAATTAACCTTTTTCTTATTTTAAGAAATTTGATGTTTATTTATTTATTTTATAATATATATTATTAAAAATGTTTTTCAGTAGCTAAGCGTAAATTCCTTGGTCTATAAAGTAAGTATGACAACTTAAATATTGACATTAGACCCTGTTTATCCTTTCAAGATAAAAGTTGGGTGGTTCATTCGACGAACTTTGCCTATATCGGTTTTTATTTTATTTCAATTTGTTGTCATATCACTTTCTTTCTTTGTTTTAAGAAATCGTGAATACTTTTTTGTTTCTGTTTTTTTTTTCCGGGTTTGTATATAGGAAATACGTTTTTCTTTTTTCAAATTCTCACCTTAACTTTTTTTCCTCCCACTTCAAAAAATAGAATAAAGAAAGTCAATACCTTTTGTAAAAACATAAACAGGTTTATCGTTGGTAAAATTCAACCAGTATTTAATTTAAATTTAATTCTTTCTTTTTTTTTTTTAATTATATTTACTTGGTAATCCCTTTACTGGTTTGTGACGTGTAGTTGTCTGAGTATCAAAAAGAAAATATTCCGAAATATTAAACGTAAATCCTTTCGCGTTTCCTCTGAAAAGTTAAAAAACGATCGGTAACTCCCATTAATAAAGTGTATATATCATTCTGACGCCCGTTCCAGACGATTGGCTTATTTCAAACCAAAATAGAAATCGGCAAAAAAATCCTTTATAGCGGTTTTAACCAAGCCATATTGTATATTTTAATTGCCTGTGGGTTAAATTTAACCGGTCGGTAATAACGTCTTTTTTTTTTTTTTTTTTTTGGAGATAGTGCAATTTGTGAGAGTGTGTGCGTTCTTTTCTAAAAATCTTTTTTTGTTAGTAGATAAAAATATTTCCTTGTAAACAATTTTTTTTTTCGCTGAAAGTTTAAAACATTTTCTTTTAAATAATCCCGAAGTATGGACAATTGATTTTCAAAATTGTTGGCGACTGGACATTTTTTTTTTTTTTTTCGTTGGTGATTCTGACATCAGGTTTTTAAAGTTTTTATTTATAGGAGGAACGCCTAAAGGCTCCGCGCATGCTCACAATGTTTCATGAATTCTGGATTATAAATTCTGATCTCTGTTGGGACGGGTAGAGTGAAGGAGGGTTGTTCTAGGTATTGTCACTAGCGCTGTGTCAAGAGAAAGAAAGAAATCATACTTTCTAAAGAAAAGAAATATACCGATGGTATGTGTTAGTGTGTGGATACAATTTTCTTTTACTCTCTGAATATGAATAAATACATTTAAATCATTGCGTTTGTCTCATACAAAGTAGACGAGAAGCATTAATAGCGGATATATGTAAGTGCATGCAATTGTGCGAAATATACCCACCCCCTATACTTTTTACCTCTAACCCCGCGCCATGTTTGCGCATGTCTGTGAGTGCATATGATTTCTCATCATGTGCGCACGTATTTAATAAGTATTTTTCCATTAAAAAAAAAAAAAGTCATAAAGATGACAGCCCGTGTACACACGTGGATTTTTATATAAGAATAAGTTATTATGTGTGAGTGTATGCATTTAAAAACCTGGGAGGAGAAATGTTTCCGACCGACGGTGAGAAAATGAAAAAAGGGAATGCACTTTTGGGTGTGTATGTGTGCAGATATTCAATGAATAAGATATTTGCAAATTTATATCCAATATATATATATATATATGTATATGTGTCTATTCGGTATATGTGTGATGTAGAGAGCGTTTAACGCAGTCGTCTGCTTTATTCAATTTGTGTGTTTTCGCTAAGTGTTATTTTTCACAATGGTTTGCTCTTTTTACGTTTTTTTTCTTTCTTCTTTGCAAAAAATCTTTCCTTTATTTTTATACTTTTGCATTTTCTTTGATTCAAATGTTTTTATACCCGGTAAAAATGATGCATTATGTGATGAATAAAAGTGGTGATCGCACTTGTATAGTTTTAATAGAGATATACACCTCTCTATCAGTTGTTGCGTCTTCAAGAATATGTATCGAGAGGAAAGAGAAAAGAACGAATACATACATACATATACACATACGTACATATTATCATAGATAAATAATTGTTTATTTAGGCAGCAGTCCCTCTTTGCTAAATGTTTCGTTGAGATAGACTGACAGGTTAATTTTTATTAGATTTTTAATAATGTTTTTCATGTATGCGATCACGTGACTTCTTTAATTTTAAATAATTGATTCGTTTTCTACGGCCTATCAGTGCATTGCTGGTTATTTAAAGCCAGAAAATATTGTAACATTAAGTTTTTGTTATTTATTTTTTTTCAGATAATAATGATTTTAGTGATACAAATCTAACTAATTAACCCATAGCTGAGGGGAGAAGACGTGGATTCATATCTTCCCCCAAGGGTATTTATGCGTAAGTGAATATAAAACGCCTGTCTGGTGTTTGGAACCCGAATCTCCGATTAACAATTCGGAACCATTATCAATTACACCAACCGCACACCCAAGCATACAGCACCTCCCCGATACACACCTAAGCCGGAGTGCACAACGGTCGAGGTGTTGTAATAAAAACAACGAAGATGATCTGGTCAGTCTTCTTAAAGCAAACACACACACACAAACATATAATATATATATATATATATATATATATATATATATATATATATATATATATATATATATATATATATGTTTCAAAAACAGACAAGGTGATTTGATTTAGGGTTTTTTTTTTGTACAATTTTTCATGTGATCTAATAATTTTTTAATATGTTCATAGTTGATAATATTTAGTGTTAGTTTTTTTTGTTTTTATTAATAAGTCTACCATTATTTTTAGCCCTTTTTGCATGTAGATGATGCGATATTTGTGTTGTCAACAAGTATGTTACCAATAGTTCCCGGTAGGTTACCATGAATATTTAAATTATATCTAATTGAGCTATGGACAGAAAGGTGTAGAGTGGGTCTTCGTGTCAAACATGTTGTAGTGTGGCTTATATAATTATTTACGAATTTTGATTGATCAGGAATACAATTCCTTAATGGGCATTCAAATTCGTAAATAATATTTTTCCTATTTAATTTTGTTCTAAGAGGTGAATTATTATTGTTAACTATAAGCTTAGAGCTTTTAAATTTTTTGTAATAAATAATTAATTTAATTTTTTGCTATTGTCAAATGGTCTTGAGCATTTTTTGTATAATGTTCTTAATTCTACTAATTTTCGTTCATTTGATTTTTACAAAAAATATTATTGTTTATGTTTCTATTCTCATCGTTGCTATTAACTACCTTAAACAGAAAACGCATAATATAGAAATCCAACACTTGAAACGTGCATGAAAGAAAGATTGATGCCTAAATACACAAATTATATATATATATATATATATATATATATATATATATATGTATGAATAAAGACAGAAGGAAAATTTTTCTTCGGCGATGCGTTTCGTTTTCTGATGGATGTTATCAAGTCATATCAAAAGCAGAGGGAAAGGCAGAGAGAAGGGACGTTTTTGAAAAATTCACATCATTAATTTTAGCTTTAAAAATTTTTTATTGACATCAATTTCTTCGTATTGAGTTTAGCATTTGACAAAATGACGTCCCTCAACGTCCTTCGCGTGGTTTCCGTTTTCATCGGCGCATTTCTTGCAAGTTGACCTCCACTCTTTCCAGCATTGCTCTGTCGATTTGGACGACTTCCACGCGAATAGCTTCCTTTCAGATCGTGCAATATACGGGGCGTATGCTGATATACACGTGCCTTGAGGTTTCCCACAAGAAATAATAGCACATGGACAAACCAGGGGACTGGTGCGTTCCATATTTTCTGGGGTACGTACCGTTCGTGGGGCCCCGATCGGTCTGCTGCATTATTAGGGTACCTCGTGTACGAAGTGCAGGAACCCAAGTAAAGGTTGAATCGGCGACGACACTCACGCTGAACTGCTGTTATTCTTCACGGAATTGTCGTAGGTAAACACGCGGTGCTCTATTGTCCACAGCACCTTGGCTTCAACCGAAAAGAAAAACAAACGCTAAGACACCCCTCCGGAGCGAATGGAAACTACCGGATGTATGTCCCTTACTCTGGGGCTGAGTAACAGCCATTTCAAAAACGTCCGCCATCTCTGCCTCAGTCTGTTATATCACAGACTGTATTTATTAGTTTAATTTTTCGCGGAACCTTGGAAAGGGGCTTGCTGATTTAGAAAACTGAGGAAAAATTGGAATCACGCTGATGATACCATTGTTAATTCCACTCTTTCCAGCATTGCTTTGTCGATTTGGACGACTTCCACGCGAATAGCTTCCTTTCAAATCGTCCAATATACGGGGCGTATGCTGATATACACGTGCCTTGAGGTTTCCCACAAGAAATAATAGCATATGGACGGACCAGGGGAACGGAAAAGGCAAAGAGTGTCAGCAAACCTGGAAATGAGGCCGTCACCGAAGAGAGGGCGAAGAACGTCCATTGATGGTCTGGGTGTGTGGGCCGCCGCCCCATCATTTTGAATCCATACACGTCGAATAAGAATAAGTTTTCGTCGTAATCCAGACACAAAGAAGTTGTTTATCATCATCTCGTTGTAACGCGCGGAGTTCACATTAACATAATTTTCGTTAGGGTCTTCCGAAAAATAATATTCAATCACGCCATCTTTTCCAACATTACACCAAACCGTCACTTTTGGGCTCTGCAGTGGTCTTTCTTGCGCTTATCTCCGATTTTCAAGAATCCAATAACGACTATTCTGTTGATTAAGCTTCACGTTGGGATGAAAATGAGCTTCATCACTCATTAACAAAATGAGGTTGCCATTTGACTAAAAAATTGCTTCCATCTGACGTGCGAAGTTAAACCACTGTGCATAATACTCTGGTCTCAGCTGCTGCCCCATTACCAATTTATAGGGATTGAAATGCAGCTCTTCATGCAAAATACGCCTTACCAAACGATTATCGATGCTAAGTTCGGTAGAATGCCTCCCAGCAGAGCGATTCGGACTGCACAGCAAAGCTTCTCTGGTGCGTTCCATATTTTCTGGGGTACGTACCGTTCGTGGCGCCCCGATCGGTCTGCTGCTTTATTAGGGTACCTCGTGTACGAAGTGCATGAACACAACCTAAGATTGTGTTACAAGTGTGAACAGCCTGATTTCTGTAAAGGTTGAATCGGCGACGACACTCACGATGAACTGCTGTTATTCTTCACGGAACTGTTGTAGGCAAACAAAGAAGTTGTTTACTATCTTGATGTAATGACACCAAATTTTCCAACATTACACCAAACCGTCACTTTTGGGCTGTGCAGTGGTCTTTCATGCAGTTCTCTCGGAATCTCAAAGGCCCAATAACAACAATTCTGTCGATTCACCATGCCATTGAGATGGAAATGAGCTTCATCTCTCATTAAAAAAATGAGCTTGTCATTTGTCTCAAAAATTGCTTCCATCTGACATGCGAAGTTAAGCCGCTGTGCATAGCCCCCCCTAGTCTCAGTTGTTGCCCAATGACCAATTTGTAGGGGGTGGAGATGCAGTTCTTCATTCAAAATAGTCCTTACCGGACGGTTATCAATATGAAGTTCAGTAGCATGCCTCTGAGTAGAATGATTCTCACTGCTCAGCAAAGCTTCTTTGACACATTTGAACAAATCAGGGGACCGAGGAGGTCAAGGAGTGTCAGCAAACCTGGAAATGAGGCCGTCACCGAAGAGAGGGCGAGGAACGTCTATTGAGGGTCTAACTGTGTGGGCCATCACCCCATCATTCTGAAACTATACCCGTCGGATAAGAATCCGTTTTCGTCGTAATCCAGACACAAAGAAGTTGTTTATCATCTCGTTGTAACGCGCGGAGTTCACAGTAAGAGAATTTTCGTTAGGGTCTTCAAAAACAGTAATATTCAATGACGCCATCTTTTCCAACATTACACCAAACCGTCACTTTTGGGCGGTGCAGTGGGCTTTCTTGCAGTTATCTCCGATTTTCAAGAGCCCAATAACGACCATTCTGCTGATTCACTTTGACGTTGGGATGAAAATGAGCTTCATCACTCATTAACAAAATGAGGTTGCAATTTGTTGAAAAAATTGCTTCCATCTGACGAGCAAAGTAAAGCCACTGTGCACAGTTCCCTGGTCTCAGCTGCTGCACAATGACCAATTTGTAGGGGTGGAAATGCAGCTCTTCATGCAAAATACGCCTTACCAAACGATTTTCGATGCTAAGTTCGGTCGAATGCCTCCGAGCAGAGCGATTGTGACTTCTCTGATGCGTTCCATATTTTCTGGGGTACGTAGCGTCCGTGGCGCCCACATCGGTCTGCTACTTTATTAGGGTACCTCGTGTACGAAGTGCATGAATCCAACCTAAGATTGAGTTACGAGCGAGAACAGCCTGATTTCGGGGATTGTTGAATCGGAGATTAAATTCTCATGGAACTACTGTTATTCTACTGTCGTAGGCGAACACGCGATGCTCTATCATGCATAGCGAATAGCTTTAATTGAAAATAAAAAAAATAAAACTGAGAAGACACTACGGACCGAATATGGTACCTATCGGACATATGTCCCAATCCCTGGAGCTGAGTAATAGCCAATTCAAAAACGTCCATTCCCTCTACCTCACCCTTTATATATATATATATATATATATATATATATATATATATATATATATATATATATATATATATATATATATATATATATGCACATTTCATTAAAAACGAGTGACAAGGTGCTTTTATTTAGTTTTTCATATAATTTCTCGAGAAATTATATAAAAAACTAAATAAAAGCACCTTGTTAGTCGTTTTTAATGAAATGTGCATGAAAGAAGGATTGCTGCCTAAATACATAAATTATATATATATATATATATATATATATATATATATATATATATATATATATATATATATATGTATGTATGTATTGATAATATTAGTGGTAAATATCCACATACATATGCAATCATATGTGTAAAATATATAAATATATATGCATACATACATACACATACATATATATATATGTATAAAAAATAATTCCAAGAGGATAGAATCCAGGTAGAACTCAATGTCCAGGACAGAGTAAGGATATAATAAAAAGGCTTAAACACTAATATTCCAATATTAGTGTTTAAGACTTTTTATGATATATATATATATATATATATATATATATATGTGTGTGTGTGTGTGTGTGTGTGTATTTAAATTTGTCATTTTTATTCCTTCAAAGCTTACTTTAGTGGATAATCGTGTTTCAAATAGACGCCCTGTTTTTTTATTATAAGCAGTGTGTATTTTGTCTATATCCCTGCACAAATTATTATTATTATCAACATTATTATTATTTTCATCACCATTATTTTTATCATCATCATCAACACCATTATTATTATTATCATCAAGATTACCATTATTATTATTATTATTATTATTATTATTATTTCCTTTGATTTTTGTTGTATAACCCTTTTTTCCGGGTCTCAACCAGAGACCTAATGTCATAAATGGCATCATAGCATTTTTCACTGAGTAGTTTTTAACTTATGAGCCTAAGTTCTATATGGAGAAAGACTACGTAAGGTGTGATCTGTACACGCGAGAACAATATTTTGTGTTTCTTCAGGCCATGGGCTTCCACGGATATCTTCAATGTGCCTACCAGAAACGTTAACAATCATACCGAGGGACTCCAACGACAACTGATATTATTATTATTATTATTATTATTATTATTATTATTATTATTATTATTAGTAATAATAATAAAATAATAATAAAACAATATTTTAACGTAATTCTCTGACATTAAGGAAGTTTAAAATCTTTTGTTTTTGATTCGTCAGTGAATATTGTCTGTTGATGTGTCCCGCCCATCTTGTCAGTTCGAATCTGCGCGGAAAAATGTGTCTCTTCGCATATACCGGCAGTTCTGCATGCAAGGCGAAATTAACGGAGTTGTCAGTTTTATTTTTATTTGATTTCCTACAAGAGGCTTTCATGAAATCCAACTTAATTGCGAGTCTCGTGGTGATAGTGACTTTTTTCGTGGTTGTGTGTGCACACTCTCAAACATCACCACAACGCACTGTGAATGCGTTTTAATTGATCAGCAAAGAAGGTACTTGTAAGAAAGCTCACCTAGTTTTGAAACGAGCAACGCAGCAGAGCGTTAGGAATGTGATTACACCCTTTAAAAAATGATTTCCACTGGTCAGGAATTGTTGAGTAATAACAAAATGCTATTTTATCAGTCAATTATAAGCCATGCATGATACACGCTTAGGCGATCATCTATCTTTCGACACATGATTAACGAGGCAGTATTTTTTTTCTGCGGTGGACCAATTAGCCCCCAAGACTACAGTACCCGGTCTGTCCTGCTATTTACCCATAAATGTGGGAGAAGAATAGGATTCATACCTTTCCCAGGGGTATTAGCACGTAAGTGAGTGTAATGGATTCGACTTGAATTCGAACTCGGCACTCTGATTCCTCAATCCGTGCCTTCTAGTCAGTTATGTGCCATGCGTGATACACGCTTAGGCGATCATGTATCTTTCGATACATGACTGACGAAGCAGATTTTTTTTCCCGCAGTAGGTTGCCATTTCTTTCTGCAGTAGACCAGTTGCCATACAAAGCTATAGAACCCGGTCTGTCCTGCTATTTACTCATAACTGGTGGAGAAGAAGAAGATTCATACCTTACCCAAGGGTATTAGCACGTAAGTGAATGTAATGGATTCGACTGGAATTCGAAATCGGCTGTCCGATTCCTCAATCCGAGCCGCTATCTATTACCCTATCGTACTGAGTGTGAAATAATTGGACGATTTATTAATTATTAAGAAGCGAGAATAATAGAAGACTAGGAATGAAGAAGCCAGATGATGATTGATATTGCATTTAAATGTTTGAAGCAAGAAACAGGAAGAGAGTTCCACAAGCAAAAAGTGCGATAGAAGAAACTGTCATCATAGAACTTACGGTTACATCTAGCCATTATAACTGTAAAATAATGAGACCTAGCCGCCAATATAGTCCTGCGCTTAAATTCATAGAGTCTGGGGATCATAGAGGAGGGTAATACTTATCTTGAAAAAATACGAAAATGCGGCACGAGGCCAAATTGGAGGATAGGGAAAGGCTGGTCTTCAATCTGTCGTATCTTAAACTTAGCTATCCACGATTACTGACCCACTGTATTCCTTACACCAAACAAACACATCCTTACTACAGCCACCATAATACTTCACAGTCTCTATGTAATCCTAAATAGTCCCTATATGTCTGTGTGTCGGATGTTAATAATAACAACATTTTAAAAACAAAAACAATGAATAATTACAATGACTACGTAGAAGAGAGTTCATCCGAAAAATTACCATGAAAATATTTATAGAAAAAGCACATTATGGCGATGGGAAAGTGACTGAAATCAAAATGGCAGGACAGGATCAATGCATTTCGGATGTTTTTAATATAAAATGCATAGAAAAATGCAAATAAATGGACTATCAGTAGTCAGAAACTAATGTCAGCGTTACTGACAAAATAAGGATTTTATATTTATAATGTAAATACAATGTTACTTGTTTTACTATAGAAAATAGCATTAAAAATCATTTTTACTATAGGAATGCCTTGTAAATTATTTTACAATACAAATAAATTGAAAATCAGGAAGGACATAATTGTCAGTCGTCAGGAATTGAAGCAAGAGTTACCAACTGTTATGGGAACCTACCCATAATAGTAATGGACTAGTCCGTACCCCATAAATACTGCACCTCAGAGTAAGAGTGAGACAGAGAGAGTGAGTCAGTCACCCAGTGACTAGAACAGTTGTTTAGACTGTTCTTTGCTGTCGAACTCTTTGCCTCGGCGGGGAGGGACTCGGACGGGGCTTTGCCGCAGGGCAAAGTTTCGTCCGGGGAGGTAGACAGTCCCTAAACCCGTTTATACGGGTTGTAAATGGGCATATTTTTGGCCGAGCCTACGGGCTCGGTGATCCCACATTAAGCCGACCTTGTGCTATATGCGACCCGTGTGGCCGGGGGGGGGGGTTGTTAAATATTTAGAGATAGTGAGTCGAGCAGTCGGCTAGACGATTACTGTAAGACATTGGAATAGTGATACTTCGAGGCAACATAGTTCTCTCTAACCTAACCTGATTGTTATTACTAACACTTCTACTTCTTTTGTACATATATTCTATTTATAATATATCTGTGTTATTCCATACCTGTGTTCGAGTTATTATTCATTGGTTCTACCTGGGACCATCACCGTAGTACAAGGAACCTGGACCATAATACTAACAGAACAGAGGATTTTATTTGTATAATGTATATACATTGGTAATAATTTTACGACTGGACATCATTGCAAATAATTTAACTAGTAGTTTTGTATGAGAATTCACGATAGTAATCAAACAAAACACAAGAAATCATTTGTGGTTAGGAATTAATGGTATCATTTCTGACAGAATAGAGTTATTATATGCATAACGTTAATGCATTGTATTTTCTTTTATAATTTCTCCACCATACAGGAAATAAAGTTACTAAAACGTATGAGGTTACTGAGTGCTAGAGAATATGAGAAAAAGGAGAGAATACAGCAAAAGAACAGAAATTAAACAGAAATAAATTAACGAGTGAAACTGCATTTAAATTTTACAAGATCAAAGCAGCAACCGGAAGAGAGTTTCACAAGCGATAAGCGCGATAGAAGAAACTGTTAGCATAGAACTGACGGTTGCATCTAGCCATTTCACCTGCAAAATGATGAGACCTTGCTGCCAATCCACTTCCGCGTTTAAATTCATAAAGTCATAGAGAAAAGTTTAACAGAACAATTACCATGAAATTATTTATAATTAAGGCACAGGGAAGCTACGTTACTTCCGGTGGCAAAGTTACTGAAGTCGAGATGCCGGGCCAGGATCAATAATATTACAGATTTGGATTTTATCAAGTATTTCTAAATATACAGCAGGAGTACCAGGCCAGATGTGGTAGCAATATTAAAAGCATTGCTGATTGGTTGACTTATAAATATGCAAGATAGATTCTAGAGAGAAAGACTGCTTAGCACTACACAGGGATCCAGCTTTCCTAGCACGCAGGCGTAGTAATTGATTCAGTATAATCCTCCTACATCATGTCAGCGGCAAACGCTAGTCAACGAAGCCGCAATGTGGAGGCTAGCATCAGCCATTCTGATAGAAGTCAAAGTGTTTTCTCTCAGACGATTAAAAGAGAGAGGTTTCGTTTTGGACGCAGTAAAATTAAAAAGCCATTGCTTGCCCCAATTAACAACATATTTTAGGTCATTTTGACATTATTGGACCGATCATTAATATTAAGACAGGAGTAAATAGTTGCATCATCAGCATAGATCCTGAGATGATAACTGATGAAACGAAAGGTCGTTGACGAAAATTAGGAAAAAACCCTGGAGGGACACCTGCATTAATGCAACAAAAAAAAAAGGTTCTAGAAGTTTCGCCATTCAATTATTTTATGATAGGTATCTATTGGAAAAATATCTTCAGAATGCATAGTAAATGATTTTACAAGAGAAAAGACATCATTAGAACTCCAATCTCTGGTTGATTGAGGCAAGAAATGGTTAGTAAGCCTTAATGCCACAAAAACAAAACTGCTCTCTATTACTCACCACATGGAACCATCATAGCCTCCCATTAGAATGTCTAATGCTCAACTCCATGAGAGCAGCTCTTTACGACTGCTCGGTCTCACAGTGTCCGCTGACCTGAGATGGAACAAATACATTGAATCAATAGCTTCATCTACTGCAAGGAAAGTTGGTTCTATGTGTCTCACCAAAAAGTCTTTTATCGCTTGAGTTCATCCTTCATATCTATAAATCAACCATTCGCCCTTGCATGGAATACTGCAGCCATATATGGTCTGGAGCCCCCGCTGTTCGTCTTAAGGTCCTCAACAAAATCCAGAGACGGATATGCAATGTGATTGATCCTGCTCTGGCATCTCGTCTACAGTCACTTTCTCACAGACGTGCCGTTGCTTCTCTCTGTCTTTTCTACAAATACTTTCACGGTAACTGATCCGACGAGCAACTTTCGCTGGTTCCCAAACTGCATGCGTGCTACATGGTTGGCATCTCAGTCCGACGCTTTTACTTTGGAAACTGTTAAATATAGCCGCCTCTTTTACTCCGATAGCGTCATGTCTCGCACTTCCCGTCCATGGAACTCCCTTCCGCTTACTTGCTACCCTGATAGTTATAATCTACAAATATTCAAATGCAATGTCAATCGACATCTTCAGATGCCTTGGTCTAATTTCTCATCCTTCTCTTCATCCTTTTCTCTATCACGCCTTTTTACTTTTAACCGCCATTTTCTGTATAACCCCTTGCGTGTTAGTGGCACTTCCGCCTTGTTTTGGGGTGAAATGCTTTAAAAAAAAAAAAAAAAAGAAGCCTGGTTCATAGAAGACTCAAGGGCGCTTCACTCTTTTCTCGCACTTTACGTCTAACTAATTAAAATAATTAGGCTTCAGCCATTGTCCAGTATGAAAGATCTTTTTGCATGTCACCATCGAATTTCGATGGCACTAATCCAGTCTCTTACCGTCTGCGATTGACGACATGCAACATCCTGCTTTTGATGTATTCACCATATCCCTGACTGGACGTAGCGATTTTCCAGGCATAGCTTAGATGTGGTACCAGGCCGAAAGTAAGGGGCACCCAGTGAGGGTCGAACTCACTACTCAGTCGTAATTGTTCTAGCGAGACAAGCTTGCTAACCACTACACCGCCTCGAGGTGCCCTATCTCTGACTATATGTATATCGTCATTCTAAGCGTGGTACTGTTATCATGTAACCTAGCTTAATTGGGTGGACTGGGATGCTTAACTATGTATATCAGCCTGTGCGGTGATGACTCTCCGTTAGTTGGGTCGGGTTTTCATGACGGCTTTCAGTGACCAAGTTGGAGGCCATGGACTGTCATTTGACCTGAAGAGGAATGGGTTCCACTAGATCTACTTTCCCAAAGGCAGACAACGTATGAAAGCTGAAATGCTTAATAGCATTTCAGCGTTCATAAAAATATCGAGGGACCCGGTCAGGTGTTCAGCTGCGCAGTGACTCTGTGTCCCCCGTGACTGGTGGTATTGATTAATTACGTTGCCTTGTGTTGCTGAAAAAACTTGTCGAATCCTGGAAGTTGAAACGAGATTATTTTTTTTTTTCTTTGTTAGTAAATACTGTTCATCAGGCCCGACTAATTTTGCTTCAAGGTTACATACATCGGGTTCTTAGTGAGAAGAAAAAAACACATACTGCGAATGGCTTGCGTGACAGGGCGTTGCTCTACAGTTGCATAATCACTATACACAATTAAAGGATACGCCCACTTACCTCAGAGGTTATTAAGTACGCAGTATCATCAGAATACAAATCGTTCCTGCAGTCATTTTTTTCTGTTTTTTTTTTATTGAGTTTCTTTCTTCTTTCTTTCTTTCTTTCTTTCTTTCTTTCATATCGTCTTATTTTTTCACTTGTACTATTTCTGCAAAAATTTCTGCAAATATCTTTTTACTATAATTATTTTATTTACATTGCGCCCCCCCCCAAACATTTTTTTTTTGCAATCTGCACTTTCCACGACTAAATATCTCTTGTAAAATTAATTTTCAAAAATGCCTGTCTAGTGGGGTACAAAAATTTATTAGGGCTTTTAAAAACGGGCATTTTAAGAGGGAATATTCACATCATTTTTTTTTTTATCTCGTGACCCGTAATAGAAGTGGTGCTTCTTGGGCAAGATAACCGGACGGAGCCCAACCCTATCCAGGCCGGTTTTGAATTCAGAGTTTTTCCTTCTCCTAGACCAGTTGCCAGCCTAGGCTTTAGAACCCATGGCTGGAGAAGAAGAGGATTCATACCTTTAACAAGAATATTAGCACGTACAGAGCTTTTCGATAAAAGTGACTCACCTGATTTTTTTTACTAAATGTTCTCTTCTCCGATGAAACGAAAGTTAAGCTAAATTCAAAGGATAACCGATCTAAAATCCGAAGAATAAGCTTTGAAAGCTCTTTGAATTTAGCAGTAAGTACTGTCAAGCATCCGTTCAGTATAATGGGATGCTTTTCTTTTCATAGAACTGGTTTCTTAAAACCTATTGAAAAGACCCTCAGGAGCGAGCAGTACAAGAGAATTTTAGAGTCTTGTCTGCTCCCGTCTGCTAATAGGGTGCAAATCGACCACACCAAGCTCATTTTTATGCAGGATAATGCTCCTTGTCCCAATTTAAAATTGATGAAGGAATACTTTGATGAGAAGAAGGTAAGTGTTATGACATGGCCGCCCCAATCTCCTGACCTCAACCCCCATAGAAAACTTATGGAGCATTATAAAGTACAGGCTCTCGAGAAAGCATTTGAGCAACAAAGAGGATTTGATTGTGAATTTCATATCCGAATGGAATTTAATGCTTGGAGATGAGATTTGCCAGAACCTAATCAAGTCAATGCCAAAAAGGGTTGAAAAGGTTATTCAAAATAAAGGAGGACCCATAGATTATTAAATATTTCGAACTATATTACCTATTATAAATAAATGATACCTCTATTATTCTTTATTTAAAGCTGTCCGGTTACGTTTCTATTGATTACTAGTTGCAGGAAATATGTGAGTCACTTTTTTCGCTAAATCTCATTTATATCCAAAATTATAATTATCAATAGAATACCTTAGGGTGAATAAACTTTTTACTAGGTGGTCAGGAAGCGGTCTTTCTATTAGTAAGATTAAAAATTAGTTTGACCCCCAAAACAATAGGCGAAAAAAATTTTAAGTAAAAAAAGATCAGGTGAGTCACTTTTATCGAACAGCACTGTAAATGGATGCAATGGACCTGAGTGGATTCCGAACTCGTCTCTCCGATTCCTCAATCCTGGCCGCTACCCATTACTCCATCGTGTCTCCTTCAGCTAGGTGCAATGCGTGATACACGCTTAGGTGATCATGTATCTTTACATACAATAGACAGATTTTTTTCTCGACAGTAGGTTGCTATTTCTTTCTTTCTACCAAATTTTGGCCACCATGCTTATACACTTCGGATGGAAGAGGATCCTTAGGAGTAGGTGATTTTTCCAAATGAGATTTGCTTGATGGAGTCACTTACCACTTGATAGGTAGTTTCAAAAAACAACTCCGTAATTTCTGGATTTTGCTGAATTGATGTGATGGCTCCCTCATCAGTAACCGAAGTGGTGTTTAACGCAGTTTCGAAATGCTCTTTCCAGCGATCTAAAATGTCTGACTTATCCGTCAAAAGAGTTTCACCAATCTGCTGTGGAAATTTGAGCAACACCACTTTTCTGAGGACCGAAAACGCTCTTGAGGCCAGCGTAGAAGGACTTTACATCTTTTCTAAATGGAGCTTCTTGGAGTTCATTGGTCATTTTCACACCACCAACGCTCTTTCATTGTTCTGAGAGCCCGTTGAACCTGACTTTTGCACTTATTGTAAACGATCTTCTTATCGGACGAGTTCTTTTTTCAATCCATGCTTTATGAGAAGAGTGCAATTGATCTATAAGCTGCTGAACTTCTGTATTATTGTCATCAAACCAGTCTTGATGTTTACGATGTGGAAGGCCGAGAACCTCCAAGGATGTAGAATATGTTGCATCCCGCAGAGCCTTCCAAGATGATTCGACATCATTGGTAATGTTTACAGAATCAAGTGCAGCATCAAGTTTGTCAAAGAGCTCAATTTTCGTTTCTGTCGATTTAAGAGTCAGTACGTCAATGCGCTTGGGCACTGTAGATTTTATAATCCTTCGCTTTTGCAGATGCATTGTAGCTTTACTCCGAAGTAGAGCGTGATCTGAAAGATAGCATGTTGTGTGGAATGAACGCGTTATCTTAAAATCTTTTATGTCCCGTCTTTTTGTGATGACGTAGTCGATCAGATGCCAGTCTTTCGAACGAGGATGCATCCACATGGTCTTACGACAGCTGGGTTGTTGGTAGAAGGTATTTGTAATACTAAGGTCAAATTTCTTGCAGATAGTGAGAAGGCGTAATCCATTCGAATTCACACGATCAACACCATGGTGACCTAAAACGCCCTTCCAAGAATGATAATCATTGCCAACACGAGCATTGAAGTCACCTGTAAGGATTAATTTATGCTTATGTTGGACTTTGGAGATGACATCCCAAAGGAGATTGTAAAAATCATCTTTTACTTGATCTGAACTACCTAAGGTAGCAGCTACCCTTCGTCACATGGGTGTTGCGTTCCCGATTGAGGGTTAATGGCATTATACGATCTGATACACCTTCAGGTAAGGAAGGCAATGAGTTAGCAAGGTCTGATTTGATGGCAAAGCAAACACCAAACTGGCATGACTCTTTCTAAGTTTTACTAACCCATAAAAACACATATCCTCTTTTTTCTTCTCTCAGCTGATAATTGTCAACCAGACGTGTTTCTCTAATGGCCGCTATGTCGTCTTCAACTCGAGAGAAACAATAGCTGTTTTACGCTTTGGAACAGAATCATTGTGCTGGAGAGGGCGAACATTACATGATCCAAAATAAAAAGTCTTCTTATATTTCTTTTGATCCTTTTTTTTTTTGCTGTTTGGACTGTGCTATTGGATAACCAAACAGCTGCAGCGGGCTGCCAAATCTCTGTGTGAGCAAGCAATGTTCAGGGCTCTTTTATCTCCCCCTCCCCATAATAGGGAAAGCAGTGCAGATCCTAAATAGGGCTGCTTTGCCATCTTTGTATATATATATATATATATATATGTACATTTTGAATTGGACATAGTCCGACAATTTATTAAAGACATTTTTGATATGTTTAACGTTCTTTTTATAGATACAAGTATTTAAGCAAATGCTCTGTTTTATAATAAACAGTATTAAATAACATTTACCGGCCTGAATGTCCGAGAAATTTTCATAGAAAATTTTCGTTCTCCGACAGGAATCGAACCTGTATCCTATACGGAACCGTCATTTCGCGTGACGTGCCTTAACCTTTCGGCCACAGAGAAGCGTCTGGTTGGCAAGGTCGATTAAGTTTAAAGATAGTAAAATCGACCTTGTTTTTTGTTGACGTTGCCACGTCTGCGCATGCGCACGAAACGAGAGACGCTGTTAGTTTCAGAATCTTTGTTCCTGACTATCCCATATTTTCCAGTTTGTCTTATTATTTATTTATGCGTGTGTGTGAAAAATTGTAAGTGCCTACAATGCTTGTACAATTTGTAGCACACATTTATAATGAGTTTCTGGTTCCTTCTAAAGTATATATATATATATATATATATATATATATATATATATATATATATATATATATATATAGTGTACGATTATAGGTATGTACCAATTACAATTTTATATATATATTTAAAAAACTGCCATTAGTATTTGCTTATAATTGTACTATTTGTTCTAGTTCCACGTACCATGCCTCTTTCGGATATCTCAGTATCACTTATCTCCCTTTTAACTCAAATCACCACGTTTTTGTTCACCTCTGCTGTAGCCCGGTATTGAACTCACTACTCTTTGTGTCAGGTCACTGGATTCAACCAACGCTTCTATCCACTGTGCCATGTGTCCGGGAGACGAAATATAACGGTTCGGTTTGAAATTCCAATCACCTGACGAAGGCCCGAACGTAAAACTGTCGAAACGACGTGAATGTGGCAACGTACATGAGAGCAGCAGTCCGAACAATGTAAATAGCGTAAATAGTTAACTACATCATCTCAGAAACATAGATGGATAACGTAATAGTGATGTTTAAATATTATCAAATCAGACTTTTTTCTTCTTCTTGGACTCATTAAGAATCGGTCAATATTTTTTGTTCGTCTGCTTCTTCATAAAGGCGACTGTACTTAGGAAATCATTAATGGAATGTAAATTTTAAGTGCATATTCTTAACAAATCTAGTTTTCTATTTGTAGAGACAGCAATAAGTATCTTTTTTGAAATATTTTCCTTTACAGACTGATATTTTTTTTGGTTTAAATGCATTTATAATTTGATTATTTGAAACCAACGCTAATAAAAACATATTACAAAGAGAAGATTTATAGTATTTACAAGTAACGATGCCGTATTAATTTCTGAAATTAATCAGTGTCGGTTAACAAAACGAATATTTCTATTACAAATTCTTGTATTCGGCTGTGGAGTTCTTTGACTCTTAGAAAAGCAGATTCTACTGACAGCGATCAAGTCAAATTTTATGATGTCAACTAACACACGTTGGACACTTTTGTAATGTCAACGAATACTCGTTGTCACTTTCGTAATGCTCGTTGTGTGGCACCCGACCTCTTTCAGTCACGACGCCAGAATGTGACGTCGGTCCTTTGTGACGGGCTAACCCTGGGACATCGGTTGAAGTCTTGTTGGGTTCTAGTACCAACTTGTCGTACTCGGCTCGCTTCCAACGCCTGGTCACCGAAGCAACTGCTTTGATCTCAATTCAACCCACCCACGTTGTGATTTGATCTTAGATTGACGAGATCAATCAGACGTCGGGCCGTAGTGCCAGCCGAATCCGGGTCAAGGTGATACTGCACAATAATTGTAGACAAAAAAACAAAACAAAAGCACAAACAACAACTTCAAGGCGAGCGACTGGTTAGGAATAGTGATTAATTTTATGTCGGTTTGTTGAGTTACAGGAGTGCGTCTCTCTCTTTCTCTCCCAGCCCGAAGAAAAAAAATGTGGATTGTAACACTTTTTGCGTTCTTAGCTACTTCTAGATATCTGGGTTGTTTTTCAATAAGGTCGCCTCTGGTGGAGAATATAAGTCAGACTTCTATAATTTGTTCTTGGTTAGAAGTCTAAGTCGGAAGGCATGGAATCGTGCGGTCACCTGTGCGAGGCGTTATATATCCGAGTCCCCTTGTCTCTTGGGTTCGACTGGATCTCTCTGCGAACTGCATTGCACTGCTTTCTCCTTACTGTACTGTGCTGTAACTTCACTCACTCTGTACTGGACTAAAACACCCGAAGACGTTTGCTTATATGGACGCCGATCAAAACCTGGCGTGGGGTCGGACGTGGTGTGGCCACCACGTTGATTTCAAATCCCCAATAAGGATTTTCTTTGTTTTCGGCCAAAAATAATTATCATTTTCCATATCTGGAAATCTTATTCCACTCCCACCCTCTTCTGCTCTCATATGGGTATCTCACCATACTTTAGAGGGCGTCAACGGTTTTCCCACTTCCTCGCAGTAACATCTCATACCTATCCTCTCAATGGGCGGTGGCAGGCCTCCTCCCTGCGTCACATGATCACCTCCGCCTGGCTATTCGGCCAATAGGCGTCAAATGATAATCTCAATTTTTATCCAACTTCACGGCATATGGATTTCCTCAACCAAGTTTTTCGCCAACATTAAGTGGACGGGATTTTGGCGAAAATTTGGTTAATTAAAATAAACACAATAACATGGCTCTTGTTATCACAAACGAATTTCAACAGAACACAGATGTCCTGTCCAGCCGACCTCTCCTGCTCTGTGTGCGGTCGGCAGACGACCCACCGAATCATTTCCTGATAACACAAGCCCTGGCTATCACGACACAGTTAATGCCTTATCTGCCCAAAAGCTCTGGTATTCATCAACTAATTTTTACGACAATGATCATCAGAATTTTCGCCATTCCACTACCCAAAACAACATCGCTTTTGTGGGTGGCCTTTTTCCTTCTCTTATCATCTAAGTTGTTAAGTCTTGTCCCTCTGTTTCTTTCTTTTCTTTCTCTTTTTCCTTCCTTTGTCTTCGCAGAGAATTTGGCATATCTCAGCATCACATTTCCGCGAGAAAGTAAAAATGATTATCTTGATTCGCCCTTGAAAATAACAAAACAAAAAATCTTTTCACCGATTCCCTGTTTTTGGGAAAATAAAAAAACAAAAAGAACATCGCTCAGTATGTTTTTCGTTATATCTATCGGTTTAAGTTATCGCTCAGTATGTCTTTCGTTATATCTATCGGTTTAAGTAATCCCCGTAATTAACTTCTGTGGTTAATTAATTGGTTAATTAACCTGCCGTTTCTAAATAGTGTTACAGTTGTAGTAGAGACTTTGTAATCACAGATACAATCGACCATTCGCCCTTGCATGGAGTATTGCTGTCATATATGGTCTGGAGCCCTGCTGTTTGCCTCAGGGTTCTTGATAAGATCCAGAGACGGATATGCAACGTAATTGGCCCTGATCTGTTATCTCGTCTGCAGTCGCTCTCTCACAGACGCGACGTTGCCTCGCTCTGTCTTTTTTACAAATACTTTCACGGTAATTGCTCCGAGGAGCTGCTTTCGCTGGTTCCTAGGCCTCATGAATTTAAACGTTCTACGAGGCTGGCATCCCGTTCCCACCCCTTCAACGTTGAAACTGTTAGATGTAGACGTCTCTTCTACTCCAATAGCTTCATGTCTCGCACATCTCGCCTGTGGAACTCCCTTCCCTATTCCTGTTTCCCTGACAAATACAATCTCCAACTATTTAAGTGTAACGTCAATCGACATCTCCAGTTGCCTTGATCTATCCACTTCCCTTCTCCGCATCCTTTCACCTTTCATTCCTATCTGCTCTCGCTCCAAATCTTCTGTAACCCCCTTGCCTTGATCGATCCACTATCTTTCTCCACATCCTCTCCTTTACCACTCCTATCTGCTCTTCCTCCAAACTTTCTGTAACCCCTTGAGTGCTAGTGGCCTCCAGCCTTGCTTGGGGTGATAAGCTTAAAAAAAATAAAAAATAAAAGTATAGTGTTACGGGAACTTACCCATAATATTAATAGACTGTTCCGTACCTCATAAATACTGCGCCTCAAGAGGGAGCAGCAGCCACAGAGTCAGTGATTGAGTCAGGCAGTCGGCCAGTCAGGCAGAGTGAGTCAGTCACAGACAGAGTCGCGTCAGACGATTACTGTAAGACATTGGAATAGTGATACTGGTCGAGACAACATAGTTCTCTCTAACCTAACCTGATTGTTATTACTAACACTTTTACGTCTTTTGTACATATTCTGTTTGTAATATATCTGTGTTATTCCATACCTGTGTTCGAGTTATTCTTCATTGATTCTACCTTGGACCATTACCGTGGTACAAGGAACCTGGACCATAACATATAGTAACGCCGTTGAACAATACTGGTGTCAAGCGCCTTCGAATAACACTCGCACTAATAGTACTTGCTCGAATAGTAATCCGTATAGTGATCGGTATAGTACTAGAGGATAGACTAGGAATGTGTGATCCATTAGACGCTACGCTAATTACGGTCACGTGATCTTCTTAATGAGATCGTCTGTGTTTGCTCACTGGCGATCTATGTCCAAACGCGGTTGTCGGCAGCGACACTTTATTCCTGTATAACACTATATCAGAAACGCTGTTTGATTTCAGTGGGCAAAAGGAAGAAAGGCAAGATGGCGGACGCAGCGATGCTCATATGCGTTTAGCATCTGCTTCAATGAAATGGAAAAAATATTCAATTTCAAAACTTTTCATTTATACCCTCTTACTTACTTCTCTAAGTAATAAACTACGTATATACTAATTGTTGTTACTGCAATATTTTGCTTAGGTTTTTATGCTCAAATATTTAGCGATCTGATGGGGAAATTTCTACGGATATTTTATTGCCGTAGAACTCGCCATGGGCTTATTCGATTATAAACTTTAGAAGTTTGGTTCATCAGAAAATTAAAAAAGCAAAAAAACAAACTCACAGAGCTTGCGAAAATGGTTGGCAGCACAGAGATAAAAATAAACAACAAAATGACAAATTTTACTAAGAGCTACAAAGGACAGGAATTTGTGGAGAGCCATTATCAACCATGTCCTGATGAGACAATGCACAAAAGGAAAAAAAACAGATTCAATAGTTTATATATTTTCCTTACAAAAACTTTTGTCTTTGAACAATACAAGCTTATTTTTTTATTGTTTTGTTTATAAAATCGGCTCTTCTTAAGATGACACCCATCTCAGTATTGACAATCTGGGTTTTTGCTTAACTGAAATAATCAATTTATAATAAGTGTTTTCATCGTCACATGGGCGTATGTATTTTCCTTACAGGGCACTTTGACGTAGCGTAATGATTAGCAAGCTTGTCTCGCTATGTCAGTTACGACTGAATAGTGAGTTCACTTCACTGTTGGAAGAAGGCAGTCATGGCTGTAAGTTTCTTTGGGCTGCCTCCACACATAAACTCGCCCTGAAGTTGGGAAAAGAGAAAAACTAAACTCGTCTGAGAATATGACTTGCTTTCATTGGTCTGTAGACCAGGCATCGTGATCTCTGCACCACTTCAACCTCTTCTGAATGTTGCGAGTGGAGAGAAGAGGTTTCCTTACGGCAGCTCTTCCATGATATCCAGCCTTATGGAGCTCGCGATGAACAGTTTAACTAGAAACTGGACTATTCAGATGATTATTCAACTCAGTAGTCACTTTGGCCGAAGTAGTCCGATGATTTTTTTGCCACATTACGTTTCAATGCCCGTCGGTCCCTGTCAGTAAGTTTGCAAGTCCGGCCCGAATTGCTTTGGTTACTCGAGGTTTTGCCGTGTTTCTAGAATTGCGTCATAATTCTTGATATGGTAGCTCATGAAAAACCAAACAGTTCGGCAACCTTAGGAATCGAGGCTCTTGCTATGCGAGTTCAAACAATTTGCCTTTTTTCGAAATCGGAGAGGTCACGCATTTAGCTTAAATTTTACTAAATTCTAAAAATAATAAAACAAAGACAGTAAATTAGATGAATAAACGTATTTACAATAGATGTAAACTGCAATTACGAAGTTTTAGTTAAAGTTCTTAATAGAATAGTTCTTTGAAATATAGGAGTGGAATTTGCAACTGTTCCAATTATTTTGTCCAACACCTGTACATATATATATATATATATATATATATATATATATATATATATATATATATGGAGAGAGAGAGAGAGAGAGAGAGAGAGAGAGAGAGGGAGAGAGAGATTTTTAGTTACGTTTTATTTTTCAAACATGATTAGCACATTGAATCTCACCTTACTATGGTAACAGTTTCTATGGTAATAATTTCTATGGTAATAATACGTTATTACTATAGCTCAATTAGGTCTCATTTCAATGCACACGGAGACCTGCCAAGCTCTATCTGCAACACACGCGTTGATGATACAAATATAATAGCCCCATCCGCATGCAAAAAACGGCTAAAATAATGGAGGTATTCTTATTAAAAAAAGAAAATGCCAACAATCAATAATACCAACTATGAATACGGTCACAATATGCTGACCGTGTTTGAAAAATAAAACATTCCCATAAATCCTCTAGATACATACAGAAAACAATCCATACTTTCAGTTAAAAGTAAAAATAAAATTCATCATCGATGATGGCTAAAGTATAGTCCAAAGTGATTGGATATATAAAACATTTGCACAATTTTTATATAATTTATGCCATGAAAAGAAAAAAATTCACTACAGCATCTTGTAAGTCGATTTTAATGAAACTTGCATATATAGTGGGGTGGGAAAACAAATATTCGTACAACTACATTTTTTAAATTTATTGTATATCCAACTAATGAATAAACATACTTTTCATATGATTAACTGTACACAAATGCATATTAATTAAAATTAAATTAAATTAATTTTTTTTATTTAATAGAAATAAATCTCATTTATCCATTTTAATAGGTGAAAAAATATTCGTACAATGCAAATTTCAGATTTTAAAACATTTAAATTGCTTTAATACTCCAGATTATTCAAGTGGAATATTCTAGAATATTTCCATAATGTTATCAGCGGTTATTTTTAGCCTAGAAAATACAAACAGAACATTCTCTAATTGATATTCGTGTCAAGAAGTAAAGAATTGTCAAAATTGCAAAAGAACTGATTGTTAAGCTCTGGAAAGAAGGTGGAAATTACAGGAATATCTCAGACAACGTGAATCTTCCATTTAATACCATTAGTTCATTCATTGCCAGGTATAAAAACTCAAAAGTGTTGAAAACCAAAGAAGAAAAGGTGTTCCACGGAAGATTTCTTCAAGATCTTCCAGAACATTAATGCGTCAAATTAAACAAAATCCAATGGTTACTCGTCAAGAGTTGCAGGATGACTTGCATTCATCAGGAATCTGTCTCACTAAATGAACAATAAGCAATGGAATTCGTAGGGACAATATAAAGTCGCGCTCCCCTGGGAAAACTCCACTATTCAAAAGACAGTTATGCCAGGTTGAAATTTGTTCGTGAACATAAGTATAAGGAAAAATAGTATTGGGAAAGATTATTATGGACAGACGAAACCAAAACTGAGTTGTTTGGACGTAATTCTAAAAATCACGAATGGAGGAAAGATGGCGATGCCTTCAAACAAATGAACACAGTTCTAACAGAGGGATTTGGTGGTGGCAGAATCATGGGTTGGGGATGTTTTACTGCAAATATATACTGGCAACATATCAGTAATAGATGGTAGAATGAATGCCTCAGCATATCAAAATATTTTGAAAGCAAATTTAATGATTGACTCTTCCAGTAATATAATGATCCTAAGCACCCTGCAAAATCTACGAAGAAATGGCTTGCTGAATATAACGTAAATATCCTGAAATTGCCAAATCAATCCCCAGATTTAAACTCAATCGAGATTCCGTGACGTTATTTGAAAATTCAAATCCAATCGAGAGCTCCAACAAACAGCCCACATGTGAAGACCATATGCGAAGAAGAATGGAAGAAAATGCCAACGAAAATTAGCAAATCATTAATTGAGAACTACAAGAAGACGTTGGTTGCTGTAGAAATGAATAATGGCTATTCTAAAAAGTATTAAATGAAGATCATATATTTTTTGTATTGTACGAATACTTTTTTCACCTATTAAAATGGATAAATGTGATTTTTTTTCTCTTAAATCATTTTTTTTGTTTTCTATCCATATTTAGTTATTATGCATCTGTGTACGTTTAATTATATGAAAAGTATGTTGATTCATTATTTGGAAATACAATAAATCAAAAATGTGTATGTGCCCGAATACTTGTCCGCCCCCACCATTCTAAATGTCTTTTTTAAAATATATATATATTGGTCATACTACTACTATGTTGTCTCGACGGTAGTGTTTTAATTTGAATGATGCATCAAACATATCACATGCTTGTCCACATTCGCGATTTAGGAAAATTCTTGTTGAAAATACATCTATACTTTTTCATGAAAATAATAAACATAAAGAAAAAATTCTTGAAGTTATCTACATTGAAAAATTGAAACCAACCTTTAATAAAATTAATTATGAATATTGCACAAATGTTTTAAAATGTTTACAGTAGAGAGTTTAAAATATCTAGGCTTTAACTAATATTTTTAAATAGTTTTTTTTGAAAAAAAAACATTTAGACATTTATAACCAAGTTATCTACCCTGACGGTTACAAATAAAGTCAGAAAAGTTTGTATATGGTGATTAAATGATAGTTTTTTAGACTCTAAAATTTACAAACCATTCCCTGTCCCAGTTAACCTTTAATTTCGAAAGCAGCTGCCGATTTTACTTGTAATAAGTTTATCATTTTTCATTTCACATGTAAAAGATTTTTTCAATGAACACAACAATTTCGTCTTAAAAACCAACATTCTGATGATGGCATTGTGCTTATGTCGAAAGTACTCAGAATAAAAGAATATGTGTCCACATGGTATTTTTCTCATTTTATTTAATGAGGATACTAAGAAGCTTGTCCATGAATATGAGCGGATCCTATCGAAAATAAATAGACAACACTGACTAAATTATACAATGAGACATGTCTTAATGAAAACATGCTGCCAATATATATATATATATATATATATATATATATATATATATATATATATATATATATATATATATTTGTCATCCACAGACAGACTGTTTCGCTGTTTCACAGCTCATCAGTGTGGCTAGACGTCCGGTTGCCTCTAGCCAGGATCAAACCCCGACTGAATTGGCGTCAGTCGGAACTTCTACCACTAAGCCGTCGGCTCACGGCAGGGATGAAGGTGAATTTTAGCGTGTTTATTTTTAGATTTAGATAAACACACAGTGACTGACAGTGACTCAATTCTGCCGAAGAGTCATGCAATATATATATATATATTGTTACGAACTTGTAGCATATAGATGAACCATGGGTTTAAAAAAAAAGGTAAACGTGGGATCCTTTCTTGAGTACGACTCACTAAGTCGAACTCACTACTTCTAGCTTCGTGAAGTTCCCGCCTTGCATCTAACTCCCGAAATCGAGTTTCTTGCTCGATTCTAGCCTTTTCGATTTCAGCTTTTGCTCTTTCGGCTTCGGCTCTGAACTGAGCCTCGGCCTCAATTTTTGCTTTCTCGAACTCGAGTTGGGCCTGTGAAAGTTCCGACGTGTCTATTGATAATTGACGTAATTCTTCTACGTCGAAGACATCGTTATCTACCATATGTTCAGCGACTATTCTAACTAACTGAGTTTTTTTTTCTCATAGACTTCCTTATCTCTAGTTCTAATTTCTTCCCTAAAATGCAATGAGAGATTATCAGTTTTACAAGATCACTCAACACATCGCCAGGATGTTTTTCTTTCTTCGACGTTTTATCAGAGTGGTAGCTGTAATTTTCCTTGTCCACAAATATTTTTCTACCAGTGTTTGATTTTCGGAACTTGGCCATGAATTCCAATAATATAATCTGTAAAATCCAGAATCTATTAGATGTTTGTGGTACGCACTGCTGGAGTGAATTGAAACTGCTGGCTTAATTTTAGCTTGCTTTAAAAAATATTTTTGTCTTTTTTTTATTTATGGTAACCAACTTTCTGCTTGTTTCGGGTAATTAAATGTATTGGTGTGCAGATTTCTATATTAAATAACTCTTTAAACAAGAATGGTAAATTCAAAAAATTATCAGATATATATATATATATATATATATATATATATATATATATATATATATATATATATATATATAGGTAACTATACTCCCAAGGTTACGCGTTTCCATTTTCTTTCAAGTTACATTCATCCCTTGTTTTAAGATATGTTATCATTTGTTTTTATCAATATTTATAAAGCTTTTTTTTTTTTTTTAATCAGGTGCGTTTTTCAAACGCCGTGTCCCCTCGGGAGGTATGTGTTCATAGCTCGCCACAACTTCCCGTCCTTTTTATCTCTTAATGTCTTATGTCTTTTTGTTATTCAAAATTCCGCCATCCATTTACTCAAGCTCACTAAGTCTGCTAAGCGTATTTTTCTCCTATTGACTTCGACTTGTCCTGTGAGTATCAGATTCTCCAAGCCCTTTTTCCTCATTATGTGTTCTAGGATTTTCAACTCTTTCTTGATGTTAAATATCATTTTTGCTTCCACTTCCCCAGAACTTCGTTTTTGCTCACATATTCAATCGATGGTATTCTCAGCATCTTTCTGTAGAACCACATTACTGTTGCTTCAAGTATCTTTATCTTTGAGTAGATTGTCCAGCATTCACTGTCATATAGGAGGACAGATAACACGTAAATGTTCAGTACTCATCATATATATATATATATATATATATATATATATATATATATATATATATAGGTAACTATACTCGTCTCGAAAAACCTTCGAATTCTTGATTTGCCAATAATCAAATCAATCTCGAAGGAAAAAAAGGTGTTAAAAAAAGAAAGAGCCAGGAACATGAAAGTCTGTCGAAAATAATCGCACAGATACAGGTTCAAAGCCCAAAGAAAAAACCCCGATACGAGTAAACAACTAACTAAAGAGCTCGATACAAACGTAGAGCAGACCTAGTCGAACCTAATGAGCCAGACAAACCTACCAAGGTTTCACTTAAGCAGATCGTCAGGGAAAGCTGGCTAATGAGGCAAATGAAAACGGCATATTTATAGGCGACAACCAAGACAACACCGCGTGACCATATATATATATATATGCCACGTGACTATATATATATATATATATATATATATATATATATATATATATATATAATTATTTATTTAAATATTATAACATAAATATGTTATAAAATCACTACAAAAACAAAAATACACATTTTGTTTCAACACCTCCGGTGTCTTATCAAGTGATGATGTTGAATGTAGAATAGATGGTTTTAAAAGTTTCAAATTAATTAACGATCCTTCGCTAGGGGTAAACGCTGTTACATAAGCTAGAATGACCAATCAAAATACAAGTATATGAGAATTCAAAAAGTTTGACAACGAAGCAAGGTTATCATAGATATTAAAAGCTTTAAAGTTGGGCTTCTAGTAAAATAGAATATGTCCTAACTAATAAGTATTAAATTATATGATAAAATTTGAAATTAAAATTAAAAGTAAAAAATTACCTATTTAGAAATCTAAATCTTATCTCTATTAAGTTTAAAATTATAGAATTACTGAGGAGAAAATAAAAATACATATGTTATTTAATTTATTTTTTCATTGAAATTACGTTAGAAAGGATGTTGATAGCTCTAGACAAAAATGTATACATTTTACTTCAACGTTGTATAATCTCACGTAAATCAATCCAAACACACTCAGGTTATAATACATATTCGCCCAAACATATTTAGATATATATACACACACAAAAAAACCGTGACGTATATATATATATATATATATATATATATATATATATATATATATATATATATATATATATATATACATATATATACAGAGAGAGAATATATTTAAGCTGAAACAATTCCGAACGACCTTCGTATATATGAGGTATGATAATTTAATTACTGGAAAAGTCCAGTGTAATGTTTGCTTACCTAATCACTATCGACTACTATCGCTTTCAAATTACTCCCCATGTGAATTTATTCTGAAGACAATGGTACCATTTCTCAGAAAACGTTTACCGGATTATCTTAAAGTAATGTAGTGACATGTTGCCGTATGTCAATATATATTTGGCCTTTCCGGTCGTATTTCTTTTTTGGAAACCGCCAAAATTCACAAGAGGCCCTTTCTATTGTGAAAAAGGGAGATAACTCCTTTCAGTAATTGATTTCATAGTCTGGAACGAACAAAAACCACACACTGCATGTTCAGGAGTATTATCATGGTAAAAAGAAAATCGATATTTTTCCCAACAGCCTCAGAAGTGCCTGTCATGTTAAACAAGACATGTTTACAGTTGTGAAACACGGATCACGTCTATATATGCATTCATTAAGATTTCTTTCTGTATTAACAAAATAATGAAGTAACAGATAATACTATCCGTTACTTACTTTAACATCCAGAATGTTTCCTTACACTTATTTGGATATTGTCTTTTACTTCTTTGCATGGGACTCGTATCCAATCAAAACCTCCTACAGTGTCTTACTATCTTTTACACACGTCGAGAATGTTTGCATATTTAAATCTTATCTGTTACTTCATTACACGTGACGCGTATCTAACCAATAGGAAATAGCCTAACATATAATTAATCTGCGTCTGTTTACTTTCAATAATTTTTTATCGTTTGTATCTTGATCTCTGACGAAACTTCAATAAAAATGAAACATGTTAGATTGAGATTCATCTCTTTGTTCACAGCTTTTCGACCCTTTTTCTTTACTCATCTTTCAATTTTCTTTCCCATATTATTTTACAACCAGTGACTTCTTTTTCTCCTCCAAATCGTTCTTGTTTCATTTGTATCGGCCCTTCAAAAAGTGTGGTTGGTTCTGCACAAAGCCTTCACCACTATAATCAAATCACATGCGCCAGTGTCTTGGCTCGACCCTCATACGTCGAATACAACGGGAGGGTCCACCATATATGTAATGATAGGAAAAAGTGAGTGAAATTGGGTTGATGGAACCCTTGGGGGCCATCGATATTTGTGCTAACACAAAGTCACAAGTCGTGGCCTTTTGCTAATTTTATCGCAATTGCCAGGTTGATCTAAATTCTACTACAATTTTACCGAAGCAATGACGATAAGAAATAAAGAATAAAGAATAAACTATCAATTTCCTACTTGTTCTGCATCCTATCATATTGCATGGAGTATTGCTGCCATATATGGTCTGGAGCCCCTTCTGTTTGCCTCGGGGTTCTTGATAAGATCCAGAGACGGGTATGCAACGTAATTGGCCCTGATCTGTCATCTCGTCTGCAGTCGCTCTCTCACAGACGCTCCGTCGCCTCGCTTTGTCTTTTTTACAAATACTTTCACGGTAATTGCTGCGAGGAGCTGCTTTCGCTGGTTCCCAGGCTTCATGAATTCAAGCGGCCCACGAGGCTGGCATACCGCTCCCACCCTTTCACTGTTGAAACCGTCAAATGTAGACGTCCCTTCTCCTCCAATAGCTTCATATCTCGCACCTCTCGCCTGTGGAACTCCCTTCCCTATTCCTGTTTCCCTGATACCTATAATCGCCACCTATTCAATTGTAACGTCAATTCACATCTCCAGTTGCCTTGATCTATCCACTATCCTTCTCCACATCCTTTCCTCTAACGCTCCTATTTGCTCTCGCTCCAAATCCTATTAATATAGTGCATATATAATAATATATATTTGAAGTAAATACTTAGTATTTGTATTGGTAAATAATGCACTACACTGTTTTTGTGATGTGTATGAACTTATTTTGCAGCTGCGTGTGTGTTTTTGTGTGCGTGAGGGTGTGATTATTTCTTTGCATTTTATTAAAACAACGATGTGTAAGTAAACACAATATCAACCAATCAACGACCTATTTATCCGAAAATCATATGCTATAATAATGTTCTATTTCCGACTGCGCAGACAATTTTGTTCCGGCTTTTGTTCGAAAGAACCGGACGGCATTCGCATGCCAGAAGAAATCGTCTTTAAACCACGGGTAAAAAACTTTCGTAAACAGCTTTCTCGCGAGGCCGGCGCATAACTGACCAAAGTTTTAGCCAAGTGCTTCAGATGTCTGGCAAAAGTCGGAGATCAAAGTCACGCATTCTTCCCTCTTTCAGTGCAGGCCAAACATTCACGTCAAAACAGCATTGAGCATCGATAGGATGCGAAAGCGTGACAGGCAACCAAAAGTGCGACGCGGCCGTCTTAGGCTGGCGTCATAAGATTGACTAGAAACGATCCCTCCGTGTCCGTGAACGGAGCATTTTGTCCGCCGACGTCAGGTCTGAAAGACGCCATTTGACAGGGGGGTGGGTGAACAGGCAAGGGATATGATTCGGATAGAAATTAGGCAATATTTGATCAAATCAAAAAGAACAGACAGCCGACAAGATAATATGCAAGTATATTGATGTGATATCTTGAAACAATAAGCTTACGACCATATAACGTTGAAATACCGATTCTCATCCGATGACGGAAGTTAAGCAACGTCAATCCTGCTCAGTAGCTAGATGGGTGAGCGCGTTTTCTATTTGTTCCTTATCCTATCATTCTGTCGGATTGTAATCCTTATTTGATCCTGATTCACAAACACACACACACATATACATACATATATGCATATACATACATATATATATATATATATATATATATATATATATATATATATATATATATATATATATATATATATATATATATATATATATAATAAATGTGAATGTCAGTGTGTCACCATATCACACTTTTTGGCCGTAGACCAACATGTCATACCATTTTGGAATCAGACCGACACCGTGGGCAAATTAAAAACATTCCGGCCCGGATCCAGACGCCTCAATACTGAAATTTGGGATTTTCAAGTTTTCGTTACACCAATTGTTTTCAGCTTTTTTTTATACGTGATTTTTTGCGACGATTTTTTGTTGTACAATAACAATTTTTATTACTTGGAAATAATTTGGGAATAATTGAAATGAATTGCGAAATCCAGCAAAAAGTCACCCATGAAATAAAAATAATTGTTCGGAAAATAAGGTACTACGTACATCAAATCAACTTTAAATTAAGTGGCAGTAGAAGAATTATTGTTCACCTTTTAAAAGGTAAGCTTAAAGCAATATTTACTTAATGCAGCGATCAATTTTGAGTTCTTCTCCTCCCTATCTATTGCCATGAAAGCCCAATCAAGAGCCCTCCGAGGGAGCTAGGTTATATTAAGTCTTAAGCTACTATATATATATATATATATATATATATATATATATATATATATATATATATATATATATATATTGAACAATAAAAATTATTAAAAAAATTTAAATCTTCAGACACACTGGGTTGTAGATTGATATTCTTCCGTTTTTATTATTATTATTCTATTTAGATTCCTCGACTAGTTTCGGCCAATATGGCCATCATCAGGAGAAAAAATATTTCTGCTTGCTGGTAGCAGTAAACTACAGAAATGAATGTCTTGATGGAGAAAATGAACTTTTGTCTGTAGTTTTCATTTGTTTTTTTAATTGTTTTTTTTTATCTTCTTAACATAAATTTTTCAACATTCCTTGTGTTGGTCAAACAGTCTCTTTTAAGTTGTTATTTGAGATAAGATCTGGATGGATTCATGCTGCTTTGAATACCCTTGGTCAGTTTGGCAGTTTTATTGGTACCTGTACGAAACGCGCCACACGAAAACTTTTTCCACTTTTTCATATATATATATATATATATCCTGAAAACTTTTTCCACTTTGTCATATATATATATATATATATATATATATATATATATGACAAAGTGGAAAAAGTTTTCGTGTGACACGTTTCGTCTATAGGACTTCATCGGGATATAATGATATTGACGTTGATCCGATTACACATACCGCGCAGGGCAGCTTAAATCGAAGCTTAAAGCTGGGTTTTAGGCTTCACTGTCGAAATCTCCATCCCCTCAATCTCCTTGAACACCCCCGCTCCCTTGTGAGTTCACAGCTTACCCAGTGGGGTGCTACTCTTTCATTTGAGAATCATTGTCATAAAATCTTAAATTCCACAAAGGCTGGGGATCATGCAGATACTACACTCTGATCCTTTTTTTATATTCACCAAATCAGTCAGTTATGTGCAGTTATAACGCATGTGCCATGCGTGATACACGCTTAGGCGATCATGTATCTTTTGACACATGAATGACGAGAAAGATTTTTTTCTGCAGTAGGTTGTCATTTCTTTCTGCAGTAGACTTGTTGCCATCCAAGGCTATAGAACCCGGTTTGTCCTGCTATTTACCCATAGCTGGCGGGGGGGGGGAGAAGAAGAGGATTAATACCTTTCCCAAGGGTATTAGCACTTAAGTGAATGTAATGGATATGACTGGAATTCAAACTCGGCTCTCCGATTCCTCAATCCGTGCCTCCTACTCAGTTATGAGCTATACGTGATACACGCTTAGGCGATCATGTATCTTTCGACACATGACTGACGAGGCAGATTTTTTTTCCGCAGTAGTTTGCCATTTATTTTTGCAGTAAGCCAGTTGCCATGCAAGGCTATAGAACCCGGTCTGTCCTGCTATTTACCCACAGCTGGGGGGGGGGGAGAATAAGAGGATTCATACCTTTCCCAAGAGTATTAGCACGTAAGTGAATGTAATGAATTCGACTGGAATTAGAACTCGGCTGTCCGATTTCTTAGTCCGAGCCGCTACCCATTACTCCACCGTACAAGGCTCAAAAGCCTGTTAAGATAGAAAGTTAATGTTTGATATGAACACAAGATGAGAAACTAAGAAGTGAAGGTTATGAGAATATGGCGGATAGATAGCGATTGACCCTTGACATGGAGTGGTTAAGAATCTTCACTAAATATAAGCCGCAAGCGCCACTCAAGTTAGAGGGTTTCTGAATTAATATGATATAAATATATAAGTCTGGCCAGTATCTGCATGGGTGACCGGTTGGTATAACAGGTGCGGTAATCTTGGGTGTGCGGGTGGTGTAATAGATAACGGCTATCAATTGGAAATTGGTGCGCCGTGTTCCAGTTCCGGTTGTGTTTGTTTGATTTACTTACGCGGAAATAACCTAGGGAAAGGTATGAATCCACATCTTGTCTCCCGCCCAGCTATGGATTATTAGGTCTTTGTAGTAGTAATTATGCCCGAAAACTTTCTTGCAATATAAACATATTTTCTGGCTTTAAATAACCTTTACATTGTTGATAAACCGTAAAAAGGCAAGTCAATCAATCAATCAATCATGGCAATATATGCCTTGCATGCAAGTCATATATTGTATGCAAGGTATATATATATACCTTGTATGCGAGCTCTGTGTCCCCAAACAGCAACGGTTCTAAAACGTTTTATTCCTTCCAACTGATCGCCCAGAGAAAACAAAAATACAATAAAAATCTGATGTATATAGCCAAACCAATTCTGAATGCAACAAAAACGCTCGAAATATCTTTATCTTCTTGTTATTATGACAATAAAGATGAGGATATTAGTCTGAATGTAAATAAAGGGAACACTTCATAATGCATTGTGGCTTGCAAAAAGGAACAGCCCTACATGCAAACTCCAGATTTCAAACAGGTGCAACAATTTAGAGGTGCACTGAAATAGAGAAAGATGCCTTCCAAAAGCTAAGCAAACTATTAAGAAATTACTCTCGAGCAGTTTCAAACACGTTTATTTATTATCTCTCAGTTGCGTCTCTGGTCTTTGGGTAGAGTGCACTCAAGGGCGGCTCCGTCAAAGGACTAATATCCTGATCATTATAGTGTCATAATAACAACAAAGATCAGGACAATATTCCGAGTTTCAGTCAGTTATGTGCCATGTGTGATACACGATACATGAATGACGAGGCAGATTACGGTGACTGTTACGGAAGGAACTTGATTCGAAATGGTGACCACATAATACGCATCAGTGATTTTTCTTATTATTTTTTAGAAAAGAAAATGCGTATTATACGTTGGGGAATTACGGTCACTGTCACGGAAGGAAGTTGATTCGAAATGGTGGCCACAGAAACCGAACTGTTTCGAGTAACACTCGATAAACTTGAATGAAATAAAGTCGACGTTAGAAGAAAAATAGCCCCTTTAAATTTTAATCATAAACCTACCTCACTGCAAGTCACGCAAGACAAAAACAAAGAATCAATACGTACTGACCTTCTGAGCTAGTTATCAATTAAATATCGATTTTAAACGTGCTAGTCGGCAGATTCTAAAAGAGCACCTGTGTATAATGGGCGAATTTAAATTAGTAGTTCGACGTGAAGGCATGTTTCTGGTTTATCGAGCAAAATCATTAGCGTACTTAGCCAATTTACCTCAGAGAAGGTGGATATGTCCGTGGTTTTTGAGTATGGTCGTGACAAACATCAGAATCAAGTTATATTTTAATTAGTATTAACCAAACATACTAATTCCACGTGCCATGGTTAATTGATGTCTTAGCCAGGTATTGAACTCACACTCTTTGGGTCCTTTATAAAAGGCATTGGTTAGATCCAGTGACAAGACCCAAAGAGTGTGAGTTCAATACCTGTTTAAGGCAGTGGAGAACTTTCAGAGGGAAAATTAACAGGAGATAACTGATAACTGACATCCATTAAACATGGCACGTGGAACTAGAACAGTCTACCCCAGTGAGCGAAGTAAAGGGTTCAGTTCGACATTCCAACCACCTGAAGAAGGCCGGAGCGTACAACCGCCGAAAGGTTGTGATAAACATGGCGACAAAGATGAGGACAATAGTCCGAATAACGTAAATAATGTACATAATACCTCATCTCGGAAGTAGAGACAGATACTGAAGGGTTGAAACGTTGTAATAAATATGGCGACAAAGAGGAGGACAATAGTCCGAATAATGTAAATAATGTACATAATACCTCATCTCAGAAATATGGACACAATGTTCGTTGTTTAAAAAAAACGGAAACATTAATAAGGAGCCTGAACAATAGAAGAATAATCAGGAGGAGAGTAGATAACGATTGACATTGCATTTAAATTTTTGATGATCAAAGTTGGCTGGTAAGCATGGAGCCTGAAGAGATTTCTACAATTGGGAAGTTGGTGTAAAGAAACCTTTAGCATAGAAATTACGGTTACATTTGTTTTTCTAATAATTTTTTTTTCTGCAGCTCGATACTTTTTGTAATAGAGATCAAAAATTCCTGTCGGAATATTTATTTGAATCAATTATTTTATAATTTAAAACATTCCTCGCTGCGGCTGCTCGGTCTCACGCTGTCCGCTGATCTGAGATGGAACAAATACATCGAGTCAATTGCATCATCCACCGCAAGGAAAGTTGGCTCCCTGTGCCGAGCCAGGAAATTTTTCTCCGCGGAATCGATCCTCCAAATCTATAAATCGACCATTCGCCCTTGCATGGAGTATTGCTGCCATATATGGTCTGGAGCCCCTGCTGTTTGCCTCAGGGTTCTTGATAAGATCCAGAGACGGATATGCAACGTAATTGGCCCTGATCTGTCATCTCGTCTGCAGTCGCTCTCTCACAGACACGACGTTGCCTCGCTCTGTCTTTTTTATAAATACTTTCACGGTAATTGCTCCGAGGAGCTGCTTTCGCTGGTTCCTAGGCCTCATGAATTTAAACGTCCTACGAGGCTGGCATCCCGTTCCCACCCCTTCACCGTTGAAACTGTTAGATGTAGACGTCTCTTCTACTCCAATAGCTTCATGTCTCGCACATCTCGCCTGTGGAACTCCCTTCCTTATTCCTGTTTCCCTGACAAATACAATCTCCAACTATTTAAGTGTAACGTCAATCAACATCTCCAGTTGCCTTGATCTATCCACTTCCCTTCTCCACATCCTTTCACCTTTCATTCCTATCTGCTCTCGCCCCAAATCTTCTGTAACCCCCTAGCCTTGATCGATCCACTATCTTTCTTCACATCCTCTCCTTTACCACTCCTATCTGCTCTTCCTCCAAACCTTCTGTAACCCCTTGCTTCCAGTCTTGCTTGGGGTGATAAGCTTAAAAAAAAAAGAATTCCCACCGACTTCTCTATTCGATCCCCTACCGAGACTATTACAATCTCTTTCCTCCAACTTTTTTGAGCTTCTTGTTTTCTTTGCACTTAAGACGCTTCTAATAGCAGCAAATATCTTTTGGATAGTTCTGACAGTTTCTGGAAATTCTCAGCTGCCTCTTTGAGTTATCTTCCCCCATTAAAGTTTCAACCTTCATCTTTGTCTCATTTTTTTTAGCCATGATTTTAGCGCATAAAAGAACAAGCTAATATTCAACTATAGTGAATTGCCAAGTCATATTACAAAGATGGGGCAATTACTACTAAAGAATTTGCATATTATCATTGGCTCAATATTTTTTCATGGCTTTTTCAGCTTCAAGCTGATTAAAATGGTGAATCTTCTGTTACACAGCACCTATGAAAACGGAACAACTTATTTTCCAATCCTCAAGGTCCACAGACACTACCGTCCTGGGTATGACGATAAACTACATCCACGTCCTGGGTAAGACGATATATTACATCCGACAGCAAGACCTCTGATCAAGAGGTTTTGTGGAGCGTGAAACCACCTCTTAATTGTTGGTATTCCCAGGTTCACTCTGACCCGGGGTGGTAGCACCTGTTAGGGTGCCAGCTATGGGCAAATAGTTACCCCCCCCAAAGTGCCCAAACGAACTACATTTCTTGGTTTCGCCAGTTCGAATCATCGCGGCAAGGATCCGACATGCCACTTACATAATAGCGAAACACCCTTCGTATTCCAACGGCGAGAATTTCTACTGAAATATCTTCCTCCTACGAACCACTTTCCTGTGGAACCGACTCCCAAGAGGATGTTTTCCCGACCACTACAACCGTAACCTATTCAATCTAGGGTTGACTGTTTATCTTCCCCTCCTATCCATATAAACAACACCTTAACGTAGCCATATAACGCGTGTTGTTGACCATGTTCACCATAGTCTATGAATATAGAATACAGCGCAGTACGTAATCTGTTCACTGAAACAACGTTAAAGATTAACACTCACGAGTCAGACACTCTATTAAATCTGACTATATCGCCAATACCACCAGCAGCTGTTCCTTAATTCTTCAGTCTTCGATATCAAAGGCTGGGTGTGCATATTCGGGAAAAACATGGCCGCCTTTATACACGTCGAATTGAATATTTTGAGCCTTCTGATTGCTTACGGCTTCTATTGGTGAACTATAAAATGAGTCAGCTCATTTTGGCTGGCTAACTAGTACACCAGGGTACCCAAAAACTCCAACACGAGTACCTCTCGAATATTGAACAGGGTGAGCCTTACTGTAAAATAAATTATATGTTATGGTGTCCTCCCATTAAAGAGTCAATGTTAGACTCTTCTGCCTACTAAAAGATTAGTAGGACAGAAGGCTTCGGGGAACTGTGAATAGATTGAGCGCTAGTTCCTTCGATACTCTCTGACTAGTCGTGTAATACTCTTCTGGTGTACATACTGTTTAATATATGATATATCTGCAAACCTGTTTTTTGTTATTACTTAACCATTTACTTGGTCACAACATATTGGCGACAAAAGATTGTAAGAAACGGATTTCACGTTAAATCATATATTTTTGGCAGTGTCTACAACAGTGGTGAAGAAAGGAATTCTAATCCAACTCTACGACAAAAAGGTATCCATTGTTAATTACAATGCTGACAGTGAAAAAAAAAGAAACTCTTAAAAACAATGGGATTTCTACAAGTTCAATTCAGTGGTTAAGAAGAAGGTTGGTGAACCTTGTTATTTTTTCTATTCCAATAAGTTAGTAAAAGAACTGTACAAGTCAAACAGACTTATTGTTTTCGCTGATAGGGTAAAGTAAAAATTTACCTCCTCTCCCTCTTTTAAATTTTTCAGTAAAAGAATCGTAGAAGTCAAACAGGCTTATTTAAGACGGTAAGGAGAAAAAATTCCCCCCTCTCATTTTTTTAATTTTACGCAGTAAAATGGATGAATTTAGAAGAGAAATGCTAGAGTTGGTGAAACACTAACAGGAACAACAACTACTGTTGGAACAGAAATATCAAGAAAGACAAGAGGAATTCCAAAGAGAACAAACAGTAAGTACACCAGAAGCGTATTACACGGCTAGGGAGAGTGTATCTAATGAACAAGCGCTCAAAATATTATACAGTTCGCCGAAGCCTTCTGTCCTACTAATCTTATAGCAGGCGGAAGAGTCTAACATAGACTCTTTCGAGGGAGGACACCACAACAATATATATATATATATATATATATATATATATATATATATATTATTCTTTTTTTTATTTGTTATTAATCAAACTTTTCAGGTTATTTAAAGCCAGGAAATATTTATAAATTGTAATATTTTTGGGAAATAATAATGATTTACTGATACAAGTACTGCAAACCATAGTTTTTTTGGGGGGGGGGTGAGAAGGGTATCTGCACGTAAGTGAATATAAAGAACCCAATTGGAATTGGAACGCAGCTGTTTCATGCATAAATGCAATCGTCAGGTGATGCTGATTACGTTTTCGTATGAAACAGACTGTCGACGCTTGGTGTTGACCTCAGTGTCCACTTTTATTTTTACATTCGCTCAATTCCTGATATCGAGCACTCAGAAATATAGCATTAATTAAAATCATATTTTTATCGTATTTTATCGTATATATATATATATATATATATTCAGAGGCGACAGGCTGTTTCATGCTGGACGCAATCGTCAGGCTGACGATTGCGTTTAGCATGAAACAGCCTGTCGCCTCTGAGTGTTGACTTCAATGTTCATTTTCATATTTACACACGCTCTTTCTCTGATATTGACCAATTTATCCCACAAATATAGCACACCTTAAAACCATAATTCTTCATATATATATATATATATATATATATATATATATATATATATATATATATATATATTTGTGTGTGTGTGTGTGTGTATGTGTGTGTGTATGTGTGTGTGTTGCATGTGTGAAATCATCTATTAACTATTTTAGACTATAAACCTCACATACTTCTCTGATGTAAATTGGAAGAGTGATTTCTTTATTACTTTTTAATATGTTTTTATACTGTTCTGCTAATGTATCTTCTTTTCAGAGTTGTGTTTTTCAAGTCTTTCAGTTCGGTATCACTATTTCATTATTAACTCATTTCCTTTCTTTCTTTCTTTTTTTTAAATGCATAATCCAATTTTCATTTGCGTTAACCGTTTTCCAGGACGAAGATCAAAAGATCGATACGATAATATTCGTAATATTCGCTACAAAACAACTTCCGCTATTCCACCCGGAACGCCCCATCTCGACTTTTTTCGGAGCAACCGTTCCGCGGGGGTGATGGGGGGGAATGGTTGTTTCCGTTTGACATGTCTTCACACGCTCTTTCTTTCTTTCTTTCTTTCTGTTTGTCTTTCTTTCTTGTTTTCGATCACTCAGTCAGGATTTTGAAGTCGGGCTTTTAAAACCGACCTTGAATTAACAAAAGACATCAAATCGTCAATCCACCTAAAGCTAAAACAAAGACCAATTTTCTTTTATTTCTTTTTTTTTTTTCCTGATATTCTTCAGTTCTTTATTTTTAATCTAATAGACGACGTTGAAATAAAACTGCTTATAATTTCATGTTTTCAAAATCTGTAATATATTATACGATGCATTTAATATCAGTGCTGAAGTGTCGATATATGCAACGCAGGTCTTAGTTTTTTTTTTTCCCTGAATAAATAAATTTTGTGTAGAAAAAAATATATAGATAATTTTTATTATCGTCCTTGCACTCATTATATTTTTTAATCTCTCATTCCATCATTTCGTAGGAAAAATACCGAACAAGCTATATTAGTAGATCATTGAAAGCAGAGAAGACCCCTGTTGTATGAGTGGGGTAAAGAAAAAGTAACAGGAAAATGGTAAATGGAATACAAAACTGAGTTATAGAATATTAAGGGGTTAAGAATTAGGAAAAACAGCAGCGCAGTTAGCTGTTTTTTTTTCTGTTTTCAGAGTGAAGATTGATTGAATAATTTGGTATTCATTTCTATCAGACGTTTCGAAGAAGATCGTGTTGTCGATGAATTTGCCAAAAAAAAAAAGAAACGAAAAAATGAATTAATTTACAAATAAATACATTTTAAATATGTCACTGGTTTTTGATTATATTATCTTCTCAGATTACTCTTGTCGCCATTAATGGTTTCAAAGTAATTCTTTGCCACTGTTTTAATATGCGCTCCGCTAATATTTACGAAAATGAAATGTGTTCTCTATTCTTATCATAACAGGAAGACCTCTAATGGGAAAATAAGAATCGCTCTCACTCTCTCTTTTTATATATATATATATATATATATATATATATATATATATATATATATATATATATATATATGTATATCTCGAAGGGAAAAAGGTTTTAAAAAAGAAAGAGCCAGGAACATGAAAGTCTGTCGAAAATAATCGCACAGATACAGGTTCAAGGCCCAAAGAAAAAAACCCCGATACGAGTAAACAACTAACTAAAGAGCTCGATACAAACATAGAGCAAACCTAGTCAAACCTAATGAGCCAGACAAACCTACCAAGGTTTCACTTAGGCAGATCGTCAGCTGACCCTGACGATCTGCCTAAGTGAAACCTTGATAGGTTTTTCTGGCTCATTAGGATTGACTATATATATATATATATATATATATATATATATATATATATATATATAGAGAGAGAGAGAGAGAGAGAGAGAGAGATAGATAGAGAGAGAGAGAGGGCCGAATTCGAATTCCAGTCAAATAAATTACATTCACTTACGTGCTAATAATACCCTTGGGAAGTGTATTAATCCTCTTCTTCTCCCTTCAGCTATGGGGAAATAACAGGACAGACTGGATTCTATAGTCTTGGATGGCAACTGGTCTAGGAGAAGGAAAACTCTGAATTCTAAACCTCCGGAGAGTCGTTTGGCACGTAGCGCACCAGGTCGCTGTAGCTGGCCCTTTAAAAAGTGGGGTTGGCTCTGCACAAAGCCTTCACCACAATAATCAAATCATATGTGCTGGTGTCTGGGCTGTCGGTTCCTCGGAACTGAGCTGCTTGACCCTCATACGTCGAATACGACGGAAGAGTCCACCATATATATATATATATGCGTGTTTGTGTATTATAATCTGGTTGCGTATGTATTGTCGTTTGCAAGATTTCATCCTCCCGTGCCCATGTTTTTGCTTCAAATGTATGTAAGTTGTAACGGAGTTCAGAGCAGCATTAGATCTCAACGTTTATTCCAACTTAATTTCAATAAAAACAAAATAAATAGAAAAACATATGTATCTTTTCCTCGGTTTCTTCTTTAAATAATTTTATAATTTAAAACTTAATATAGATTAAATTTAAAATTTAAAATTCGTAATTTTGAATTTTATAGTATAATTTAATATTGACTCGTTAGAATGAATTCTATTTCAGTCTAACCCTAATATTAAAGCATTAAATAATTATTATAACCTAAGTCCGTTGTCAAGTTTTTGGAATTCTCATATACTTGTATTTTGATTGATCATTCCAGCTTATGTAACAGCGTTTCCCCTAGCGAGGGACGTTTGATTGATTTGAACCTTATAAAACCCTTTATTCTACATTCAACAACATCACTTGAAAAGATACCAGAAGTGTTGAAACAAAATGGCTATTATTGTAGTGATTTTATAACATACTTATGTTATAATTTCCGAATAAATAATTATATATATATATATATATATATATATATATGGGGGTGTATTTCGCCAGCATATCTTTATTCAAACATGATTCCCTGAATAATATAAAAATATTATGTCTATTTTCATACTGATCCATTCTAGTTCTCTAATCCTTTTCCTGATGCTAAGATTAAATTCATCAAAGAAGGCGCCGTATTTTTTTCCTATTCAATTTCTTCCGATTTCCCCAGCAGTGAATTACAAAGGATCATTTTTAAAAGAAATAGACATGATATGTCCATATTGTTCAATGAAATCAAACTAACATTAGTACTAAACAACACATTTTAAACATAGCAAAACAATATAACACTATTCCCAATGAGGAAAAAAAACATAATTATCACTTCTGAAAAATCAATATTACACCATAATAAAAATATGGACAAAAAAGGTTCATAGTAATAATAATAATAATAATAATAATAATAATAATAACTTTAACGTAATAATGGGTCGCTACGTTTGTGTAGAAGTATGCGAACTCATAGGCATATGCATAATCAGTAAATCAATCTATATTAACAAAAAAGATATAGGTCTATACAGGGACGAAGGTCTATTGATTCTAGGAAATTGCAACGGCAGAACGACAGAAAAAATAAAACGAGAAATAATACAAACTTTCAAAAACCTAGTATTTGGAATACAAATATAAACTCCAATAAAAAATAGTGAATTTCTTGGATATAACATTCAAACTAAACAACGGAACCTAAAAAACATGCCAAAAAAACGAACAACCCAATATATGTTGACAAAAATTCTAACCACAGCGTCTAACGTATTCAAACAATACCTATATCTATAAAAAAAAAAAAGAATTTCAACAAATTCTAGTAGCCGAAATATATTCAATGAAATTTAAATAAATGCATATGTATCAGCGTTAAGAAACAGTGGGTATTCAATCAAATAAGAATGCAAAAACGAAAGCAATTCAGACAAAAGCAACAGAAAAAGAAATATAATTTGATTCACCACACCAAACTTCCCTAAAAACTGCAAATTATCAAACATTATCAAGAAAACTAAAATCGAAATTAGTTAAACTAAACACGATAAAAACATACTCAACAAGGCCAGTAACAATTACAGCAGCAATAACATCCAGCAAAATAACACGATTAAACGTAACTGCAAAAACAAAGAAAGTTGCCCACTTAACAGTAAATGTTTAACCAATAACATCCAGCAAAATAACACGATTAAATGTAATTGCAAAAACAAAGAAAGTTGCCCACTTAACAATAAATGTTTAACCAATAACATCCAGCAAAATAACACGATTAAATGTAACTACAAAAACAAAGAAAGTTGCCCACTTAGCAATAAATGTTTAACCAATAACATAATATAAGAATCTATCGTAAATAATAATATTAACACAGATTTTTTAAAAATACATAGGCGCCACAGAAAAAAAAAACTTTTAAAGAAAGATATTATAACAACAAAATGCCAATCGAAAGAAAAAATACAATCCCATTAAAATACATATGGATCCCAAAAGAAAACAATAACCCTATCTAAATCAAATGGGAAATTATAAAGAGTATCCCCATACAGTATTAACAGTAAAAATTATAAATTATGCATAGACGAAAAACTAGAAATAATTAGTTTTAAAAACCAAAATAAACTCTTAAACAAAAACACTGAAAACCCGGATAAATGAATGCATATAAATAAATAAATAAATCTGCGCAAACGGGTGCACGCGACCGAACGCACATCCGCAGAGACGGGCGCATGACTGTACGCGCACAAACGAACACAAAAAAATACAAGAAAAGACTTTGGCCAATGTTAAATGTATATAAAAAGGAAAAAAAAATCGAAAAAAAATATGAGCAGCAAATTACAGATATCCCCTTAACAGTGGACGGAGAGGACTGTGTACAAAACCCTGGTGTCGTGATGCTGACGGTAACATAAATCAACTAAGCGACAAAAGTTTACGCACAGTAATTTTATGTGTATATATACCGGGTATAACAGCAAAATTGCCCAAATCGTGTAAAATAAAAATTGTCCAATCGTTAGATTAAGCATTGAACCGTTCTATCTTAGAAATGTTTAAAGACATCTTACTGGAATTGACTAAGGTTTTTATATTGGACTCTACTTTGGTCATTAAAAATGTATGATTACTATTTAAACTTAACAGAAGAATAGTGATGAAATCGATCCTAAATAAAAATGACATGTTAATTAATCATAGCTGAGGATCGGAAGCTTATGAAGGATTGAAATAAAGATCAAATATATAGATATTATCCCAGGGTCATTTCCAAAATTATTCCAGATGATCTTCACCCACTCTAATCTTCTAACTTTCTATCCTAGAGTAACAAGGTTCCTCACAGGTTTCACGTACGATTTCATTTTCAAGTCTTTTTCTGATGCTCTGTGGACTGTCATAGCTGAAACTCCTCTCTCACGTGCCAAACGTCTTATGAATTGAGTTGGATCTTTTCTAATTGATCTCTTTTTGCTGTGAGTTGGAATGGTGATCCCTCTTCCTGTTGTGACCTCATGATCCAGTTCTCCTCTGCACTGGTCCCACTTTTTAAAACTTATTCACTGTTCTCTTGATGGTTCTTGAATGGACTATGAAGATGGAATGGATATTGGTACCATTACTGGAGGCCTGATTAATTTTTTCCTCTCACCATTGCCCAGACAGTGGGTCTGACACAAAACTATTTAACCAGCTCTCTTTCTAGCTAAATAACTCAAAGGTTTTTTTCAAGAGGTCGAAAGTACTTAGGTTGAAAACTACTAAAAAAAAAACTATGGAAAAGATCAGTACAATAATTATTGTAGGCAATATGTCTATATTATTCAATGAAACATGTTTGAATGAAGATATGCTGCCTATATATATATATATATATATATATATATATATATATATATATATATATAATTTGGTGGAACAAAATGACAACTTGCCAAATTCTAAACTCTTATCCCGATACAGTTTTGAATATAGATGACAATACGACAATACACACTTTTTTTCTGACAAAATGTCAGAGAAAAACTGCGGTAAAGTAAACTTCCCTTTCTTTCTACTTTGCTTGCCTTTATTTATTTCTAGACAGTTTCTAGAATCCTACTTATTACTTATCTATGTTTCATTCATTTGGTTTTTCTGTCATTCTTTCTTTCTTTCTTTCTTGGTTGCTTGCTTTCTTTATCAGTTTATTTTCTCCTTATTTTTCTTTCTTTCTTTTTGCTTGCTTTATTTCTTTCCGCTTTCTTTATTTCTTTCCGCTTTCTTTCAGTTTATTTTCTTCTCCTTATTTTCTCTCTTTCTTTCTCGGTTTATTTTCTCCTTCTCCTTGTTTGCTTCTTTCTTTCTTTCTTTCTTTCTTTGTTGCTTGCTAGCTATATCAGTTTATTTCCTCCTTATTTTTCTTTCTTTCTTGCTTGCTTTATTTCTTTCCCGCTTTCTTTCTTTCTTGCTTGCTTGCTTTCAGTTTATTTTCTTCTTATTATTATTTTCTTTCTTTCTTTCTTTCTTTCTTTCTTTCTCAGTTTATTTTCTCCTTCTCCTTGTTTGCTTCTTTCTTTCTTTCTTTCTTTGTTGCTTGCTAGCTATATCAGTTTATTTCCTCCTTATTTTTTTTCTTTCTTTCTTGCTTGCTTTATTTCTTTCCTGCTTTCTTTCTTGCTTGCTTGCTTGCTTTCAGTTTATTTTCTTCTTCTCCTTATTTTCTTTCTTTCTTTCTTTCTCAGTTTATTTTCTCCTTCTCCTTGTTTGCTTCTTTCTTTCTTTCTTTCTTT
>OZ038479.1:70470593-70480593 GCA_964036315.1 Acanthosepion esculentum
ACGAAGGGTCTTCGGAACTCTTTCCGCTTAAATATATTCCTTATATTTAATTATATATATATATATATATATATATATATATATATATATATATATATATATATATTACACAAAAATTCTAATCCTGTGTGTTTGTTCCCAAGATACAGCTTACACGATACATAAAACCCAACCAATTCTGCAACATAAAGTACCTTGAAGCCATGCTGCGTACAGTGCCAAATTTTATTAAAATTAGAGAAGCAGTTCTTTAGTTAGGACTGCTTATCTGTTTACAACATATTTTTAATAGGAAACTCAGTATTTATTTTCGATAGATATCAAAACGCGTATATAAACACACACTTGCGTATTATATTGGAAGTATTATGTGTGTGACAAACAGTAAGCAGCTATCATATATTATAACAACATTTATCTACTTATCGATTTATATATATATATATATATATATATATATATATATATATATATATATATATTATTTAAAGACATTTATATTATGTTTAACGTTCTTTTTATAGATACAAGTATTTAAGCAAAAGAACGTTAAACATAATATAAATGTCTTTAAATAAATTGTCGGACAATGTCCAATTCTAAAATATATATATATATATATATATATATATATATATAAATTTCTCAGAGTTAACCTGTAGAAAAAGACAATATTTATAAAGGTAAAAGACAATAGGAAACCTGTATTATTAGCCGACGCGTTTTGTGGTCTTTTTCAAGGCAAAGAATTTATTAAAATAAAATAACTATTAACAACAAAACAAAATGTCCTTAGCAACAAGAAGAATTTAGAAACTTAAAATTACGTCAAGTACTGTCACGTGTGGAAATATTGTTTTTATTGTTGTGTAGACGGATTCAACACAACAATAATTTCCACACGATCCATACGAGCGGCAATTTTGGAAAGTACCTGAAAAGCCATACCACAGGTTGAACCAAGCTTTGTGAGTGAAATTGGCTAGATGGAACCCTTGGGGGTGGCGTCGATAGCTGTGCTAGCACGAAGTCACAAGTCATCGTGACCGAGGGCTCTAGCGTATTGGCCTTGTTCACATTGTTGTTCACGCTAGATAAATTCCCCAAAACTGTGATTAAGGTTTTAGTTACAGAGCAGGCGTCTGCAATAGGGATTGGCTAGCCCCCCTACTAGATGGACATCCTCGAATACGAGTAGCCAGCTATTATTATTATTATATACTTATAAAACACTAAATCTAAATAAATAAAACTCTAATCTTAAACAATATATAATAGCCTAACCAATGTAAGACCATATACCTCTAACCACTGCCGAGTGAATTGCCAAATTCCATTAAAATTTAAACAAAGAATTCTTGAGCTAGGGACTTTTTTTTCTGTTTTTACTGCCTTTTTTCAGTATTTGTTTTCCATACACACTCTTATATTAATCCGCGTATATAAACACACATTTGCATATTATATTCCAACTAATATGTAAGTGAACAATAATAAACATTCATAATATATAATAAATACATTATTAAATAAATTTAAATATACATAACACAACATATATTTATACAATTCACTACACTGCATTAGAGCTTCTTCATAAACAACGTTTGGCAACTACCTGATAAGTGAAGAGTCTATGTGAATGTGTCATTGTAAAACAATCAGTGTAGCTGCAAACTTTGTCACGTGACTTGATGGTAAATAAATAAGTAAATAAATGCACGCTATTTGCGGCTGTTACGTATTTTGGAAATAAATGTGAGGCGGAAATAATGTATAATAAGAAATATAATTATTATTTTGAAAAAAGAAGACACAGAACTCAAAGACCTTAAGTGCACAAAAAGGAGGCATACATACTTTCTGTTATCTTAAATAGACGATTTTTGCTTTTTTGTAGTTGTTTTTAATGATGCTGACCGTTGAAAATTATAATATGGTAAATACTAAAATTTGTACAATTTGTCACGTCGGGGTTACTATTACTGAAATAGAAAGGGCTTTCGTGTGATATCAGTTTGCAATTGCATTCTAAAAAAGTAAGCCGTTATTATTTTCTTATTGCGTTTGATGGAAGAATTATTGTATAAGGTGAGTAATAGTAAATATTACAATAACTTGTATTGCGATAGAAATTAAAATATATGAATAAAATTGATAATATTGTTTCCTCATAATTTTGTTTCAGGAACTGCTTTTTAAAAGGATCCTAACGTGTTTATGAATTGTCTAGTAATATATTTGTAGAACCCCGTTACAGAATTGAAGAAAAATATAGTTTAAAGTACTGGAATCTCATTTTTAGTACAAGACTGTCTCAGACAGAAATCAACTGATTTTACTACACGGCCCGGCTCCCAAAATTTGAATTTTTGTATTCAGATATATTAACCAATCAGTAACGTTATATGTGACAGACGGTTACTTTAAATTTGCAGATGATTTAAGAGTTGTTGTTTGCTACAAAATTTGGAAGGATCACTTCAGAATATGATCAGCCATATTTTCTTTTCTTAAAATGGCTATTTAAAAATTGAGAAAAAATTTATCAACCAATAAACTTAAGTGTAATGAATCTAATTTTTGTTTTTTTCTGGAACCGATGTTTCGTTATATACTTAATCAATTTTCGCTCGTTAACCTTTGACCAGGGATTTCGTTTGTTTTGTTATACAAATTGAAATTCTTACACTGAAAATAATTACACAGATTTTCGCATATTTATTCTAGTATATTATAGAAAATGCTTAGCGATATTGACACATACAAAAGCGCAGACTAAGTTTGTTTACGAGCGTCAACAGTAGGAAAGCTTCCTGTTTACCTAAGCGGCCGACTGCTACAATTTATACGCATACATAAAACAACATTAATCCGTGTCACACACATTTTCACATATAGACGCAATTCATTCGGTTGGACTGTAACAAGAGATACACAATATTTTCTGTGAAGCTGTTTCGCAAAGAATCTTTGTAATTCATTTCTTTCAATTTGAAAGAAAATAATGCTCAAATAAAAATAATTAAATTTGTAGAGCCGTGTATTTTGTTGCTTTATACACGCGTAATCCGTTACACACACACACACACACACACACACACACACACACACACACACACACACACACACATACCTACATCATCAAACGCAGTCTAGCTCATAGAGTTATTGTGAAATCGAAAATAATTTTCATGGGTGTATAGTATATGATTTTGAATTCAAAGTTATCTTTCTCCTAGAGTTATCTATTTATATATCTATCAATCTTATTTCTTCCATATTCTATCTATCTATCTATCTATCTATCTATCTATCTATTATGGTAATTTACCCACGTACGCATGGCCTCTCTCAGCTATAAATAGGAGCAGGTACTGCCTTTTGAAGAGGGAAGTTTCCAGCAGTCAGCACTGACAGTAGGACCGAAAATTCTTGCTGTAACACTCTTGTTTGTATATGTTTGTATTACTGTTTGTGTTAATATGTTTAATTCCTCTCTTTGTGTCTTTATTTCTGGCCCTATAGACCACAACTCTATCTATGTACCTGATTCTGTTCACATCTATCTATCTATCTATCTATCTATCTATCTCATTCTCTACAAATATCTATCTCATTCTGTTCACACACACACAACACACGCACACACACACACACACACACACACACACACACACACACACACACACATATATATATATATATGTATATATGTATATATATGTATATAACTCTGCTTGGAGGAAAATAGCTATTAATACCTTCCTAGACAAAAATGAATTATTAAATAAACGATCCGAGCTCAGCTCAAAATGCAGACGTGAAAACAAATTTTACTACGTTATTTAAAAATCAAAAACTAAAAAAAAAACTAAAAACTAAAATAAAATAAAATAAATAAACAAAATGACAATAAAATAAGTAAAATAAATTAACCCAAACAAATTACGAAATCACACCCGTTAGAATAGACGAAATAAATAAATAAATAAAAAATAAAATAAAAATCAATGAATCCAAATAAATAAAGTAAATAATAAACAAACCATTATGACCAAAATATTAGTTAGACTATAAAAATCCAACCAAAAATCGGATGAAAAACATAGCTATAGTTGTTATATAACGATAAAAAAATACTACGTTACTTAAAAATCGAAAATCGAAAAGAGTAAATAAAATTATGCAGTATAATAAATAAATAATAAAAACAAGTAAAATAAATTAATCTAAATTAATCCAAATAAATAAATAAAGTAGCAAACAGATCCCGATAAATTAACCGTTAGAAAAAAAAACTAAAGATAATCAATCCAAATAAATAAATGAAGTAATAAACAAATTAAAAACTGCTCCCGCCAAAATAATAGCTATTTTTTATTTTAACTTTATATTTTTATTTCTTATGTTATATATTTATTTATTAATTTTTATTTTAATCAGTGTTCTATTAACATAGTAATTTTTTTTTATATCGCTTATTTAATAGTTTTGTTTTGATTTGGGAAGATAATTAAAGTTATTTATTCAATTTTGATGTTGATTGCTGTAGTTTATTCTAAGAATTATAAAAATAAAATACATAAAGGCAAGCAAAATAATTTAACCCAAATAAATAAACAAATAAACGACTTCCGGCAAGATAAACCCCAAAATAGACTACCCACAATGCACCACTGACCCGTATATATAAATAACCGAGAAAAAAATAACACGTGGCCTGACGATTGCGCCTAGCATGAAACAACCTGTTGCCTCTATGTGTTGACTTCAACGTTCACTTTTATATTTACACACGCTCTATCTCTGATATTGAGGACTTTACACCATAAATATAGTACACCTTAAGAGTATATTTCTTCGTATACATACACACACACACACACACACACACACACACACACATATATATATATATAGAGAGAGAGAGATAGATAGATAGATAGATAGATAGATAGATAGATAGATATACAGGGTGACCCCAAAAAACGGGAATTTTTGAAGTGCGTATTGCCAGACATGAGCAAGTGGCAACACTGCGAGACAGTGACCTTTCGCCATTTTAGTAACGAGAATGAAATTCACAGTATCCCAGCTGAGATGTTGCAGCAGTCAATGAGGAATCTCAACAGCAGATTTCAAGAATGCATTCGTACAGGAGGACGCCATCTACAGGACGTAATTTAAAAAAAATGAAAATTCCATCATTGTTTCTTAAATGGCATGTTTTAAGGTTTCAATTACTACGAATTAAATATTTTTCTTCCATCACTCTTGGTTTTATTGGATTATTAAAAAGTTCCCGTTTTTTGGGGGGTCACCCTGTATATCATTTTCATCCATTTCATATCTATCTATCTATCTATCTACCAAGAAAAAATGGGTGTTGTAATACTAAAACTGTCACACACACGTACAGGCATACACACGCGCAATCACATTTCTTTCATTCCATTCCGAAGAAGCCTATCTAACGAAGGCGAAACACGGAGTTTATAAAGCAGTTTCCTACTTTGTCTGATTTATCAAAAGTCGTGTTCGGATTCTATCTTCTGTATTGCGTCTCGGTTGCTTTATCGATTTGTGAAATGAGGTGAAATTATTATATATATATATATATATATATGTAAGATGAAAGCTTATAGATATTGATACAAAGAACATACATTTGAACTCAGCTACAGACAGCGAGACTCTCAGACCAATATTCTGTTCTAACTATCCTCTTTGAATACGAGTTCAAACGTATAAACTGGACATGGCGAATTAAATTTCCTCGAGCTTTTCTTGGACTTCCTTCCATCGTGTCAAAAGAAACCAGTCCGGATCTTCTTATCCCGATCAATGGAAGAAAGAATCATTTTCACAAGCAAAAATACAATCATAAACCAGGAATTTCTAATTAACATTTTTCGCGACTGTCTCTTAATTAGACTTTCAGATTGATTGATCATGAAACCAATTGAATAGACCCAAAAGTAAAAAAAAAAAAAGAAAGAAAGAATAAGAAATGAAAAGTGAGCTAGCTACCTCAGATTCCACTGATTAAATCCAAGAGTTTCGTTTTTTGAGCCCATTAAAAACCGGCATTTCAAATCCTGATTTTCAAATCGATCTCTTTGGTGTAACATAAACTTCTTACTCAGTACTTTTCCTTTTTTACATTGTAATTGATGCCCTGTTTGCCCAAACTTCTTCTTTATGCGCCGTCTCCCTTCCGAACGTGAATGATTATAGCTCTCCACAACTTCCTGTCCCTTGTAATTCTTTAACAAACTCTATTTTTACAAAGCCTTCTTTAAGCTCATTAAGTATGTTATGCTTTGTTTTCCACTGTCTCTTTTGCCCTCTATCTGTTCCGTGAGTATCAGATTTTCCAAGTCTTCTTTCCTCCTTATATACCCTAGAAACCTCAAGTGTCGCTTCTTGATGTTAAGTATTAGTTTCGTTTTTGTGTCCATTTTTCCCCCCAAACTTAGTGTTTTAATCACATGTTTGATCTACGGTATTTTCCGATGTCAACAAATTATCGTTGCCACTTTTGTGATGTCAACGAATATTCGTTTTCACATTCGTAATGCTCGTTGTAGCAGAGACTTTGTAATCGCAGGTACAACTATATACAGCCGTTGAAAAAAAAACTAGTGCCAGACGCCTTCGAATATCACTCGCACTAATAGTACTTGCTCGATAATACTCGCTCAAATAGTAACCTATGTAGTGATACGAATAGAGAAATAGTTTAGTGAGTATATAATAGTATACTGAGTATATAATATCATTAGAAGATAGACAAGAAATAGCGATCGGAATAGTAATAGAGGATAAACTAGAAATGCAATCGATTAGACGTTACGCGACTTCCTACTTACGCGTATCCTCTATGTTCACGTGGACTACTTAATTAAATAATGGGATCACCTGTGTTTGTTCACTGGCGATCTATGTTCAAACTCAAGTGTCAGCAGCAACATTTTATTTGTATATAACAGTTTCCTCTGCATCCTTCTGTGGAACCGCATTTCTTTTCCTTCAAGTCTTCTCTTCATCTTTGAGGAGATCGTCCATCACTCACTGCCATACAGGAGAACAGATATCACAGCAATTTAGTACTATTTTCCTTCTTTCTTATTTCTTACTACTCTGCTTAGATTTTGGGATGCTTCCTTAGCTATCCCAATACGCCTTCCGGTTTCAGTGTCGGTCTTTCCGTCGTCCTCTGTTAAAACAATTCCCAGATAATTAAAATTTCACTAGAAACCCATTTCTTTTCCTTCAAGTCTTCTCTTCATCTTTGAGGAGATCGTCCATCACTCTACTGCCATACAGGAGAACAGATATCACATAGCAATTTAGTCCTATTTTCCTTGTTTCCTATTTCTTTGTACTCTGCTTGGCTTTTGGAATGCTTCCTTGGCTATCACAATACGCCTTCGGGTTTCGCTGTGACCCTTTCTGTCCTCTGTCAAAACACTTCTCACATATTTAAAATTTCTGTGCTACTTTGATTTCGGCACCTACGATTTGCAATTCGCATTTGGGGCGCGTCCCTTGGCTACCAAGCATAAATTTCTCTCTTCTTACAGATGATTATTTTATGTTCCGATTTCAGTCAGTGAATACTTGTTACATTCTCTCTCTTTCTGTCCGTCTGTATGTCTGTATGTCTATCTGTCTGTCCCTGTCTGTCCTTCACTCAAACACATACGCAAACACATTGATTTTATTAACACCACCCTAATTAAAAAAAGAACATGATTCTCTAAGGAGAAATTACAGTGAGCGCTTAATAAAAACAACAATACCAACGATAAACACACGGGAACTCGAACATTTGGCAGACGGAAATTTGGCCGATGGAAATTAAACCGAATGGACACTTAACCTAAAATGTAGTGGCGTACTTACATGCATATCACAAACTTTATCGTAATCTTCTAGATATATTTATTTACTGTATTAATTTATAATTTTACCTTTTTTTGACAGGCTTTTTTTAAAAAAAACTATTCTGTATATATTAAATTTTACTTCAAAGATTACTGTAAGATGATAAGTATTTTGATGCCAGTGGAACTTCGTTCCTATCACTTGCTTCCCTGATGGCTATAATCTTCATATATCTTTAAATGTAATATCAATCGACATCTGATTCCTTGACCTTGATCCCTGTCATTCTCTTTAACCTTTTCCCAAACATTCCTCTTTACACCTACTCTCACGGTCAGTAACTCCTTTTGTTCTAGTGGCACTCCCGCCTTTCTTGGGGTGATTTGCTTAAAAAAAAAAAAGAAAAAGAAAAAAAACATTTTGCTACAGCAGAATTCTTAAGCTTTTACGATATGAAAGATCTTTTAATTTCGCTATTTACATTATTCAGACTATTGTCTTTGTCGCCATATTTATTACAACGTCAAGGTCATAAGGCACAGTGGGTAAAGGCGTTAGTTAGATCCAGTGACAGGACCCAAAGAGTGTGAGTTCAATACCCGGTTAAGGCAGTGGAGAACTTTCAGAGGGAAAATTAGCAGGTGATCGAAATAAAGGGTTCAGTTCGAAATTCCAACCACCTGAAGAATTCTGGAGCGTACAACGGCCGAAACGTTGTGACAAATATGGCGACAAAGATGAGGAGAATAGTCTGACTAATGTAAATACCGTATAATAATAATAATAATAATAATAATAATAATAATAATAATAATAATAATAGTGCATGGTTGAAAGGTGAAACTGAGGGTTTTATCATTGCTGCACAGGACCAATGCTTGTTAACTAGGAATTATCAAGCACATATACTAAAATACTGTTAGCCCAAAATGCAGATTCTGTGATAAATATCCAGAAACCATTGATCATCTTATATCAGGTTGCACGATATTGGCACCCACTGAATATAAAACCAGGCATGACAGAGTGGGCCAATATCTGCACTGGAAAATTTGCAACTCCTAGGGGAAGGAAACTGGAAGAAATTGGTACGAACACCACCCTGACCCGGTTACGGAGATAGGACCTGATAACTGATAACTGACATCCATTAAACATGGCACGAGGAACTAGAACAGTCTACCTCAGTGAGCGAAATAAAGGGTTCAGTTCGACATTCCAACCACCTGAAGAAGACCGAAGGGTACAACGGCCGAAACGTAATAAATATGGCAACAAAGACGAGGGCGATAGTCCGGATAATGTAATTAGTGTACATAATACCTCATCTCGGAAATATAGACAGATACTTTTAATTTCGCTTTTTTTATGTTACATGGATGACGTAGATTTTATCTTACTGTTAACTACTAATAATTAAATAATCAGGTGCTACTTTTTACGCAAATACATTGAAATATTTTTAAAATACTAATTTCAATAAAGAAATATTGAAGCAAGATAATTTTCAACTTTAGATTTAGTACTTTAATCGCTTGAAATTCAGTGGTCATTATTAAGCCTATTCTGCCTTGTAATACTACTAATTAAAATACTTAAAGTATCGCTTTTTATTATTTCTACTTGTAATTTTTCAGTGAAATGTCCTTTCGGCCAAATGTTCGTCGGTCAAAAGCCTGTCTAGCCACGAAACACACGTGAAAACTCGTTCAATACATCTCCAAACTTTATTGAAACTATTCTTAAAGAATCCACCGTATGTTTATCTAAAACAAACGGTATGTATGTGAAAAACCTCCGAAAATCAACATACAAAACCCCACTGACATAATACCTACTACACGTACGCATACACAAAACTACGAATATACATTATCATCTGATGCACATATAGACAAGCTAGGATTTTAAAAAACTTACATACATCTATATAACAAATGCAAATATCAGTGGGTCACCAGGTCACGCGGTTTCAATTAAAGGGACACAACTCTCTAACTTTCATTAGCACATGTTACCAAAAGTTTGGATTTCTAAATTTTCATTACTTTGATTGATTTTGACGAATTTTTTACGTGCTATTTTGCGACGAATTTTTTGTACGATA
>OZ038479.1:70485593-70488093 GCA_964036315.1 Acanthosepion esculentum
AGATATTTGTCGTCTGTTATATTTAACAATATATATATATATATATATATATTCATCCACAGACAGACTGTTTCGCTGTATCACAGCTCATCAGTGTTGCTAGATGTGGGGTTGCCTCTAGCTAGGATCGAAACCTGGCTGAAGTGACGTCAGTCGGAGATTCTAATCCTAAGCCGTTGCCACACGGCAAGGATGAAGGTGAATTTAAGCGTGTATATATATATATATATATATATATATATATATATATATATATATATATATATATATATATATATATATATATATATATATATATATATATATATATATATATATATATATATATATATATATATATATATATATATATATATATATATATATATATATATATATATACGCGCGTGTATGTATATGTGTAATGTGTAGTGAAAGTGCATATTCTAATACTTATATACAGGCTTTAAATCAATATTTCACAACCACGCAATCCCTTTGACATGCGCAGACAAATATTCTCTTTGAGTGTTTGTGTATGTATATAGATAAATCTATGATTATATATGTCTATATCTGTGTGTGCATTTTTCATGTTTGAGTGTTAGCATTTTATATATATATATATATACATACATAAATACATATATAATTATATATATATGTGTGTGTGTGTGCGTTTCTGTGTGTTCATACGTGTTTCTGAAATAGAAGCCATTTAGTTAATTGGATTTCCTCATTTCTTTCTTTTTTTTTTAATTCTTTGAGTCTTTATTTTTATTTCGACACTATCGACTCGTGCCTTAAGAAGACATTTCTTCTGTAGTTTCTTTTGCGCGTCCTTTCCATTTCGGCTACCTTACTCCATTTTTAAATATGCTTTTACCTTGCTACCAAAAGCGTTACTCTATTCTTTACTGTTTTTTTTTTTATTATTATTTTACCTTATTCCAACTACTTTTCTTTTCTTCTTGGCACGTTAACTCGTTTACACGGCACTCGCAATTACAATGCTTTCGGTACTTTGCGTCTATTTCGTTCCGCTTTATATTGGCTCGTTCTCTCCCTTCCTGCAAAGTGTCTCTCATTGTTGGTACTTGCTCCTTCGCATATTCTTACGTTCGACATTTGGGCCCAGTTGTTGCAACGTCGGACCTCGTGAAATCAAGTTCTGAAATCTCTTCGCAAATATCATTCGGAGAATAAATTCTTCCCCCTTCTTCTGGGTGTCCTCATCATGTGGCATGTCTTGAGATGTCTTAACCTGGCGGAGCCCATCGCTCTCCGGGTTAGGCCACAGCCGATATCCTCCAACTAGGTGGTGAACACATGGCCGTTGCAGTTCATCCGACGAACCCTTCCGCCCTGACCGGTGACCTGCGTCTTTGTGGTCCTTCGCCCAGTGGGGCCGTGTTAATACCACCCAACTCACGCCATCACGTGAGAGATTTAGGAGGTGGTTGGGGATCAGTGATGCCCGTTCCGACGAAAGTGCAGCGTGCCAGATATCAAAGGTACTACCTCTATCCAGACACCGCTATGCCTAAAAGAACCATTAAGGAAGAGATACTATCAATACCTTTTTTCAAGCCGAAAAATTATTTCCAAAACTAGTGCTGAGTTTTCCGAAGCTAGTATACTAGTGCTCATTCGTAGGTGGAACACAAGCATTGAAAGTGGTGGTGACTATGTTGAGAAGTAGGGATGTGCACCTGTGAGACATATATATATATATATATATATATATATATATATATATATATATATATATATATATATATGAAAGCTAATAATGCATTACTCTTCGGCAGAATTGAGTCACTGTCAGTCACTGTGTGTTTATCTAAATCTAAAAATAAACACGCTAAAATTCACCCTCATCCCTGCCGTGAGCCGACGGCTTAGTGGGAGAAGTTCCGACTGAGCCATTGAGTCTGGATTAAACCTCAACAGAATGCAGAAAGCACTGGACGGCCGTTTCGTCCTATATTTGGAACTCATCAGCAGTGCGCATCCACTACCGAGAACTGAAACCCTGACAGTTAGGTTGTCAAGCAAACACCATACCAACTGTATGTGCGAGCGAACGGCGCTATATTGAGTCTGATTTGCTATCTCTTCATCACCGAGGCCCGGTAGAAAAGTTGGTATGGTGTTTGCTTGACAACCTGACTGTCAGGGTTTCAATTCTCGGTAGTGGATGCGCACTGCTGATGAGTTCCAAATATAGGACGAAACGGCCGTCCAGTGTTTCTGCATTCTGTTGAGGTTTAATTCAAACTCAATGAATTAATTAATTATAATTATCAAATCCTCCTAATAATTTCTATCATATAAATATACATATATATATATATATATATATATATATATATATATATATATATATATATAAATTACAGTGACAAACGTATTGTAACGGCCTTAATATCTGTATTCCATTGTGATGATGATTAGGGTTTAGTTTTAGGGAATTCGCTCTGTGATTATTTTGACCTTTTAAATTTATCCGGTGTAGCGA